>CM056993.1:86509998-87109998 GCA_029891345.1 Dryococelus australis
AAATAATTTATTTTGGAGAAATGGAAAAATTTCTTTAATGGTCAAGTTTTGTATTTTTACGTAAATACTAAAATAAATATTACAAAATAACTTAAAAAAATTTAATTATACAGTTTTAGACATGATTGGGGAAATTATATGCAGCTGTATTTGACTGCCACTATAAGATATGGTGGGTGTTTTGTAGATGGAAAGTACCTGGTACTGCCTTCTGGAGAGTTGCATATCCGTGATGTTGGACCAGAGGACGGATATAAGTCCTACCAATGTCGGACCAAACATAGACTGACAGGAGAGACAAGACTGAGTGCTACCAAGGGCCGCCTTGTCATCACTGGTGAGTGTGTACACACTTATTGCAGGGTTTCTTGCTCAAAAAGTTGCTGATGGGAAGATATACTTAATTTTGTAGTTATGACAAAATGTAAAAATGAACAAGTGTGATTTTCTTCAGTGTTTCATTCTCTCATTTTTCGTTACAATAACTAGTAATGAATGTTTTTGATGTATTTTTTTTTTTTTTTATATTTGGTTGTTATTGGTGTTTTATGCAACTTAAAAAAAAAGTGCTAACATACAGCACTGATAGGGTAAGTGTTTCGTTGAGGTTTACGTGTATTCTGCCCCTGTAAAATACTTACATATAACTATGTTATAGAAAACTTGCTAATATGCACAAGGCCTGCATAGGTATATTTTTCAAGTGTTCTTTTCTTTGGAAGGGAGAAGGGGGGTGGGGGGTTGCATAGTTACTTGGCCTCCCTGCCCATACCTGAATACAAAACGTGCAGTTGGTAATGGTAAAAATCATGTCCTTTTGTAATGCAAAATCTGATGCTGTTCACAAATGGTAGCTTTGAATTGTACATGTGGAATCTGACAATTTATTTTGGTGAGTATGTCACTTATGTGACCTGCCAAAATGATGTCTAAAATTTTTTTGTCTCCTATATCAAGCCATATTGTCAGCATGTAGTAACAGAGATTGAGCTCATAGTGTCTGCTAAGACACTATAGTGGACATAAAATTAATTACTTTTTAAATTCAGATTTTTACACTTTGTGTACAATTTTATAACATTGAAATTATTTTTAATGGTTCCAGCAAAAAATTATGACAAAATTGCAAGAGTGATGGTACATAGAATCCTGTTCCAACTTTTTGTGTCCTCCAGGGGTTTCATATTCAGCCTGGTGTGAAGGTCATAAAATGTAATCAAGGGAGTATGTATAATGGGCTGCTTAATTGAGGCAAAGGAGGGAGGGGAGGTTAGAATTTATACTTAAAATATTACAGAATATCATTATTTTTTAAACTTATACAATTGCGTGTGGTACAAAGATAATAAATGCAGTGAAAACAAATGCAAAAACAGTATGCGGTCATAAAATTAGGAAAACGTAAAGTATATACTACTGGAAATATGGCATTTCTTCTTGGCTACCAAAATTTCAAAATCTGGTGAAAAAACTCTGCTTGAAACAATTCTCACTATACTTTTTAAATGCTTGTCTGTGATCTGACTTGTTAGTTTGAAGTTGTTAAACTTTTGGAAGAAGAAAAACTGTTCACAAATGTATGTCAGTGAGCCAACGTATTAATTTGGATTTGTTCAACTTGAGATTAAAATAAAACTGTTTGCAATTATAATTTATATTACATCGGACAGACTGTTCCATTTCCCATTGTATGCACAAAACTTCAAAATAGCTATTTGCATGACATTTTCACGTGCAATTTACAAACACATTCCAGTTGTTACCGTACAATAAACTGAGGCCATTCAGATATGAGCCAGGAGCTGCATGCAGCTAGTGAGTTAGACGTTATTGTAGGCATTTGTAAATTAAAGTCAGATTGAGTTGGTATATTGGCAATTAATTTTAAATATAAAAAAAATAATTAAATAATAGTTCAAATTTAAGGAAAATGTGGAGAGATTAGTACCCCTTACTCCACTAACATTTTATTTCCTTTCAGAAAATTCAGTTGAATGCCTCTATCCCAAAATTTAACATAATAATTTGCGTAAAAACTTTGTATCATATTTTTAGTGGAGTTGGGACGAACCCAGATTTTGGCACAGAACTGAACTAGAACTTAACCTAAAATATTTTTATCAAACCAATCTTGAACAAAATCTTCAAAACTGTCCACAAACAGAACTCGAACCGAATCATACTATAATTCTTCGAACTCGAACCAAACTTAAAATGCCTCATCCACACGTATGTACCTTCGCAGTCCAGCCCTTGATTGTTCAAGGATATAAAAAAATGTGGAACCACCCTAACAATTGTATCTGTAATAAATCAACTTGTAACATAAAAATAAATAAACACATATATACATATAACCTTCACAGTTGAGCCCTTATGTTTAAGCGTATATCACAAACATGCATAATTACATTTACAG
Organism: Dryococelus australis; assembly: GCA_029891345.1. Taxonomy (NCBI): domain Eukaryota; kingdom Metazoa; phylum Arthropoda; class Insecta; order Phasmatodea; family Phasmatidae; genus Dryococelus; species Dryococelus australis. Next base: position 86,512,418 of record CM056993.1, read on the forward strand.
TTTCACCTCTAATTGTTAGAACATGTAACACGAGCAATAAATATACAACTTGTGCAGTTCCACCACTAATAGTTCCAAAATGTAATGGCCAAATTTTTTCTAATTTGAAAAGTACATCTTTGAGTTAGTTTCTAGTGATTCTGTAAATTTTTTAAACCAAACTGTAACCTACCTTTTACATAGCAGGTAATTTTGAACCGAACCGAAAATAACCTTCAAGTTTGGGCTCGGTTCGAAATTCGAACATTCAACCCATATCTAATTTTCAATCAAAATAGAAAGTTGGTGTTATTCAGTTCGTTTACTGCTTTTGTAAATACTGGAAGCACCCTCTTTCTTCTAAAAGTTTTGCTGTGGTGACCAGGGTAATGTGGTGACAATGTAATCAAATTGAGCACCTTTTTCTAGTCTGGTATAAGTTGTCTCTTTTTTTGTATTTCCTGATTAAAAGTGAAGAAGATAAGGTCACCTACTATTTATACATACATGCATACATACGTACGTACACATACATACGTACATACATGTGTACGTACATACATACATACACACACACATACATACATACATACATACATACATACATACATACATACATACATTCATTCATACATACATACATACATACATACATACATACATACATACATACATACATACATACATAACACTTGTATATATTTAAGAAACCTCAGTAGAATTCTGTGATGTATATGTATAGAATTCCCTTTCTACTTAAGTACCAAAAGCCAATCTCACTGTTTACATTAATGGACCAAACATGTGTCCATTTTAAGTGATTTTGATCATAGGAAAGCCTTTGTGCAATGTTAGGCATTCAATTGTTTTCTCAAGTTATTTGGTGCCTATCCATGACCTGCTGGGTAAATGAGGTACAAATTTAGCGAGGATGTATCAGAGTTCTGGAAACTTTCTAATTGGTGCTGCAGAAAAAATATTTCACAGTCTCATTAACTGTGGTATAAATTAGTATAGGCTGTTCACTGTAAAGTGAGCACTTTTAAGGCCTTAGATACTTTTTACTGTCACCCATATTTTATCCTTTAACAACCTTTTCAAATAAATATTGCCATGTAAGTAATAAATACAGTTTTTATATTCCACCGCAAACGAGAGTTAACATCTAAGGCTAAAATAAAATATATTTATTGACTACTATTACAAATGAGATGGCTTTTAAAAGTGCTCACTTTACCATGAATAGCCTATAGCAGCTGATTCTGTCATACAAAATATATACCATTTTTTGCTAGAATCATTAAAAATAATTTAAAATTACTATGAACCTATACACATATGTAGAATCAGAATTTACAGTATATACACACTTTAATTATGTAACAGAGTGTTATTTGCTGTGCTGCAGTATTAGTGTTAGTGGCCAAATCTAAACATTAGTTAGGGTATATAACATAGTAGTTTAATTATCTTCGTTGGTGCACAAAGGCGTGGGGGCGTGGAGTGCTGGAGTTGTTCATGCTCTTGTCATTCTGATTCCCCGGTGGTCATATTGTCCACCATGTTGAACATCGGTAACCTTGACCTTTGATCTTGACCTGTAGATCCTTGACCTTGAAAACCCCAAAAAATCCCAAAAAAAAAAATTGAAATTAATTTCTAATAATTATTCTTTAAAATAGGCCTATATAAAATATATTTTAAAAAATCATTTAAAACTTTATGTAAAGATGCAGACCTGCCACCATGTTGTGATGACACCCAACCACCATATTTGATCTTAGTAACCTTGACCTTGGATGTTGAAGTATTGACCTTCGACCTTGAAAACCCTCAAAAACTGCAGAAAATTTCAAAAATTAATTTTAACAATTATTGCAATTTATAACAAATTTATTAAAAATATATTAAATATTAATTAAAAATTTTAAAATAATTATTTTAAATTAAATCATGAATATTTGGGTATAGAGGGGACTCAGAAAAGGAGCTGAGGTGCCAACATGTCACCATGTTATTACATCACCCAACCACCATGTTGGATTTCGGTAACCTTAGCCCGTTGATGTTTGACCTACAATGACCTTTGACCTAGAACGTAAAGAAATTGTTGAAAATCTTAAAAATCTCCTAAAATTTATAAAAGAAATATGAAAAAAATTATATAAAACAAATAAAAAATATTTAAATTATTTTTAAAAACATACATTTCCAGAGGTCCCCACAGTACCACGTTCAGCAGATGACTGACCCCCCTCCAATCAATCACATTGTGTTAACTTTACCTACCCCTACCACCCTCATCTTTGCTCATTCTGTCGAATACACTTCACCCACCATATTGGTTTTTTCGTTTGTTATTTGATTACATTTTCAACAACTAGGTGGCACTGATGACTCTGACCAACATGATAGATCTGGGTGACCTTCACCTTGACCTCACAATTTGTGACTTTGACCTTCTGCCCATGACCTAGGATAACCTTGAACCCAAAATGAAAACCCCAATTATTTTATAAAATACAAAAAAAAAAAAAAAAAAAAAACCTCATTAAAGACTTGTTTTTTTCATCAATCTTTTGATCAATCTTGCAATCTTTCGATTAATCAGCAAAACATGCACTGCAGTTAGAACTGCAATTCACTCTGCAATTAGCAATCCACACACCAATTTACACCAATCCACACTAATCCACACACCAATCTACACTAATCAACACACCAATCCACACACTATTCCACACCAATTTACATACCAATCCACACATCAATCAACACACCAATCCACACACCAATTAACACACCAATCCATATAAATCCAAACTAATCCTTTGCAATCCTCCTCCACGATCCACAGAAATACATGACAATCCTTCATAGTCCTGCACAATTCACAGCAACTCACACCCATCCGTCAATCAATCCCAATCCTTTGATCAATCCTAATCCTTCTATCAATCCCAATCCTTCGATCAATCCCAATCCTATCAATCAATTCCAGTCTTTCGATCAATCTCAATCCTTCAATTCCAATCCTATGATCAACCCCAATCCTTTGAAAAATCTCAATACTTTGATTGATCCTTCGATCAATCCTTTGGTTTGTCCCCATCCATATGTATAGAAATTGCATTAAGTTTCCATCTGTCTCCAAATTTGTACATGTTTACAGAATTAATGTTTTGTATGCAGTCCACTATCCATGCATTTTTATACTAAAGTGTTTATTATTATTCTATATACAGATCTTACCGTTAATAGTTGAGTGCTCGTAGCACCACTTTAAAGTTGTGAGGGAAAAAGGATACGACACATGAAAATAAATATTTTTTAATAATAATAATAATAATAATAATAATAACAACAATAATATGTTATTACTATTATTATTATTATTATTATTATTATTATTATTATTATTATTTTGTATCTCATTAATGTGCAGCAGAGTGTCGGTTTGTCTGGAATGTACACTTGCAAGACTTTCTCGTGAAGTCGACGAACTTCAATAAACACTCGTCAGCTCTAAGTACTGATGAGCAAACAACTCCTTCTACAAAGAAAAGCAAATTTAATATAGAATACAAAACAGGAGGTGAAGATGACCATGAAGAAAGCATTGATGAAAATGAACATGAAGACAGTGATAGGGCTGAAGATGATGATGGTGATTTTCTCGATGCACTAACACACCCCTCCAACACATTTGTTGTAACAAGTGACATGACGAAGGCAGAAGATGCAGAGAATACTGGCTACCTATTTCCTGAATACCCGAATGAATTTGTTGATAGACTCAGATATTTGATTGATCTTCAAAAACACGTGGCTCTTTCGCACACTAACGAGATATCTTCAATTATTAGTAAACTTAAGGATCAGGGATATATCACATGATGTGATAAACTGCTTTCTTCTGAAATTTAATTACAAAATAATAATAAATAATTATTATAAAATAATTGTTTTTTCTTAATTTTTGTGTGTCATATCCTTTTTCCCCTCAAAACTTTAAAGTGGTGCAATGAGCACTCAACTATTAACAATAAGATCTGCATATAGAATGATAATAAACACTTTAGTATAAAAATGCATGGATAGTGGACTGCGAATTAATGTAATTTCTATACAGTGTAGGGACAAGCCGAATGATCAATTGAAGGATTGGGATTGATTGAAGGATTGTGATTGATTGAAGGATTGTGATTGATTGAAGGATTGTGATTGATTGAAGGATTGTGATTGATTGAAGGATTGTGATTGATTGAAGGAGTGGGATTGATTGAAGGATTGGGATTGATCAAAGGATTGGGATTGATCAAATCATTGAGATTGATTGAATGATTGGGATTGATCAAAGGATTTGGATTGATCAAATTATTAGGATTGATAGAATGATTGGGATTGATCAAATGATTAGTGTGAGTTTCTGTGAATTGTGGAGGAGGATTGCGAAGGATTGGTGTCAGTTCTTATATATTGGTGTGTGAATTGGTGTGTAGATTGGTGTGAATTGGTATCTGGATTGGTGTGAATTGGTGTGCAGATTGGTGTGGCAATTGGAGTGGAATGGTATGTGGATTGTTGTGTGAATTGGTGTGTGCAATGGTGTGTGGATTGGTGTGTAAATTTGTGTGGATTGGCATGTGGATTGCTGATTGTGGAGCAAATTTCGGAGTGGATTGCGGAGACGATTGCAAAGTGGATTGTGGAGCTGATTGCAAATCGGATTGTGGAGCGGATTTGCGGAACACATTGTGGAGTGAATTGTGGTATGTGCAGTGCTGATTGCTGGAAATATTGCAAGATTGATAAAAGATTGATAAAAAAAAGTCATTAATTAATTTAAAAGAATTATTTTTTTTTTTTGGAATTTTTTGTATTTTATTTATTTTCTATAATTTATTTTTGCCTTGATCCAAAGTCATGGACATGAGGTCAAGGTCACAGATGTGAGGTCAAGGTGAAGGTCACCCAGAGCTATCATGTTGGTCGGAGTCATCAGGGCCACCTAGGTGTTAAAAATGTAAAAACAACTAATGAAAAAACCAATATGGTGGATGGACTGCATTCGGCAAAATGAGCAACAATGAGGGGGTATGGGAGGGGAATGTTAATACAATGTGATTGATTGGAGAGGGTTCAGTCGTTTGCTGGATGCAGTGATCAGTTGTCTGCTGGATGCCGTGATCAATTGTCTGCTGGATGTGGTGCTGTGGGGGACACCAGAAATGTAAGTTTCTAAAAATAATAAAAAAAAATTAATTTGAATTATATTTCTCATTAATTTTTTATAAATTTTATGTTATTTTAATGCATTTTAAAATAAATTTTTAGGAATATTTTAGTTTTCTTGTACAATTTTTTGGTTTCAAGATCAAAGCTCATTCAAGGTCAACGGGTCAAGGTGCGAGATCAACAGGCCAAGGTTACCGAAATCTAATATGGTGTTTGGGTGACGTAATAACATGGTGACCTTGGCGCCTTGGCTCATTTCCAGCTATATACCCAAACATTCAAAATCTTAATTTTTATTAATATTTTAAATCAATTTTGTAGTAAATTTGTTATACATTTTTATAAACTTTTTAAATAGATTTTTCTATAAATACTTATAATTTTATTTTGGCATTTTTAGGGGGTTTCAAGGTTAAAGGTACCCGTGTTAAAGTCAGACCTCAAGGTCAAGTTCACCTGGATCCAATATGGTGGTTGGGTGTCATCACAATATGGCGGCAGGTTAACTCCGTCTCCTCGCTCCTTCAAGTACAAACATTCAAAAATTTTAATTTTATAAATACTTTAAATAAAATTTTTAATACATTTTTAATAATAATTTAAAATAATTATTAATTTGTGGGTATTTTGTTTTATTTTTTGGGTTTTCAAGGTCAAAGGTTATTGGTCAAGGTCGAGGTCACGGACATCCAACATGGTGGAAAAGATGGCCACCAGGGGACCAGAATGACAGAGCATGAACAGCTCTGGCACTCTGCGCTTCCACGCCCTTGTGCCGTAACAAAGATAATTATGCTACTTAATATATTAAATTCCAAGAGAAAAATACCAAATTGTCTGGCTTACGTGAGATTCAAACTTAAAACTTCATGACTTCTATTTAACACCTTTCTGACCTCTATCCCAGAGGAAATTAAATAATTTGCATATTAAGTGAGTTAACCTGCCTACCAAAAACTGTATTCTTTTTTACTGTATATACTATTTTCAGAAACAGTAAAGTGCAAGTTTAATTTTAATCATATTTTCTTAAAGATGAATGTTTTTGTTAGAAATTGTTTTGAAAGGTGCCCAAAAAATTGAAAATATATAACAATTTTTTTTTGGAAAACCAGAAAAAATCAGGAAAATTTGTTTTTAACTTTTGGAGCAACCAGTTACTAATCTGATTTGAAAAATTAATTTTTTTTAAGTATATTAAGTATTTAAGTTTGTGGCAACAGTTTGCGAATTTCTTTCAGTTGATGCTAGGTGTGCTGTATTTTAATACTGCATTTTAAAGTTTTGATTGGTTATAAAAATTACAATGAGAGAATGAATTTAAGCAAATTACAATATATTAATATATTAAAATGGGCTTATCTTATGATAGTTTTATATGTTGATAGCTTCAAGTGTCATTTCATCAGCAACTCACAGTTAAGGTCAAATGTTTATTAATTTCTACTTATGTAAGGATTTTATGTATTTGATTTTAGTTCTGAACTTTAACCAGGAAAATATTTATTTCGGAGCAGTCAGTATGGTTATTTTATTTTATTTTTCAATTTGCTAAAACAAAAAGACAATTTAAATATGTATTGCAATTTTTTCTTCTATCATCTAACTTCTTGAACAGATGCTATGCAGTTCAGCATTGACAGTAGACAGTAGTGACAAGAACATCACAGATTTGCAACCTTGTTTAATATTTCTTTTAAATTGTAAGCTTAAGATTTATAAAAATTTCCATCAAAGTATTTTTGTACAGGAAATTTAAAAGTTTGATGAGAATTTGCATATGCTTGTAAAATATATCATGCAATAATGTTTAACATTGTTCTTCCTAACAAAACCTATGTAAAAGTATACACACAACAAGTATGTAAACAAAAATTACTTGAATAGTTATAAAAATAAAAGAGTACAAAACAAATGAGAATAAATAATTTAGAAAAATTGTGTTCAATGCAGAAGTTTTTTTGCTTAAAGTATTGTGTTTGAAAACAAAATTGATATATTGATATCTTTGTTTGAACATGTACTTAATATAAAAAAATATTTTTCATCTGAAACTAAATTTGAATAAAAAAACATTCGGCCTTGGACTGTAGTTTTGGGAAAGAAACTAAAAATAAATGTACTTTATCGTGCTTAAGTAATGTATATTTTTGTAAATTATTTCTTTTAGAATTCACATTGCTAATATACATGTGAAACATGATTATTTTCAGTAAACTCTCTGATATTTATTACATTTATAAATCAGCCTGCTACTTTTTTATGACTACTACCTCAGGAACAAGTTAGCAGTATTAAATTTTTTTTTTATCTGCATGATTTTGACGTGTGTGGTTAAAGAGTCACTGTGTTTCAAAAATGTACATCTTAGTAAATGCAGTCTGTGTATTTTTTATTTTTACAAAATTAAGGAAAGATATATGACAACTTAGAAGTTCTTGTGTTTGCTATAATAAATGAACATTAATGCATGCTGTTTAGGTATGTATTTTTTGAAGATACAGATGATACTATATACTGTAGGAATGTTCTAGACTTTTCTTATCTTTGGAACATAGAGTTTTTTGTATTGAAGTGAAACTGTTGCCTGAATGTTGGGATAGGGTACCCCTGCTGCACAGATGGGCACTTTCAAGTTTTTTGATTTCGAATAAATTTTATTTTCTGACTGATGTCACAAAATTTCCAAATTAATTAAATTATTCACTAAGTTTTACCTTTTCAGAATTGCTATTAATTTTCCAAATTTGAGCCAGACTGCCATAACACGCATGCACCTGACGTAATAATAGCCAACATTTTTAAAAAAATTTGATTTTTATTGTATTCTTGGAAGTGTGAAATTATATAACAACTAAGGTAAGTAAATTTTTAAAGTCCAGTAATGGTACTGGAGCAACCCAGGGTTTGCCACAATCTACAATAGCAGTATCGTATCTTACGTATGTATTCGTTAACAAAATTTGTTTGGAGAAAAGTTGCTGTAAAGTGTAGGCATTTAATTTATAAGATTGTATTGGCTACATTAATACACAAGTATGAATGTATTTATAAAGCAGTACGGTAGTTGCAACAAAGAAGGAGAAATATGGGTACATTGTTTTGAAAGTATTATTGTATTAAACTTACTGTTACATTGATTGGTTCAGAAATCATGGAAATTGAACTGAATTACTTATTAACAGAGTAATGATAATTGATAATTCTACTGATTTTCCAAATGCTGGCTTATATTTTGCTTGTATTTTGTCATTTAAAAATTTATGTAAAATTGTAATAACGTTTTGATGAATCTGTGGCAAGTTTGTGAAGAAATGTATTGAAAAGATATAATACTGCATAACAAGTGTTAACTTAGTATTTCCTGTATTGCTATTTCTTTCCACAGCAGGAAAGATAAAGTAATGTGAGTGATAAATATATTGAAATTAATTCTTAATTTGTACTAATCTCAACTTTTGTATGAGAGTTGGGAGAAAAATTTAGGGTTGTTGCACATGTTACATAGATCAAACCATTTAGGGAGAGTGTTACTACTGAATAATTCTGTGTTATTATTTGCGTAATTTTTTTCATTTACATTATTGAATATTTGGGGAACATAACAATTTTTTTAAGAAAGATCACTTTCGTAACATAAAAAGTAATATGACCTAAAATAAAATTTTTACTGCAGAATTTATGTTTTTACCATCTGTTATTTTCTGTTGTGCCACTGTTCAACATCATAAGGATGGGTTAGAGCACAGGAGTTCTGTAATACAAAGTTTTTAAGTTCTGTAAGATTATTCAGTGCCTGTTGCCATCCCAATTTACTTCTGTTCATTCTTTATAACTTCATTTGCTGAAATAGTGGTTACAACCACAAAATTCGACAACAGCTTTTATTTTGTATACCCACCGCAGTTTGCAGAGAGTAAGTCTATTTGAATTTAACTGATTGGTAACGTGAACCCACTAGGCGTTGATTCTCATAAACTGTTAATGTTTGTTCGTGCACAAAGCTGACCTGTCTTGTACTATTCTTCACTGTGACATTTCTTCTTAGTGGTCTTTGTGTCAGCTATATTCATAATGGAGGGCACGAAGTCCCTGAACCATCACAAAGTGGCAGTAGCGGCCGGTGATATCAAATAATGGGTGTTCACACTCTTTTGTAAGACTCATTTCCCGAACTCTGCAATCTCCAATGACAACAAGTGAAGCTAAAAGGTGTTTCTCTGCCCTGAAGAGGATAAAGACCTTCCTCGGCAATGTAATGTCTGAAGAAAGACTTACCAGGGTTATCAATAGCAAAATTTCTGATAAGTACCATACAAAATTTCAACCACTGGGTGACCATTTGCTGAACTGAAAAATCGAAGGATGGATTTCATGTATAAATAAACACTTGTCAGCTACCCTCTAGCATTTGCATTTCTAGCAATAGATTACTGTTTACATTTTTACCATTCTCTTATCCCTCCCCAACTGTGATAAAGTGTTCCTAGTGTGTGATGTTGTTTAGTGTAAATAATGTGGAGCTATTAAACTACATTTTGTAGGAAGTTTCCAGTGTGAATTGTTCAGGAACAACAACATTTATGGTGTTTATTATAACCTGCAAAAGCAGTGCAGTGATAATAATTTACTTGACTTTGATAGTTGCATCATGTACTGAAAGGTAGATTGTTTTCCCTACTCTGTTATGTATGTAGCTTATTCAAGCAAAAAAACTTTGCATATGTACCAGTGTCAGCATGTATGTAACCAAACACTGTTCACGCTCGTTATCACTTGCTGCTGCAGCTGTTCGTCACTAGACCAACACAGACTGCCTACCTCAAGGTTGAGGTTCAAGGATGGTGCAAGGTAAAATGCTTTATTAATTTTATCCCTTCTGTTCTTAATTTTTTTTTGCTATTAAAGAAGCGGGTTTAAAGTACCTTTAAATACACTGGCATTTTTCAAGTGACCATTCATGGCAACATCAATAGAACTTACAAAATTAACAAGACCCTTAAACACCTCAGGATTTTTGGAAGTTTCATTTTCATCATTTCTATGTAAATCTAATTTGAATATTCTGCATAATTTGACACAATCAATAAGTCTAGGAAGAATATATCGGTCCCTATCCACTTGTTCATTATGTTTTCTTACTGACTGTAAGCACTGTCAAGGTGTGTGCATATGTTCGCATTGCCTGGCAATGATTGCTCAATTGTGGCACTTTGGTGAGCATGTGAATTTTCATGTATTTTTATATTCTCACTGAAATATGCAAGGTCCTTGAAACCTGACTTTGTTCAGGCACTAATCTTTGCACTAAAAATTAGACATGGAAAGCTAAATAAAGCATTTGTTTGACTACATCCACACAACCACTGTGTCTATAGTTAATGCCTTTGTCGAATGAATGTCTGAATACACATCTGTTTTGGTTATTTTAATATTTAACTTTTCTTTGTAAGTAAGAGTTCTATTTGCTAAAATTCTTTGAGTGGAATTCATTGTTGTATCTTGGAAAAGCAACTTTCACCTGTAATTCGCACCAATACACAGACAATACAAATGTCCAGTAATTTTAAATTTTGTTTCAATGTACCTCAGCAAAAATCAGTCTAGGTAGAGTCCAGTGAAATAAAAATAATACATGCACACATTACTTAGAAATTCTAAACGTAAAAAAAGCTACAAAAATGTTGTATGTAATGCACTTCGAAATTCTGTCACAGTTCACTTTGACTTGTTTATGGCATGTTCATTGGTTGTACATCTGCCAAAGCACGCCTTCAAACAGATGGCCATCATGCATACGCCGACATCTAGCGAGTAGCTGCAAGAGTTAAAACTTGTTTGTCAATCAGTGCTGCTGCCGCAAGTCAAATAGTGGAACGACATCCATTAAGCTAACTTCAGTCCATTTCTACACATACTATAACCTAGTGAGCACAACCAAGTACATGCTCTTTTCCAATGTTAAAACTGCTATAAGAGATGATGTCATTTTGTAGTGTGCATGTGCAGACAACCCAAGAACAGAGCACAAAGCTGCTGTGCACATTACAGTGTTGCAACATCTCAACCTTACAGAACAAAAATGCCAGTTGTGATCAGTAGAAAAAATAATAAAAACTATATTGACACCACAAAATGGATACAAAAAATTACAATCTTACAAAAAATCTTTGCAAAAAAGTGGGTGTGGAGTGCTCTTGTGCTCTTTAATACCGGCCGCTACTGCTAAGTGGGTTTTTTTTTTTTTTGTTCTTCATTATCAACACAGTGAAAGATTTTTCCTCTATGTTATTTAGGGCATTTACTTTTGCATTGATGGTAGGATTTTGAAGCAGCAACTTGGTACAACCATTTTTTAGTTTGCCAGCCATTTGAACAGATTTTGGAAAATTTTTCTTTTACTATAGCTCAGACGTTGTTGAGTTTAGATTTTGTGGAAGCAATACAATGTCAGATCCATGTCCATCATTCAGCAAATCCTCTATTCATGAGTGGCCATGGTGGTGTAGTGGTTAGACTACTTCCCCCCCATCAAGGCGAACCAGGTTTGATTCCTGGCAGGGTTAACACCAGACTTTTGCATGTGGGAATCTTGCTGGATGATGCCGCTGGACGGCGGTTTTCTCGGGGATCTCCTGTTTCCCCTGCCCTTGTATTCCGGAAATGCTCCATACTCACCTCGGTTCAACCACATCGGCTCTCAAGACCTCAATGTTAAGAGCTGCCCAAATCTCTCTCTTCACTTCACTTCACTTCTATTCAGGAGTTATCTTACCTGGAATCCACATTCCTCACATGATGTTGAGTTTGGATGGAAGCAGTGCAGTGTCAAATCCATGTCCGTCGTTCAGTAAATTCTCTGTTCATAAGTTCTCTTACCTGGAATGTAGAATGAGCTGGTGCTTTGTTTTGTTGAATAATTGCTGACTTCTCACTCTCTCCCATATATAGGTGTAGAATGAACCATTGTTGATGTACTGTATTGGCAAGTAAGCAGGATGATCAACACATGTAAAGAAAGAAAAAAATGGGCCCATAATTTGTAGAAATTATTGGCCACATTATCACGCATGGAGGTTGTTGGTGTATTTCTTAAGGAAAATGTGTATTTCCTTTTCACCAGAAAACTATGGAACTGTATATCTCATTTTACATCTTCTTGTTATTTGTTTATAATTCCATTGGTCCCTTGTAATACTTTGGTCTCTTGAGATATTTTAAGAAAAGCATTTTACTGTATTTAATTACACAACTAAGTCTGAAAGGACTTCAGGACTTAGCAATTCTTCACAAGATGGAGTACAGGCACATTTTGTTCTCCAGGTAAAAGAAATTCTGAATAGTACGTTAAGTGCACAATAAATTAGATGTCTGACATGGAATGTCTACCTTGAAGTTCAGAATTAACTATGTGTGTTAAGTTCCTGCAGAATAAAGTGAAATAACAAACTTTTTATCCTAATTCACAGATTGTTTATGTTAAGGACTTGTGGTAATTACTTGCTTTACTTAATGTAGTGTTGGCAGCATTGCCAGGTGGCGAGTATCAGTCATGGCTGTATCCTAGGTGTGTTTGTATAGTGTAAACCTTATCGTGAACAAGTATTAAAGTAATGTGTGCTATCTCCTTTTAATGAACAATTAGATTCGTTCAGTTCCTTCTCAGTACACAAAAATGGCAACAAGGATGCGTAAAGATCTGTATGCGCATGCTGTGTTTTAATTGTTTTGCTTCATTCGTGTAGTGATTATATAATACAATGTCATCCTTCGCAAAATATGATCATTCCTGCCCGAGACCTGGGCCGAACATCTGGAAAAATTTCAATTCTTGCCGGATTTGAAATGTTGGACGATCATACTATTCATGATTTGAAGGACTGGATTACACAGAACACCCTTTGAGACAGCATGTACATCTAGCTTATCAACGTTTTGAGCAAGAATATCGTACCTACAATTAACCCCATGGTTTGCTACAATAAGTTCGTTAACAGGAGGCAACTTTCAGGTGAGAAGGCAGTTGTTTACATGTCTGAATTAAGGCTGTTGACATCTTCCTGTAACTTTGAGGGAATGACAGCGACAACTGTGTTGTACCAGTTTGTCTGTTGCCTACGCAATGCAGATTTACAAGCCAAATTATTTTCAGAAAAGGAGTTAATGGCTATGAAGGCTTTAGAGGTCGTTCAGTTAGTTGAACTCTCTGAAGAGAATGTCATTCAGGTTAGAAATTTGTGTGGAAGATGTACACAAATTTCATGCTGCTGCATCAGGAAGCCGGGTATTTTTGCCTCCCAGTTTTTGTTCCACATTCAATAAAAAAGTTACTTGTTTCAGATGTGCTGTGGTAGGCAATACTGCTGCAAAATGTCCCCTTCCCAGAAACAGCTTAAAGTGCCAAAAATGTGGTAAAGGCGGGCATGTTATGAAAGCTTGTAAGCAAAGGGTCAAGTCAGCATTGCAGTCTGCAAAAGCTGATTGTGTAAATTTTGTTGACAATGTCACAGTTGTAGTTGCCTCATCAGAGGTTCATTCTCCTACAGTTACCCCACTAAATGTGGGTTCTGTCATACATAGATGCCCATGCCTCATCACTTCATGATGAAAGCTTATTTCTGTCATCTGATCGTGCTTTGAGTCTATGTATAAAGCCATATTCTGTGCGAGTACAAGTCAATAAGGTTCTCAAGCAATTTGAGATAGATTCTGGTTGTTCAGAGACATTTATACACCTAGACACCTATACTACCAATTTTGCAAATTCTGTTAATGGCCCTGCTTTGCATCAAATGCCAGTGGGACTTAGAACATGGGCTTCGCAGTCTTTGACCATTATTGGAGAATTCCAAGCTGTTGTAAAATACAAGCACTTTACTTGCAATCTTCCTGTTTTGGTAATGGATGGCATTGGGCCTAACCATCTTGGTTGTAACTGGTTTCAGGCCTTTGATATTTCCATTCAAGGTGTGTACTTTCTGTCTCCAGACACATCCTATGCTGGGATGTCTAATGAAGCCTTCTCACACACTATCATGAATCTTCCTGCAGTTTCAGGCCATGGTACGGGCTGTTATAAGGGACCTCCTCTACACATAGATATAAACTCTGCTGTTTTTCCTGTGTATCAGCGAGCTCAATCAGTTGCCTTCACTACTAAGATGGAGGAAGCTATTGCGGCAAATGCGAAGGGCGTTATATGGATTTCTGTGAACCACGCCGGTCCCTGGGCCTCTGCTATTGTCCCAGTATTGAAGCGCAGTGGTACCTTTCGACTTTGTGCTGATTATAAAGGCATGTTGAATCGTGCTTTATCTTCAGATACATACAAATCACCAACAGTGGATCAGGTGTTGTCTGAGTTGGCAGGTGGTTGCATCTATGGAACCATTGATTTGGAAGAGGCTTACACTCAGATTCTGGTAGATGGAGAGACTACTTATGTGTTGACAGTGAACACTGTTCAAGGCCTGCACAGTGTTAAGCGGTTACCCTTTGGTATTAAGATTGCATCTTCTGCATTTTGAAGGATAATTGATGGTTTGGTGGGACAGATGTGTTATAGTATACCAAGACAATATATAAGTAAAAGGTACAACAGTAGCAGAATACCTGGCTAGGCTTGTGCAAGTTTTGCATATTATTTGTGATGCTGGGTTCAAGGTTAATTCTGAGAAATGTGTGTGGTAAACTGCATCTATTGTTCTGGGATTTAGGCTTGATGCTGAGGGTATCCACCCTACCACTGACAAAACTGGTGCTATTACAAATGCTCCCAGTCCATGTACAAAACAGGAACTTCAGTCATTGTTGGGTTTGATCTCATTTTACAGTGGATTCTTCAAGGATAAGGCTACCATATTAGAGCCCATACACTGCTTGTTAGACTCAAAATCTAAATGGGCTTGGACCACAAAGCACCAAGTGGCGCTTCAGGTGGTTAAAGATATGTTAACCAGTCACCAAGTATTAGCTCATTACAACCCTGACTTACCCCTGGCTGTTACTGCTGATGCTTCACCAGTGGGGGTTGGTGCAGTGCTTGTGCACATCATACCAGGTGCTTAGCCTGGCAAAGCAATAGAGATACCCATTGCCTACACATCTCGAACACTGTCTGCCATGGAGCGAGCTTGCTCACAGCTAGACCGGGGAGGACTTGCTATCATATTTGCAGTTAAAAAGTTCACCCCTTGCTTGGCATATTTGCTCCCGACAGGCCAACACCACTGCGTTTATCTCCACGAATGTTGAGGTGGACACTCATTCTGAGTTCTTTTGAATGAGTTATGTGACAATCCTGGTACAGCAGTTGGTCATGCAGACTGTTTGAGTAGACCGCCTCAACCTACTCCCGGTGAGGATGTATTTCCGGAGCCTTCTGAAGTGTACCTCCTGGAAGCTAGAGATCTGCGCTTGCTGTTGCCATGAGATATTGCAAGGACTACGGACAGTGACGTGGTGCTTCGACAAGTCAAGATATACATATATCAAATATGGCCAAGCACAGTACCCACTGAGTTACTTCCATTTTACTCCAAGAGAGCAGCTTTGTCGTTGCACTCTGATGCATCTTATGGCATGAACATGTAGTGAATCCATCAGCATTGCAAGAGACAGTGTTAGATCTAATTCACTCAACACATCAAGGGGAAAACTACAGTAAGGCCATGGCTTGGAGCATAGGCAGTGATATTACGAATAAGGTTAAACTGCCAGGCCTGACAAAACAGTGGCTAATGCACGTTCAAGGTCAATTGTGTGTCCATGGCGTCAGGCTGAGAGAGCCTGGGAAAGAGTTCATCTGGATTATGCAGGGCCCTTCTTTGACACTATTTGCTCATTGTGATAGATGCATATCCTAAGTGGCCAATGGTTTAAAGTGGTGTCGAGTTTGAAGGCTGCAGTGCTCATTACACACGTGCGTTACATCTTGGCAGATTTAGGTAAACCCTTGGTGATAGTGACTGATAATGGACGGCAGTTCGCATCGGATCAGTTTAATGACTTTCGTGGTAGTAATGGTATACGTCACCTCTACACCCCGCCTTGGCACCCTTCCTTAAATGGTTGGGCCGAGCACACAGTGCAAACTGCTAAGAAATTGATGTTCATG
Organism: Dryococelus australis; assembly: GCA_029891345.1. NCBI lineage: Eukaryota > Metazoa > Arthropoda > Insecta > Phasmatodea > Phasmatidae > Dryococelus > Dryococelus australis. The sequence goes on from CM056993.1 coordinate 86,528,751, forward strand.
TTGCTCCTACTTTATGGGCTATGCACACATGTCCATCCTCTACTAGCAAAACCCCTGCCAAGGCAGTGGGTAGGATATTTCACACTCATGTTACCCAGCTGCACCCTGCACTCGAACTATCTAAATCTGCATCAGTGTTCTCTCCAAAGCTCCAACTTGGAGAATTTATCTGGATGATGAAGAACGCCCACGACAGGCTGCCGTCGCTACCTACTACAAAGGATAGAGGACGTTATAGAAAGTTTCTGCATCTACCTCTCATCAGGATGGTAACTCTGCATTGACATCATGTACTGCCAGCTAACCACCAGTGTCTCCATTCAGTGGCTTCCCTGATATTCACCATCCACAGAGGACTCCACCCCTGTCGTAGAGTCTTCACGATGGGGCGAGTGTGCTGTCACCAACATCTGAAGTGGCCTCTAGGTCCTACCCTTACACAGTCTGGCTGGATATATTGACCCCCTCTGCAATTTGAATGATGGTTGACTTGTGCTTAATTACTCAGTGCATCAGTGAAGTGCTAAGACACAAGCCAATTTTGTTTTGTTTTATTATTTTACTATACAATGGCTAATGGTTGATTGTCAGTGTTAAATTGTCATAATATTTTCTTGTCCTATTTGAGTGGAGAGAGGTGTTATGGACTTGTAGTAATTACTTGCTTTACCCAATGTAATGTTAGCGGCACTGCCAGGTGGTATCAGTCATGGCGGTGTCCTAGGTGGTGTTTGTATAGTGTAAACATTATCGTGAACAAGTATTAAAGAAATGTGTGCTATCTCCTTTAATAAACAGCGGATTCATTCAGTTCCTTCCAAGTACAGTTTATAACCTGAAATTCGCTGTCAGAGATTGTGTTTTAAAAATACAGCCATCAACCTGAAAGAAATTATTTCAAGTGTGACTTTTGGTTTGAGCAGTTCCACTCAAATTTGCAAATAACTTTTTTGTACAAAAATTTCAAATCAGAATGCCATTTTGTTATTTCAGTTTCTACTTGTGTGTTTGTAGAGTGCTTTGAACTACCAGCTGGGATCAAGTCCAGATCCCATTTTTTTATAGGTTGTTCACAGTAAACTGAGCAACTTTGAAAGCCTTGATTAATATTTACTTGTATACACACACTGTATTCTTGCACCATATGTAAAATTAACTTTGCCATGAGCCATTGCCATTGCCATGCACTGGTCAAGTAAAACTGTGAATTTGGTAAGTAAGTAAATATTTTACAAATTTGCTGATTCTTACATGTATGTGCATTAAAAAACAGAAAGGAAAAAGTAATTTCAGTGTTCACAAATGTTTACCTAACACTTTTAATTCAACATTGTGACATGGAACTATTTTCCCTCCATTGTTACCAAGGTTACTGTGTGCGATACCAGTCAGTTAACCCATTAAAATACATGCAGATAAGGGCAGTGACATTTTTCAAACGTTCATTTTAAAAGTGCGTAGTTAATCGTGAACAGCATATAATTAGACTCACATATGATAACAGTTTATGCCATCCTGTTAACAAACTTTAAAGAATTAGGTAGCAAAAATTAAAAGCACAGATATTTTAAAATAAGTGCTTTTACTCTGGCTGCATTCTGCTTTTCATGCTTTTACATTTTATTTTGTGTATTATTTATAAAATGCACTTAATTTTGTATCAACTTAAGGTCTATTCTTTCAAAGTTGCTTTTAGTAGTTTATCCTGTTGAAATTATAATAATCTTCATACTTCACTGCCTTGAATAGCATTTTTTCTTTGTAGAAGTTTTATGTCTTGGAGTTCACTTAAGATAGGATTTTGGGATGTTTAAATGGTAAAGAAGGAAAATATGAGGGATGTCTAGTCTGTAATTATCAAGAGGCACACTAAGAAAAATTTGGAAAAGAGTAAAATGCCTATTAGGTTTCGAAATATTTGTGCACCCAATTCTAAAAAATTTTGTAATCTTTGCTATTCAGAATTCATTTATAATAGCCAGTGTTCAGTGTCCTTAAATAAGGGCAGTTAAGTACAGCTAATAAACCTCTGATGTATTGATCCGTTGTATGCATTTCTCTAGTGTTAACGGGCCTGCCTACCAAGCCGGCAGTCGCGAACTTTAAATGGGGAATCAATGTTAAATGAAATTCCTTTTCATTGCATCAATTTTAAAGATAACTTTTTCAAACAAAAAACACATTGACACAATTTTCTGAGATAATATTGCTAAATAAAATTGTTATATATATGTGTGTGTGTGTGTGTGTGTGTGTGTGTGTGTGTGTGTGTGTGTGTGTGTGTGTGTGTGTGTGTGTGTGTGTGTGTGTGTGTGTGTGTGTGTGTGTGTGTGTGTGTGTGTGTGTGTGTATATATATATATATATATATATATATATATATATATATATATATATATATATATATATATATATATATATATATATATATATATATAAAAAATTTATCCATCTTATTTTGTTATATGCAAATTTCAATATTTACATTTTATAAAAAACACATTAAACAAAAAAACTTACAAAATATTTTAATGTAGCATCATTCCCTAAGAAATTTCAAGTGGAATTGTTTGAAATAGTTATCTTTAAAATTGGCGCAGTGAGAAAGAATTTCGTTTAACATTGATTCACCATTTGAAGTTCACAGCTGCCGGTTTGGTAGACAGACCTATTAAGAGAGCTCTTACATGCTAACTAAACATATGCTGTATGTAAAAATAGAGAGGTTTGGGCAGCTTCGTAACATTGGAGCCTTGAGAGCTGATTAGGGTGAAGCGAGTTGAGCATGGAGGAGTGCCAGAATGCAAGGGCAAGGGAAATGAGAGATCCCAGAGAAAACCAGTTGACTAGTGGCATCGCCCGCCATGATTTCCACATGCTAAAATTTAGAAGCTACCTTTCTGGGAATCGAACCTGGTTCACCGTGGTGGTAGGCAAGCAGTCTGACTGCTACATCACTACAGCTTCCTGTATGTAGAAACAATACCTCACATATCAGCTATGGCTTACTGTACCTTCAAAAATGGAACACTAGGTCGTCTGGATTTAATAGCTTATAGTTGGTTCATTTTTAATTGAAAACTCACTTCTTTCTGCTCATTTTGTTCCCTGATTTGTTATGCGAAAATTTATGTGGTTCAGTTAAGTAAGTTACATTTTGACATTTTTAGAAAACTTGAAAATCTGATGAATAATTAGTTTTCCAGTTCTTACCTCATGTGTTCGTAAAACAAAAATATGCTCATAGAAACCAATTTGAGGGCAACAAATTTAAACATGGTATTACCCTAGATAAGTCAGTCAGTGTTTAAATTAAAATATATGCAGTCACATGCAGAAAAAGGATCTTTTTTCAAATTTGAGCTGAAGCAATTGCAGACTGCACTTTAGTGAAGAATCAAGTCTCAGGTGTGCAGCAGACATGAGAATTGTCAAAAATTCGTAGTTTTCTCCATATGTGCAAATACGCGTGTGTATTTAAACCATGTAACATTTGCATAAATACTGTAGATTACCTAGAATATTTTTATATTTATATTTATTACTGTATATTAAAAGAAACCAAATAATTACATACTTCATTCTAGAGCCAAAGAGACCCAAAATCAGTAGAGTTCAATATCTCTCAATTGATATCCCAGGCAGATCTTGATGGGTATGGGCACCAGCAGTGCTTCCCAATCACCGCACTATTGAGACTCAGGGTTCTCAGGGATACTGTGGGTTCTGTGTGTCTGTCTCACCCATGTGTACTTACAAACACGTTGGCAATACTAAACTTTTACTAAACATCACTTTGAAAATAAGCACTTGATAAAATACATGTGGCTAAGACACTGTCACTACTGAATAAAAGAGGTAGGGTTCTGATGCCTACTTTTATTGTTACTATGCATACACATCAACATGCCAATGAAATTATGATTATCTCAGTTATGACTAGCCAATTCGGCTTGGGTGTTCCCCAGCCCGCAATTAATTTAGCGCACGCCTAGATGGATGATCTCACTGCGGTGAATGAAAACACTATCTTCACAAGGGAAGAGGGCCGACAGCCACTAGGGAGGACTGATGGTTTTTCCATGAAGACAGGACACTGTTAATTACAAATGAGAACACTTGATGAAACATATTAACACGTGTGACTACTTGGCATCAGTAACGCAAACTCGTCTGGGCTCACCCACCAGCATGTGGGTATGTGGTGACAGACTGTGCACAGAGCCGGCTAGGACGGAAGTAATTGCACTGTACACAAATTGCAAAATTACACAAAATACATAAAGACCCTTAAAAGATGATGGGGCACGAGATGAGTATTCACAATAAACCTACTTATGTGTGAAAACAAGTTTATATGGTGTGGATGCTGCTGGATAAAGTTCGTAGCGGACCACGGGGTGCAAGTGAGATTGCAATATTTCTTTGTGAAAACTGCAAATTAAATTCCCACAAAATGTTATTCTGGCAGAGAAAATTATTGTTTTACGATTGAAGTGATTACAGGCTTGTAGCATGCCTGATGGTGGAAAAATCAAACATTAAAGTGACCACGAGGTCAAACACCATAGCATCCATTTATGTGAAAATGACACGAACCCTGCCAAAATTTAATATAGAACCCTCAATAAAATATTGCACACACAATATTACATAAATATGCTCTCAAAACGCAATGATGGCGCAGACATAGACTTGGCGTCGGTTAGCCATGTGGTTGTACGTGATGTTGCCATAAAATATTCAAACATGAAAAATACCCTCAAATACACATGAAAACAAAGCCCTTCAAATTGCGCACAGCAATAATACAGAAATTACAATGAAATGCCTTTAGTAGAAGCGAATGGCGCCTGATTTCAAGTTTCGCGGGTCGCGTGACCTCTCCGACATATTTCTCCTCCTTGTCCTCGATTAAGGTTAAATTGCCACAAAGACAAAATAAATTAGTTAAACGGATGCTGGTGAAATGTCTTACAAAACGTACGCAAGCAGAGGTTGACCGGTATTCTGAAAGTGCTATTGAAATCTACATCAGTGGACAAAAAATTGTAGTGCGTATGTGACAGTGTCTTACCTCGCCAGCTCTCCTTGACAGACTGTCCAGAGACAAGCGTTGCACGGACCTACCATGGCCGCCTGCAGGGTTCACACAAATACACACACATGCATGCACACGCACAAACACACACACACACCCCAGCTTGTCTTTGGACAGTCTGTAGAGGAGAGCTGGGGAGGTTAGACACTGTCACAAACGCACTACAATTTTTTGTTCACTGATGTAGATTTCAATAGCATTTTCAGAATACTGTGTGTCTGTCTCACCCGAGCGTACTTACAATACACTTTAAATACTAATCTTTTACTAAACATTAAACACTTGAAAACACATGTGGCTAGGACACTGTCACTACAAATAAAAGAGTGGAACATTGCGATACTTGCTTTTATTGATACAGTTCGTACAAATAATGTGCCAGGCAATTTAATGATGAAACATGGTAGTGTCTAGCTAAATCCGTTTGGATGCTCCCCAGCTCGCAATTACTCTAGCACACACCTATGTGAATGACTTCACCATGGTGCTTGAAAACACAATCTTCACAACGGAAGGGAGTTGACAGTTGCTAAGGTGGACTGACGATTTTTCCCTGAAGATAAGAGACAGAGAATTACAAGGTGAATCAACAGATGATACATAAACATGTGTGATTATTTGACATCACTAGCGCAGACTCTTCGGTGCTCGCCCTCCATCACATGGTTAGTGTGTTGACGGCCTATACACATACCCGCCTAGGACGGAAATAATATCACCATACACAAATGAAAAAATTTTGTAAATATTAATGGAACACGATGGGGCACGAGATGAATAGTCACAATAAACACACACATACATGAAAGCAAGTTTAGATGGCGTAGATACCGCTGTATAAATTTCGTAGCGGACCACGTGGTGCAGGTGAAATTGCAATATTTCTTTGTAAAGACGGCAAATTAAATTCAGACATTGTTATTTCTGTTGGGAAAATGATTTCCTTTATGACTAAAGCATTTCAGGATTGTAGCATGCCCGATGGCAGAATAAGTAAAGATTAAAGTGACAGCGTGGTCATACGCAAAACGCATCAATTTATGTGAAAATTTCACGGAACCCTGAATAAAATTGACATAGAACCCTGAATAAAATTATGGCACACATAATTTTACACAAATAAACCCTGAAAATGCATTGATGGCGTAGATACGTACTTGGTGATATCTGACAGCATGGCCATATGTGATGTGGCTGTAAAATGATCAAACATGAAAAATACCCTTAAATTCATACATGAAATTAAAGCCCTTAAAATTGCATGCAGCAATAATACAGAAATTACAATGGAACGCCTTTAGCAGTAGCAGATGGCGCCTGATTCAAGTTATGGGGGTTGCGTGACCTCTCCGACATCTTTCTCCTCCTCCTCCTGGATAAAATTTTGAAAAAGCTGCAAGGGCACAAAGTAATATTTAAGCGGAAGCATAATTCTGGGGAATGTCTGGCAAAACTTACACAAAGCAAAGATTTACCGGTATACTAAAAATGCTATGGAAATCTACATCAGTGCTCAAAATTTGTAGTTGTGTATGTGACAGTTTCTTGCCTCGCCAGCTCTCCTAGACAGACTGCCCAGAAATTATAATATGAATTGATATTATACATATTAATTTGTAATTTCTGATCTTCTTTGAATGTCTTTTATTACAGCATTCTGGCTGGAGTAGCACACTTCTTAATCTCCTTGCAGTGCACATTTTGAATTTGTAACCAAACATTTTCCAATATTGACAAACATACATTTAAAAACACTAAGACATTTTAGACCCTGAAAATTAAAGAAGACACATTTTACACTGCAAATAATATTCCGTTAGAGGAAAGTTCAAATTGGATGGAAATACACTATAACAGTTTTCGCTGATAGTTATAAAAAATTAATTAAAAGTTAATTAAAATTTAATTCCAACTAACATGTGTCATGATGCTATAACAGTCAACAGGGTGACTGATTTAACAAGCGAACCAGTGGTGACAGTTTGGGAGAGACCTTGCGACCAGATGTGAAATGGTAGCTGTCAACACAGTAATTATTTAAGTTGGTGTTACCAAAACCCAATCTGCTAGGATAAAGGGCGTATATATTTGTGAGCTCTGTCAGAGTTAAGCCCTGCATGCATTTCCTCAGAAAAGTGGGGCCACGAGGAGTAACCACTCAGGATGCATTTGCTACAAGTGACAAGGCTATAAGGTTGGCAGATTCACTGGCTTCTCCTTAAACACTAATATAACAGTATGTTACAGTATCCTACCATTTAAAACAAACTCATGTAAAAGCAAGTAAGTACTATAAATTGTGGCGCATACTAAACTAACTTCTCCAAATTAATAACAATAAACGACTATGCAATATAGAAATGTTATGCATTACAGCCTCAATATTAACCTCCACTTAGCCAACCGATACAAATGTATTTAACGACCATAGCAAAAAGACACAAACGTACATCTGTGTGTTAAAGTAATATCATGGAATATATTCTGCCTGCAGTTGAGACACGTGAACCAACAGAAAGCTGTGTAGTTATCATGAAGGGTGGGTGAGATGGGACCTTGAATATTTCATACCGTGGGCTCCGTGTTAAGGTGTCTAAGGTAAGAAGGGGAACCATCTTTTCTTCTGCAATGATACTTACTGTCAATGTTGACCTGAAAATACCTTTCTCACCTGACGTCTTGTTAATCTTATATTGCTGTAAATGTAGAAATAGTTCACTGGCACAGTTGTTATTATGAATTACTCTTAGTCATACATGTTCTTTACATTACAATTGAAAACTAGAAGGGATATGCTGAGAAATAACAGATTTTTATTCATATTGAATGAAACATCTAAAACATTAGCTCTCTTACAACAGGTAGAATTTTCTATAGACAATTATTTTATATTACAAAAATTTGACATTCTAAGGGGACCCACACTACTACAGGTAACTCTTATTAACCAGCCATAAGCTTTCATCACTTAGACTACGTACCTCTGTTTTGGAACCAACACAATTTCCAATCTCTAGAAAAATGAGTTAGTAAATTAATGTTCTTATTCTCTACACTCGAGCAGATATTCATGAACAACCTCGAATGACTTTCCACGATTACGTTAACATTACATTTTCTATATTCTGTGGTTTAAGGCCTTAACATTCCATTAAGTTAACAACCATCAAATAATCAATAGTCAGTACAACTATTACGCTATGAATTTATTATATGCCATCAGTCAACTTTCCACTAATATCTATGAACTGTATGTCCTGAGGCAACTCTTAACACACTAAAACAAACATGTAATACAATAATTCTAATCCAACTCTAATTACCCTATTAAATAATCTTACAATTCTTTAAAGATTCCAAAGCTATACAGTTTTGATACACACAATCCTTGATGACAGCTCCACAACCTGGGATAACTAGAAGCAGGGACAGCACCCGTGTAACTTTAGAAAGAGTTCTTTTGTCTCCCCGTGAAAGATGCTGAATGACCAAGATAATGATGCTAACTTATGCCTAAGTGAGAAATAAAAATATAGTAGTTAAAACTTGAATTATTTATGAGCTAAAAATGAAGAAATTGCAGAAAACAGTGCTCTCAAAGTATTTGAACTTTGAGACTGGAATGATTCCATGTTAATTCCATACCATTCCAGGGTAACATATACATTAGATAGTTAGTCATCTGGCTCAATAACTGTACTCACAATGTGTTGAATGGTGTTCATCCCCAGCTGATTAAATTACAATTCCATTTCACCAGTTATATTTATAAGTACTTCAATATAAGTTGCTCAATAGTAGTTATTAGGTGTTAAAAATTTGTGGCTCTCAGCTATGGTATAAGAATGATCAAACATGATGCCTTTTTTCTTAGAGGAAGTTGAGAAGGCATTAAATTGAACAGATCTTGCTTTTCTTACATTGTCAACCACAGTTCTTCAAATTGTTTAGGACCTCTCAAGTTCTGCACATGTTTTATCGTAGTTTTGGCTGGTTCTCTGGCATCTGCTTGAGTAATAAAGAGCTTCTGTACCACAGTGCTAAAGTACTCCCATGATTCAAATAACATGTGTGAGTATCTAATAGAGAGCTTGTGTAGAACATAGCTATAGCACATACCGGGTTTGAATAACATGTGGCCCATTAGGATGCTGAAGCTTATCTCTGCCTTATTGAGCTAAGTCCTCTTGCTCTGCTTGCTTCTTAATCCTTGGTGATGGTAGTCTCATCCAACATGTCCATTACTGCTGAATAAGAATCCTTAAGTCATCGAAGGGCAGTGGTTCTGATGTTGAATCTAGTAGGGCGTAGAGTTTATGTGACTCATTTAGGAGAACTGTGGATTACACAGTTCTGTCATTGCAGCTTGAAGAGTGTCTTGCCTGTCTGTGGTGCAGTTTTCTATAGTTTCAGGAAGAGTACCTCTGCCCTCAAATTAGGATGGGCTATCCAGTCATAGCACATATCCTGTTCTCAGACACAAGGCTAGACCAAATAAATAATGTTTAAGAAAGTGATACTTAATGTTGCCTGTTAAAAGAACAAATATTGGAAGGCGTAGAGGATAACAAGTCGACATTCTGGGCTCATTGAGCCCAGCTGTTGTACTTTAATGGGTTTATCATGTATGGAAAATATTTGTCCCTTGACAGCTGAAACATGAGATGCTGCAATGCATTAATGAAGGGTAAATGGGGATCACCAAATGTCACAGGCGAGCAGCAGACTTGGCATGGTGGCCCAGCATATCTAGCAAAATCAAACAAATAGGGGAAAAATGTCAGTGTTTCCAGCAGAGACATCAGAGAACAGAGTCCATGAAAATAACAGCCCTACCACATGGACCATGGCTGTCACTTGGAATGGATATTTTTGAATGTAGTTTATATAGTCATACAAGACTATTTTTCAAGATTGAAATTATTCAACTGCCTCTTATTAAATCAGCAACTATCATCTCACAAATCAAAAACATCTTTGCTTGGCATGATATACTTGAGGAGGTGTGTACAGATGGCATCCCAGAATCCACATCTGTTGAATATAAACAGTTTACCAAGTACTATGGATTTGCTTTTTTTTTACATCCAGCCCCAAGTTTGCCCGATCAAATGGTCAATCAGAGAATGCAATAAAAATAGCTAAGCAAAACTAGTGTAAATCAGAATACCTCAACCTAGGCTTGCTCATCTACAGAGTAAATCCCCCAGAAAATGTGTCATCTCCATCAGAACTCCTGTAACATAATTAATGTTGATAACAGACATGTGCAAAGGAACTGTCACAGGTGGAGGTTGGAGAACAGTATGGATCCCAGACCTGAATCGTTATGGAGAAGGCCAAGGCTCCTTTTCCTCGGACATACATCATCCAAACAGCACATGGCATGATACAGAGAAACAGAGTACAGTTGATTCCAGCATCTAAAAGTCAACCTGAGGGAAAAGTTGATGGAAAGACAAACAAACAAGACAGCTCATCCCTGGTGTACACTGCAGCCATAGTACAGTGACAGAAGAGGAGAAGGGAGAAGACCAACAGTGGCAGAAGTAGCAGCAGCAGCAATCTATAGCAAAGCAGCCCGGGGACTCCAGGGCAGGTGAAGCTGGCATGATGTATAGACACTCCACGGGGTTCCTCTTTTCGAGGGGTTCCACCAGAAGAAACCAAAGAAAGGGGAGTTTCGAGATCAAATGCACTAGGTTATAAGATAATGTTGTTTGGACGCTGCCAAGGTGCACCAGTTTTTCGACAACAATAAGTTTGTTAAACTCTGGTAGGGCTCCAACTCATCTATGCACGGGGGAGCACTTGGACTCTAATTCTCAGGGCAGTAGCAGGTCGATAGCCACATGGTGATCCCCTCACAAGTACACGTTTATTAGAGAAAAGTTACGTTCAGGTATACACAGTTAATAAAACACTTACAAAACATAGGTTGCCTGGAGTGGGCTAGATCCCGAAGGTACTTACGTTTGAGAAATAATAAACAAAGACTAGAGTCACTAATTAGATATATTGATAAAAGTGGTGGTACACTTGCTATACAATACACAGACCCTAAACTTAAGTGGGCATGGCAATTTGGCCTGCCATAAGCTGAAGCGGTTGAGATGTACTGTTCTGTACGTGAAATGAAATTATGGTAGTTAAATCTCTGGGGCGGCGAGTCTGACGGAGACACGAACACGATCACGGGAGGAGTAAACAAAATAAAAGGTCCCGGTACATAAACTTACACTGTTGCAGCTAAGATGATTAGACAAAGAAGTGCAGACTCCTGCGACGCGACACACGTATGTTTCCTATGCCCGCTGATCAAGACTAAAGATGGTGGGTGAGATGGCTTGCTACCAGCCAGCGATCTCCTGTCAACTCTGAGAGAGAAATTCAACAAAATGCTAAATTAGAACTAGTACACTGGAAATTGTTGTAGAACAAAAAAAAAAAAACACTGGAGCAAATTAACAAGAGCTTTCTGACAAGTCAGATTTGGCAATAAGAGTTCCATAGTCTTTATGTATGTTAATTGTCGACTAGTAATAATTAAGAAAACAAGCCGGAATGGGTAGGGAAGGCACATGGAGGAAATTTAAAGAATAACATAAGATTTAGAATTTATGTGAGCACTGAAAACACCCCAAAATTAAATTATGAAAATAAAATATTACAAGCAAAAGAATTTAGCTTTGTGCAATTGGCATGGCAGAAGCCGGAAATGCAAGGATGTTAATGTATTACATTTAATATTATTCAAAGAAATAAATATTGCCCTTTTATTAATTAAACAAAATACATTATCAACCATAGAAAATTGTGCAAAGAATTATGAGTGTCACTGTCTGTGTTTTGTAATGATTCCAAGCCCACATGGCTTCACACTCGCAGGCTTATTATGCCTCACTAAAGGGGAGCGAAATGTAGATAACACTTTCCCGTGCTAAATTGAGACTCTATTTTATGGGTCATGGATCAGGATTGCACTGCACATACATAACACTGAGAATACTCTTGGAAACGGAGGGTCAGACGGGTCATGACCCATTCTCGCATGAATGGCAGAGATGACCCGTGCACGAGGTGCACGGATGTGCATGTCCGGTGTATGAGCAGAGCAATTATGGTCTGCCTCCATATTATGGCTTGGATTTATTTCTTTTTGGCTTGCCAAGGGGAGAATAATGAAGGTTTCTGGAATTACTGTTTGTGGAGGAAACTGGTATAGGAGGACCTTCTTCTTCTTCTTCTTTTTTTTTAATTGCTCAATACAGATATATTAGTGTAAACTGGTTTCCTGAAAGTTAGAATTATTCTCGTGAAAACTTAGTAGTTTTCAACCATGCTGCGTGCTTCGGTGGCCATTTGCAAATTTTTGGATGTTAAGTTATATCTCAATAACCATTCAACTAATTGAAAACTGATCAACCACTTTGGAATATAGCATTGCATGAATAAAAACATTTAGCTTTTACATAATATCTCGAAAACTACTTAACCGATCATTTTCAAATTTGGCACATAAGTAATACTATGGTATGCCACATGAACATGTGCAGTTTTAATTGATTAGGCACTTACTTACAAAATAGCAGCCATGCAAATTTTTTATATTTATTTGGTATATCAGCCATACAGGTTGGTCAATTTCAACCAAATTTTGAATGCTGGAAGAGTGTTTATTGCGAGCATCATATATACCATGAATAGTCACTTTTGTCTGCCATTTTGTTTGATACCACTACATGAAGAAATTAAGTTTTTATTCATATCTTCACATCTTGGAATTATCCAATTTTCTACCAAATTTGGCAAGTTAGTAGCACTGCAACAAGTGATGTAAATTGGTATTTTTAATGTGGGTAAGTCAATTATTTAAAAAAAATGTGGCTATATAGCTATTTTAGCTTAGTATGCTATATCGTCGAAACCATGTATTAATTCCAATTTAACTTTGTATGTTGGCTATATATCTTACAACTGACAAACGTGTACCCAGAAACTCTTTTGTCTTCCATTTTGTAAGATTGAGCTACATGAATAAATAAGGTGTTATGTCATATGCTTGTTGGTTATGTCACAACTAGAGTTGTACCGATACTAAGTATCGTTATCGGCCGATACTTCGCATTTTCCCGATGTATCTGTATCGGGTATGGTATGGGCGGATACTTTAGTATTGGTTGTAGACAAGGAAGTCGGGTTATTACTTTCATTAGGCACAAAAATGACAGTATTTCTGTTTGTTTACGACACACATTAAAAGAAAAAGAAAAATAAGAACAAATTCTGTATTTACTGCGGGGTGAATAGTGCACCCTTTTTTCCCCCCCAAAATAAAGGAAAAAAATTCTGGAGTTCTCTCTATACACCGAAAAAAGAGGAAGGGGGAGTGTTTCCCATAAATTGGTCCGGGGTGTTGAGGGATGTGGCGGGGTGTTGAGGGACGTGGCGGAACTGTCTGTTGTCTCATCTCTCGCTCTTACATCACTCCTCTCCCTTCTCTCTCTCTTTCTCACTCAGCGACCCTTCAGTTACGTGTAGGTCGAAACTCCACTCCCCCTTCTAATGGCATCCTGTCATGCCACAAAACCAGAGTTGCCACATGCCTGGGCCCGCCTCCCACTCCCCTGTCGATAATTCTACCACCCCTCTTTGTTTCCATGGCAGTGGATTGAGGAGACCCTTTCTTTTCTAGATAAGGGTAGTGCAACATTCTAGCACGGCAAAAAAAAAACGAAGCTGGAAATGTTGAGTAGTAGGAGTAGGAGGGTTTCTGAATTTTTCTTATTTTGGCTTTTTGCGCCCAAGTTATTCAATGAATCTATTTTCCAAACAGAACACAATCACCACAAATTAATGAAAAAAAAAAGAATAATTTGTTCCATACTTACTAACAGGCGCCACAAATTTTTGGTGCAATTTTATAAAAAATAACTTTTCCCTGGAACTTGTTGCTAAAATCATGGACACGAGTGCACACTGTGAGTATATACAGTATGCGTCGCTGAAAATAGTTGCACCTAACATCACTTGTATTTCAAAGCAAATATTTTTACCTGAAAATGTTATGCAAAACATTTTAATAAGGAATTATTATTTGTAAAAATGTTTTCGTTTGTGTTTAAAGGTTGTTTTATCTGGTAAGGTTGGTGTTTCATTGTATCTGGCCTAAAATGAACATGACTTTAATATTTATTTAACTCAAAGGGCAGGATCTTCGCAATAAAATTATATGCCCAAAAGCATATACTCTACCACTGTCAGCAAAAAATTGTTTGAACATAGAGCGACTTGTATTATAAGTGTTCATGTTCAGTAACTTCTTGCAGAAAAATCGGAGGATTTATGTTAATTTATTTCAATATTTGAATTAACTGATAATATGTAAATGCCTATTTGGTACCTTTTGCCATCTAATAATGGGTAGGTAAGCACAGAGCAGAGTGTAGTGTAATTCATGACATGGAAAATCAGAGGACGTGATTTTGAATGATTAATTATTAAAGGCAGTGAAGAAATCAATTATAATCGCCTCATTTGTGTCTCAAAATTACAAGTTTCCTTTGGAGTAAAATATGATTAATTATTTTAAAAGACAGACATTTGCCATGTGTGCAAGGTGTAGCCAACAGGTAGCGGTGTGGAGAGGTCATCCTCCCGCCCCCCTCCCCCCATTAAACTAACAGACATGACACTGCCCGATCGATATCTTCTCCATGCGCTCTTAGCTGATAGTGTACGTGGGACATTTAAAATTTGACTTACATTTAGTGTCATATTATTTGCATTTTCAGAGGGTTTATAGTTTTATGTCAGCTTGCATTTTGTGTTGGATTACAATAAATTATATACAATATTTTAAGACGTTATTTATTTAAATGAGTCTAGGAAAAATGTTTTTAATGTGTTATTAACAGTAATACTTTTCTAAAATTCAGTGTGAAGGGCATTGGTATTGGGCATTGGCAGTGGTATCGGGGTATCGGTATCGGTATAGGAAAACATGGTATCTGAACAACTCTAGTCACAACACATCCTGTTGTCACCTACCAAATTTCCAGATTATGTTAGTCTAAAAATTTGTTTTTGAATGTGGTGAAGGGCTTCAAAATAATTTTCAGTATACAACATTTTGTAAAAGGAAAATTTAATTATGTTTCTTTTCCACCAGCAATCAAATTTCGGTACATAAGTAATTAACACATTCAAATTTAAAAAAATTTATATTTAATTTTTTATTCAACTCGGTTCATACACTAGGTTTGTGGACACCTTAATTGAAAATCTCTTGATAGGGCTTGATATTAGATTTTTGTTATTATTTTTTACCATTGTGCCACTCTTTAAGATAGTAAATTTTTGATGGTTTATTACCTATCAGAAAAGTTAGGACATTATATTTTCAAAAAACATAGCTTTTTACTGTACAGCTCAAAGGCCTCGTTCCTTTGTACACAAATTGTTCAGGACAGTGACAGTTAAATATGGTTTGTACAGAACCTGTAGGAGGCTCTGCTCCAAAGTTCCCAACAGGAGACAAGAGTCGCACAGTTGAAACAAAGCAGGCCAATAGTTTCACACTCTTCTGTCCAGCTCAAGGTTTTCCTGTCCCAGCATTTAGGTAAGCTTACAGATCATGTGATTTGTACACAGAATATTAGCAGCATGGATAAATCATGACACTTAATTCCTTGTAATATGGGAAAAGAGTTTGTGCCATGTGTAACACAGGACTTTCCTATTAGCAGTTTTGTTCATTGTCACTTTGATAGAGAGTTGATATCCAAAATAATGTACAATATTTCTTTATTATTTATTGATTTCTGTTTTTTGAAAATGGTGTTTTGGTGCATGCGCCATCAGAACCAGTTGGAGGTTCTGCTCCGAAGTTAACTTCAGGAGACAAGACTCGCAGTATAGAAACAAAATACAATGATAGTTCCGTTGTCTTCTGCCCCACTCAAGGGTTTCCTGTCCCAGTGTTCAGGTAAGCTTTTTCAAAATGGTGGCTTTGCGACATTGTGGGTCTGTACAGAACCTGTTGGCAGTGCTAAGCCCAAGTTCTCAAAGTACGAAGACAAAATACGAGGCTTTGAAGTTTTTCGCAAAATGGGGACAACTTTTGTAATGCAGTGTCCGGCACAAGGGTTCCCTGTTCCTCTGTTTAGGTAAGAATATCTGACACAAATATTCTCAAAGATTTTGTACATCTATTACTTTTTAATTATCTGTTACATCATAGTTTTCTTTTGTGCCATTAAGTACAAGTGCTCTAGACAAAGTGAAATGTAGTAATACTAATGGTCGTCAGAATTATTATTTATTTGTTATATTTTCAAAATATTCTATATTTTCTGTGTGTAGAACCAGTTGGGAGTTCTAAACCTAAGTTCACAACTGTGGATAAATTACGAGGCTTTGAAGCATTGCGTAACACAAGCATCGCAGTTCAATGCCCAGCACAAGGTTTTCCTGTCCCAGCATTTAGGTAAGCCGTTCTGAGTAATGATTCTGGCTGTGTGGTCTGTACAGAACCGGTTGGCAGTGCCAAGCCTAAATTCTCAAGTGTTAGCAAAATACGAGGCTTTGATGCTCAGCACAACATAGGGGCCATGTTCATATTGCAGTGCCCAGCACAAGGGTTCCCTGTCCCTGTGTTTAGGTAAGATATTTGAAGCCATGAAATTCTTCGCACATTTTTTCCAATCAATCTGTTATATTCTCTGTGTATAGAACCAGTTGGAAGTTCTAAGCCTAAGTTTTCAACACTCAACAAATTGCAAGGCTTTGATGCTCTGAGTAACACAAGTTTTGCAGTTCAGTGTCCAGTCCAAGGGTTTCCTGTCCCAGCTTTTAGGTAAGAGACACTGACTGGAAATACATACATACAGTACAGTATTTCATTATTTGATGGTAATGTACAAATGAAAGTAAGAGTACAAATACAAGACTTTTAAGAAACACCTGCTCTAAAATGATTCATTGTTCTTTTTATTTCTGTTGCACATATATTTGTGTATGTTCTTCACCGTTGTGGTGTTCAAAGACAGGTACAGTGTTATTTACGAAAAGTTAATGTTGTTGACATAAACTGCATGTAGTAAAATCAAGAAGAGCTTATTTTTTTTGGATGATCACAGTACATTGTTTTCTTTTTAATCCAATTAATATTGAGTTTTGTAGCAATGATTATATCATACTATATATTATTATATTTTTAGCTTTCTTCCCTTGAAAAGATAGGCTACTGGAATCATGTCCTAGGTAGCCAAGTATGCTTCTCATCCTTGATAGTGAATGGCATAGAATCTCAACACCCCAGTAATAATGGAGTTGTTACAGAAGTAAATATTCTATGATCGTAACACCACCCATACCACTCCATTTAAATATTACACATTAATTTTTGTACCTGAAAATTGATTTCGTAGGCCAGCTTTAAGTTTGTTTCCAAACTGCACAGTTTCTACTACGTTTTCAGCTCTATTGCTAATTTTATATTAAAAACTGTAATATTTTTTTTCTACAGGACAGTACCTACTATTGTTTGCAAAGGCTACATTTTATGGAAGTAGTTTTCAGTGTTGAATGTATAGAGACAATAAAAATACTTAATATCAGTGTCAGAATAATAATAATGGGTATTCCTGTGATGGGCATGGGATAACCAAAGAAAAATTTAAATTAGCATTATTATGCATTACAGGTAGTAAGTTTTCAGTGTGGGTTTTTATATTATGTAAAAATAAATAATCTTGTAACAGTTGTATGGCTGTTTCATTTGTACTTGACCCTAAAAGTTATTGTTTGTGTAGGCTTGTTTGTTTTGGAACTCAGAAGTTACTCTCACTTGGTTCCTTACTTGTATTAAACTTTTAACACGTGTTTAATGGAGAACATGTATCAAGAAAAATCTTATGTTTATGAGAGTATAAAATTGTGTTATAGTTTGATGATGCAGGATTAGATTTTTCCTTGTATAAGGAAATATTTAAGAACATCATTGTATCTAGGTTTATGATTGTCTTCATACAAAAGGTAACACGTGATATTCACCACATTTTGTTTTTGGAGGTACATAATGCTGAAATTCGGGAAGTATTTTTCTTAGTACATAAGTTATTATTGTATGGATAACACTTTGCTCTATTTAGGTTTTGATGATTTCATAGGGTTTAGTGATTTGTATTTAACGACGAAAATCTAGATAAATAAAAATATGATAATTCAGACCTTTTTTTAATACAGCTGTGCAGTACAAATTAAATTGGTATTTTACACAATTGAAATGGATTTATACTAAAATAGCACAGTAAACAATTTGTCAGTTTTTGTACTCCACTAGGTTTACTATTACCTTTTTTATGGCAAAAAAAAAAACACTGTCACAGCACTCAATGTATTTCAGTGGAACTTTCATGCCTTCGTTCTGTGCTTTGGAATATATGCAGTCTTTACTAAAGATCTGGGAGCACTCTGAAGACTCCTCAACTTTACCATACTTGCAACTCTTTGACCTCTTATACACATCCCAGATAACACCAGGGACTTATCAGCAGGCCTGATTCTAGTTGACTGGTTGACTTGAAATAGCCTCCTTTCCACCATTCCCACCCACACAAATTTTGGTTATGAAAAAAATACATTCAGAAGTTTCTAGGATCAAAGTTTTGCTTTTTTTCATAAAGCTATAGCCATTTCAGGTACGGCCGAGGGCTCTGATGAGTGAGAATAAGAGGGAGGGGGAGATTAGCCAATTGATAACATTTCATTCATGTTATAAGGTCAGTTGTCAGTAACGGCACTGGAACAAAATCTGTGACTATGAGAAGAAATATGAAATTTGTTTTTTGGGAATGACTCGGCTATGTGAGCATATAAACTTTATCCAGCATGTATATTACTATACACTAAGAGGATCTAGATCTAGTAACAACATACTTGAAGTTTGTTTATTTGTTTGTGTGCATGTATGCCTATGCATGTGTGTGAATGTTTGTTTTCAAAGTTGCTGGGTAGAATAGTAGTTTCAGATAGAGTACAACTCTACCAGTATAGAGTATTTTGCTGTTATTATTAAATTGATATTTTATGATAATCTTGAGTGGGGAATTAATTTATTTAAAGTTGTTTAGAAATTTTATGTGTATTGTTTATATAATGGTTAGAGTACTAATAATTTCCCTGTGAAAAAAATGACTTGAATGCTATACATTCATGTTAGCTTGAACATCAGCAACAAGAGGTAGAGAATAGGCGGTATTTGTACAATGTAAAACTATAAGGCATGGTTGTAGGCATCTAGCAGTTTCTGCATCTAAGGTTTGGTTTACGATACAATACAGTTCCTAAAAATATGACCGAAACAGTGTTTATTTGGGTGTTGTAAAATATCACTCCGCAAATGGCAGGATACTTAAATATTTTTTTCCGCCAGCTGTATCATGTTGCATTATTGTGAAGGACACTGCCGGCGATACTTTGTGTCATCTCTACCTTTCGATTCATCGTGTTGGCACATCATCTCACGTCGTGCTATTGTGAAGAGGGCTTAATGCGTCAGATGAAATTGACAAGATTTCAGAAAACAATATAAGGAAACTAAGAAATGGCAGTTATAGATAATTGTTTTGCCATCTTTGTGAGCAAATATTTTGCCATATTGATGCATTTAATTTGCATAATGTCTTGTGCCATAGTGACATGATTAAATTTCCAGCTGAAGATATAGCTCAACAGAAACAAGTCATTCCGGTAAAATATTTGCTCATAAAGTTAGTAAAAAATTACTTAGGATTGCCCTTTATTTGATTTTTGATACTGGCGTCCATAAAACTTAAAAATATAATTAGTAAAAAATTATTTAGGATTGCCCTTTATTTGATTTTTGATACTGGCTTCCATAAAAATAAAAAATATAATTAGTAAAAAAATATTTAGGATTTCCCTGTATTTGATTTTTGATAGTGGCTTCCATAAAACTGAAAAATATAATTAGTAAAAAATGATTTAGGATTGCCCTTTAATTGATTTTTATACTGGCTTCCATATACTTAAAAATATAATTAGTAAAAAATTATTTAGGTTTGCTCTTTCTTTGACTTTTGATACTGGCTTCTATAAAACTTAAAAATATAATTAACCTCTAAACCATTAATTTATGTCCCATACAATCTTATGTTTACATTATTCTATGTTCATTTTGGGTGATTGTGTTGAAGTTCAGCTGCCTATCGAGTGTAGTTGAAGGAGCTAGTGTGTAGGGTAACATTATATGGTACTATGTTCGGTACAAGGTTGTGAATGCATAGTCTTCTACATCACCTGTTATACTAGCTAGTATGACATCCATCATAGCATCTGTCACCTTATATGGCAGGATTTTGTACCAAGTTTGCTAAAGACCTATTTCTTTTTGTGACAGGTTTCATTCTAGTTTTGGTACTTGGCCAAACACATCACAGTTTCAGAGTATAGGACTCTCCACATGACCATTGCATGAGTAACAAATTGATGCAGAAGCCAGAGAGGATGCCTCCATCTTGATTTTATATCAGTTTTGTTGAAATTAACTTCAGTGACCTAAAAGTAGGACACTGTGAATTAATGATGATAGCATCTTTTAAGAACTGTTTGAAGGCACACATTTATTTAAGCTGTCATAATTGCGACACATTTTGCAAGTATAGCAAAACACACTCACCAGAAGTTTATTCAGGTTTAATCAAGGTTTAAAATTTATATTGACCTCAGTTGCATGTAGCAGCACTTTTTTCTGGTCATGTGAAATCCCAAGAATTCTTGGGAGAATAAACTATGTAGAAATACAGCAGAAATCAATAACAAACAATGCCACTTCACTTAGAATACTTATAAAAACATTTTATTTATTATCTTTACTGTGAATATCGTGGTCATTGTTTGTGTTAAAATATGTGCAGTTAGGGGTAGTGTTTTTTTCGTAGGTTGATCGCAAAAAGTGCTCACTTTGTCACGAACCACCTATATCCATTTGTGACTTAGGCATAAGGAGAGTGATATGGTTTGGTAGTTTTGTGGTGAATAAGAAAGTGTTTTATGGAATAAAGTATCTGTTGACAAAGTGTACCTTTTAAATTACAATTATGTGCATGGATTTTAACTTAATAAAAATAAACCGTTTTCGGAGTTATGTTGCTGTCAATAAAATGTTGCGAACAAAACTTAGAGTGGTTAGATATATTGAAACCATATAAATGTTACATGCCACATAGGTTAAATTTTTCTTTGTACTCCAGTTTACTGCACCGTTTTAGTTATTTTCATCTGTATATATTGTTCAACTGATACAAAGTTTACTTTTACAATTTTCTAATTAATTTAAGTAAGGTATCATCATTAATTTATTAGATTTTGTTCTGCATAAGTTTATGCAGTCCTCTACTTTCATATATTTGATTGTTATATGATTTGAATTAGCATACATCAGACATTAACACCGCTGAATCAGTTTTGTTTTACCAAAATGTGTTTCAGAATATATCTCATAGTATTGCTCGGTACTGACAGGCATGATGAAACATGGTTTTTTTGTACGTACATATGTTTACAAATTTCCTACTGATTTTATTTTTTTTTTCAGTGATCAATGTTTAGTTTAATATAATTTTATGATGCACAAAATTTAGCCTACAATTTGGATATTGAGATCTATTAGTAACATTTTAACTGGTTTAATATACACATTTACAACATAACATAATGTACGATAGGAGAGAACGTTCTGTGTAGTGACTTGAAACTGTGCCCTAGCACCATACTTTAAAATAATTGTTTAGAAATGTAATTTTCCAGCCTAACCTCCCGAAACGTGACAAATGCTCATTTAATTTTTCTCTTAAATCATAGAACCTGTGGGGAGCACTTCTCCAAAGATCTCAGTTGTGGCTAAGAGCCAAGGTCTAGAAGCAAAATCGAATCACAGCTTTGTAGTGATGTGCCCAGCTCAGGCTTTCCCTGTCCCAGCATTTAGGTAAGGCCAATCACGTGTATAACATTTCCAGCTTGTCATTCAGTTTGTGGCTCATGTCGGAGCGTAATTATTTTCCAACATTTTGCATGATTGTTTTTGAATGGATAATACTGGAGAGCAAAAGGCTGTTAGTAGTAAATAGGTCATATTATAGATGGGCTCATATTGTAGAGCCTGTTGGAAGTTCGGCACCCAAGTTCTCGACAGTGGACAACCTGCAAGGTTTGAAGGCCAGGTTTTCCCATAGTTTTGCATTGCCATGCCCGGCTCAAGGGTTTCCTGTTCCAGTATTTAGGTGAGCCACTTTTTATATCTTACTGCTTACAAAACAAATTTTTTAATCTATGTCGCATCTAACTTCTAGAACAAAATCTGCTTACGAAATGAAAACTGCATGCGAAGTTCAAAAAAAAAAAAAAACTTTCCCTCTAAAACTAACGCAACCTCACTAAGACTTCAAAACTCAAAAAAGCAAATGCTATATCGACAAACCCTCGAACACAGGCACACTTTCAAACACTGATAAGCTTTTCTCTTTCGATGTGGCACTAAAGAAAATAAATATTTACACTCACATGAAAAAAGAAAAAAGGGAATTTAACCCAAAGTCCGATTTAAAATTATTATAAAAATTTTTAAACAATACATAACCTGCAACGTTACAAATCACATATTCTAAGATTATTTCATACACAGTTATATTTATAGTCAAAAAAATACTAAACAAAAAACCAAACATTTACAGCATAATTATAGGAATTTAAAACATACTTTATTAGAAAATGTAATTTGTAATGGGAAAGTTGTGCCTTCATACTTATTTTCAGCATAAGATGCTGTACAAAGGTAGAGGTCTTAGAACTGCTTGTATTGTAACTGAACTGTTATACCTTAGATACATAAATTTGTTTCAAAATAATTGTTTTATAGGAGTAATTTATATCTGCATAACTTTCCAAACATGGTTCATACTGACTGCTTTATATGTTGACCTATAAAACCTCTTGGTAACACTTCTTCAAAGATCCTAGACTTTTTAAGAACCAGGGACTTTAGGCGTAAGTTAAATAGGGTTAAAGATTTTTAGAAATGTGCCTGGCTCAGGCTTTTCCAGTCCCAGCATTTAGGTAATGTCAGTCAAAGAGTATAACATTTCCAGCTTATCATTCACACTTGTTGCTCTAAGATTTCATTGTTTTGACAATGGTTTGATTGTTGAAGCAAAATGGTTTTACAGTTCTTCAGATATTTTTTGTTAAGAATTTACAATTAGTAGTTTTTTATTTGATTAGCTAATGGTTAGTTAAGCACTTTTAATAGTCCTGTTGTATGATTTGTTATATTTCCATATTAAAATGTCAAAGAAGTAACAAATGCTGTATTAAACAAAATTAAGGCAAATTTTTGCATGTGAAATTGCTTTTAAGTGATGCGAAACAACACACCAATTACTTGTAATACTGTGGGCGTTGCCTCATGAACGGATCATCATAAGAAAATGCACATGTACACTTAAGCCATTCATGACACTGAACGTTAAAATGCAAAGTACCACTACTCAACATTGTAAACGGTTCAACGTCTCCCTTGGTGATGTACTTCGACACCTGTCTACGGTTCCTGGAAGTCTGAATGTCAGGGCGCCGACCAATGTGAGACGCAAGAACATCAGCAACAAACACTAAATCCGTCTTTTCTTCCAAACCTAAAAACGCGTAAATGTTTATGTTGGCCAACATGTTTGCACTTGTGTGTGTTGCATGTAACAGGATGTTGTTATCAGTTGCGATAATGCATTGCACCTGGTTGTAACCAGGAATTGTTTATCACCCGGAAGTTGTTTATCGCCGGGAAGTACATCTGGTGATAAGGTCCCAGCCCATAGTGGCAGCATTATAGATATGGAGCGCTGCCACGGAGTTTCACCATTCGCATGTTAAATGCCGACCGAGTAGGTTAAAGTAGTAGGTGCGGGCTGATCCTAGCCTGTTCTGTTTTTGGTTTTTTTGTGTTCTTACCTTGTTTTGAGGTATGTATCTATGGTGTATTAATAGTTTATAACTCCTTTTTGCATATTATATTAATTTTACGATTATTTACAGTATAGATTATGTTTTTTTGCAGATTTCATCCTGACATGAATCTGAGGCGAATTCGTTCTTCTAGTTATTACCCGAGGAAGGTTTCTCGTAATATTGTGTGTTGTGTCTTCTACTAAGGATGTCAATTAAGATGATAGGTCTTGGACAGTTAAGATCCTTGATATAGAAGAGTTATATTTTGTTGTCTTTTTTGTACTGTTTTGGTCTTCAAGGAATAACTGCTAAAGCTGGTAGTGGTTTGTTGGAAATGTGTTCCTCCAGAAGGTCTCATGTTGAGAAGGAGCCTGCACCAAAGGAGATTGGTGAGATTGATCCAAACAGGATAATGTGTTGGAAGACTTTGCCAGTTCATGAGGGTAAGACAGACATTACTGCTGTAATTAGTGTATTTGGTAATACGTCTATGTGTTCATGTAAGAAGATGAAGATGGAACATGGTGATCAGATTTGGTTGTATCGGAAATTAGTTGGTACTACTGGCGACATGCATATTCTTGGTCATGTGGAATTGTTTTTCAATCTGTGATTATGTGTTACGTATTTGTTATGTTTTGTTATTATGATACACCTTCCTTGGGTAATTACCAGAAGAACGAATTCGCCTTAGATTCATGTCAGGATGAAATCTGCAAAAACACATAATCAGTACTGTTAATAATCATAAAAATTAATATAATATTGAAAAAGGAATTAAACTTATTAATTCAACACAGATACATACCTCAAAACATGGTAAGAATACAAAAAACCGAAAAGAGAAAAGTCCAGGATCAGCCCGCACCTACTACTTTTACCTACTTGCTCAGCATTTAACATGCAAATGGTGAAACTCTGTGGCAGCTCTCCATATCTCTAACGCTGCCTCTATGTGCTGGGACCTTATCACCAGATGTACTTCCGGGCCCCACCAAGCCGCCACTTCCGTGCGATAAACACTTCCGGGCGATAAACAACTTCCGGTTACAACCAAGCGCAATGCACTATCGCAACTGATAACATCCTGTTACATGCAACACACACAAGTGCAGACATGTTGGCCAACATAAACATTTGATCCACCAACTTAAACATAATTACTCCTTTCGTACATGTTAAAGGGATCACATTGAGAGGAAAAGATGGGGGAATGAATTTAACTCTTCTTGCACATCGTTTGTCAATCTAATGTTATTTATATATATTTATGTATACCATGCTGGATGTTTCCCTAAGGAAGCTCCATAAATTTTGCTATTAATTTTAATCATAGGAATTTTGAAGGGTGCACTTTTTGAGTATCTAGTGTGATGTCCTTGATATGTATTTATATCACTCTATATATTTAATAGCATAAAATAAGTGTTCAAATATTCCCCCCTCAATGCGTCTATGTATTCACGTAAGAAGATGAAGATGGAACTTGGTGATCAAATTTGGTAAGAAGATGAAGATGGAACTTGGTGATCAAATTTGGTTGTATCGGAAATTAGTTGGTACTACTGGTGACATGCATATTCTTAGTCATGTGGGATTGTTTTTCAATCTTTGATTATGTGTTAGTATTTTTTATTTTGCAAATAAATGTTTTGTAGGTACAAAATGTACTGCTGCTTTTTTTTGTATTTTTTAATATTCCTTTTCTTTATATTAAAAGGGTTGGGGGGTGTATTGAGGGGGTATTATTTGAGCATTTATTTTATGCTGTTAAATATACGGAGTTATATAGATACACATCAAGGACATCACACTAGATACTCAAAAAGTGCACCTTTCAAAATTCCTATTATTAAAATTAACAGTGAAATTTATGGAGTTTCCTTAAAGAAATGTCCAACATGGTATACTGAAATATATATATATATATATAATATTAGATTGACAAAAGACATGCAAGAAGAGTTAAAAATTCATCCCCCCCCTCTTTTCCTCTTGATGTGATCCCTTTAACATGTCCAAAAGGAGTAATTATGTTTAAGTTGGTGGATCAAATGTTTATGTTGGCCAACATGTTTGCACTTGTGTGTGTGTTGCATGTAACAGGATGTTGTTATCCTATTGATTAGGTTAGCCAAGCCTGGCAAAAAAAACTTCCGTTTTTGATTCATCTAAAACAAATGTGTGAACAAAATGCATTTAACTATGCTAATGTGTCTCTAATGCTTCAAGAATGTTCCGTTTAAAATCTGAAGTGTTTCTATGGTGTCAATTGTTCAAAACAAGATACCTAAATAGGTTGTGACTCAAAAACAGGCTATGAATTGAGTCTACTAACTAAGAAATGGGCACACTGAAGCTAACAGGATTGCAGCACAATTCCTTCATTCTTATACAGGCACTTTTATTTGCATGTAGGTACACTGTATGTACTAAAATATTAGTCTTTCATGTCCAGGAACTACATTACAGTGTACTAAAAAGTCATTATAAGGCTTTTCACGTTAAAATGAGCACTTTGAAAGTCCTGCTTAAGAACTATTTGTAAGCACTTTGTGTGTTCTTCCGCCTTACACAAAATTGTCATTGCCATGGGCCTCATCGCTTTCTTCATGCTTTGGTCAAGTGAAAACTGTAAAATTATTAGAAAAGTAAGTATTTAAAAAATCTGCTAATTTTCACACCTCAACACATTAAACAAAGCAGAAAGCGATATAAATAATTTAAGTTATCACAAATGGTTACCCAACACTTTTTATTGAACATTAAGATATGGAACTACATTCCCCTCCATCATTACCAACCTACTGGGTGCACGTCACTCAGTGCGCTGATTAAAATATACGCAGGTAGGAGCAGTGAATATTTTCTTAGGTTGTTTTCAAAAGTGCTAACTTTATCGTAAACAGCCTCTTGAAGATGTAACACTTAATGAAGAATTGATAGAGAAATTTTATTTAATACAGAGTTTGTCTAAAATAATTTTGTTGCTACACTTGCATTATTAAGAAAGGAAAAAAATTATAAATGATATTGAGAACAATGCACTAATTAAATGATACTATGAAACAGAAGCATGTGTAATTATTAATGCCTGTTCTTCCATCGTTGTAAAAGGAAAGGAAAAAGTATTAATTTGTATATAATTTAAACACTTTCTTTATAAGACATTAGACAGGAGTTCAATTTCCTTATTTAGTGTTAACTTTAGTGATATTATACTAGTGGTAAAGTGCATTTAATTACAAGCAGGAATTTGTTCAAAGCTTAATTTGAAAAGTGCTTAATTAACCAAAGATCAGCAGCAGCCATTGAGAGGAAGCAGGTTTTGTCATTGATGAACTCATATTGTAGAACCTGTTGGAAGTTCCACACCCAAGTTTTCCACTGTGAACAACCTACAAGGTTTGAAGGCCAGACTCTTGAATAGTTTTGCACTACCATGCCCAGCCCAAGGGTTTCCCGTTCCAGTATTTAGGTGAGACACTTTTTTATCACTCGTATTTGAAGACTGCTACATGCTTGCTTCTTGAAAAATCAGTGTTTTTAATTGCTGAAACTGCAACAATTTTTAAAATATGTTTGAACCTATTGTCTGGGTTGCATGTAAGAGATGAATGGCTGGTCCCTTTTTTAAGTTTCGAGTAAGGTAACTAGATTAATTAAAATTTATCTGTTGCAAAATTATTATAACTTATGTATTAGGTAATATATAAAATCCAAATATAAAGAGAGCACTTGGTTGATGTAACACTTATTTATTACTTTTATAGATTTTTACATTAATTCCTTTCTTGTTAAGAACATTAAAACTTCATTTTTATTGCAGTTTATTAATAGTGATAATGATCTCAGTGGAAAGGCTGTACAAATAAGGACAGATTGAGGAATACTATTTAGCAGTGATTATATTAACATTCAGGTTTGGGCTTAATATTGCTTAGCATAAAGATGATACAGATGAGAGATTGATTAAGAATAATATTTAGCAGTCCTTAAAGTAACGTACAGGTTTGGACCTCTTCTAGAAAAAATCCTACGTGCATGCATGGCTATGGTATTTACTCTTCATTAGTGAAATTTTTTTGTTATATTTTTAAATGTATTTTGTGTTACCAGTTACGAAAACATGTATTTGTAATTGATGTTCCAAAAACTATATATTTTATTATTACCTATTCCAGAAACATTTATAATGTCACTAGAGATTCCAAAAATATGTATCGTCCCACTAAATAATTTGTGAACATTGACCTCATTTTTTTTTTTAT
Source organism: Dryococelus australis (assembly GCA_029891345.1). Taxonomy (NCBI): domain Eukaryota; kingdom Metazoa; phylum Arthropoda; class Insecta; order Phasmatodea; family Phasmatidae; genus Dryococelus; species Dryococelus australis. The sequence continues at coordinate 86,557,148 of CM056993.1, forward strand.
CAGAAACATTTGCTTTACTATAAGGTTCAAAGCAAATAAAAAAAATTACTCTATACTAAGGATGTCAAAATATCAATTTTTCTCGATGCCGATTCTCGATTGGAATCACAAAACCTTTCACTCAATTTTACCTCGATTCCAATACCATAAACTAGGATATAGTGATTATCAACATATATGCTTATATAGTCAATGTATCCTTTCAACATTTTTTTTTATAAGTCAAATTAGACAGACATAAATACAGGAAAGACTTTCTGGTCTGCTAAGTAAGTTAATTTCCTATATTTATGTAACATTCAGACTTATCTAATTAGGCATAACAAGTTCATATCCGTATTTTTGGAAATTTAAGATTTATTTGTAATGAATATAGACAAATTATTATACAAAAAGTTTTCAACATCTTAATGCAAAATTTTAGGTCATCTTATCAAGCTAACCAATATGTGCTCAAATATTGTTGCTATTCAGTAATGAAACTGAAATACAAGTAACCTTTCATTTAGCATTTTTAAATGAAAATGCTTCTACCAGACATTTTAATTTGCAGGAACACTGGATGACTTGCTGCTACACACATCTTTGCCCAAAAGATCTTCTGAAATATAATTATTGGCAATTTTCTTTGTACTCGTCGTGTTTATTAAGTGTTCTTTCATGTTACTAGTTGTGCGACTAACCCCACCTCGTGAAATTTTTGCCGAGCATAAACTGCAAAATGAGTAATTTGCATCATTTACATCAACTGAAAAATAATTCCAAACATCGCTAGACATTTTATTCACGTCTAAGTAAATAAAATCCGCAGTGCATTGAAAACTTTAACACTAACTATGTGCACACTTTTAGAAAAATGAGCTGGAAAATATTTGGTAAAGGTAAACATGAAAAAAAAATTGCTTTCAATCTCGACTACCTCAAAAACAAAAATGTCACAAACAGGGATGATATGAAAATTGTACTTGTTCTTTATCAATACATTAACTTTTTTTCTTATCGCTGTGTTATTTTGATGGATGATTTTTTATTATTTGCATTGACATTTTGAGCTAGTTGAAAGAAAAAAATTCTGTAAAAAGGATGTCTTCGGTGTGACAATGTTGCGCTGTGAATCAGTCATGAAAATATGGCACCACTGCCTTCTCATGGAACTATCGTCACTCACACTTTTCAAAATAATCGATACAATCTGCAATAAATTGTTATTCTGCATAATCAAAATAATATTTACATAAAAACAATTTAGTCATTAATATTTACATTTCAATTAACAGTAGATTGATTAGTAGGGATGATGATGGGTATGCTAGTAATGTATGAAGAGAGTCAGGTATATAAATTTTATTTGAAATTAATTATTTCAGCTTAGAATTTTAGCACCGTTTATTCTAAAATTTTGAATTAATAATTTCTGAATTTATACATATATTAAATATTTACTGAGAATATTTTACAGTGAAATAATGCTTGTTCTTGTGCCGTTCCACTGTTTTCAGTAGTGTAGTATTGTTTTATAAATTCGTAAATTGTACTGCGTAACCCGAAATATGCCTATAATATATTAGTTTACGAAAGTCACAGGAAGGAGAATGAAATTAAGGCAGTTTATTAATTTTTCCTGATTTTAGAAAATTAACAAAAGAATGGTCTTTATTGCAAGCAAAAATAGAGCATGCATATGCACACACTCGTAAACAAACACTCACTCTTGCATTCGCACTCACAGAACATTTGGAACAGCATTCATTGATATCATTGCCAAGTGCAAGTGCATGAGAGTGCACATTTCTTGCTATTTGGGACATGGCCGTAGTATGCAATTGCTATATGGTAGAATGGTAAAAGCAGATGACAGTGAGTGAGAGTGCGTTGAAAATTAATTCAAGTTTTATCATACATTTGATAAGTGTGGATCTGTAGACCATAATTTTATGGCAATCTCTCATATAATATGATTTCCATTGTGTTGTGTTTCATTTACAACATATCTTCGTTGTCCATGGGTCGGTGCAGTGATAAGCAAGTACGTAATTGGAAAATTAAAGAAAAACCTCTATAACCGTTGAAAAGTTAATAGGGTTTAATGGTTTAAGGGCTCATGAAAATATAGGCAGCTTATTAGGTATGTTAGAAAATTTGTAGCTAGGCTTGTTAATAATTTAAGTATAGTTCCCTACTAGATTGTTTAGTGTCGTTTGTATTGAAGATATTAATATTATCTTAATTATATCCTAGTAGTCGAAGAATCATTGAATACAATTTTTAGTGATGGGAATGAATAATTTTTATGTCTGATAAAAAAAATATATTTGAAAATTGATACTAGCGGACATTTTCATCTTTAATAAATAGGAATTTTGCTGGGGCCGGGAAAAGTATACGTTAATTCTGGTCAATCAACACATGCAAGTTTGGTACAGGTTCAGCCTATTTGGAAAACAAAAAATCTGTTGATGTGCAACATAATCTCAAAACTTCTTGTGAAGGTGGACAAGGATTTATAACAATTAACTGTTCGATTCTCGATACCTGTAATAATCGAGGGTATGAATTACCTCCATATTCCCAATCTGAATGAGTGTGGTTATGAGTATGGTTATTCTCAACTAAAGCCCATTTCTTCAGGTGGCTCTCAAGTTGTCTTCACAAGGCTGATTTAACCATCTTCCCAGTCCACCAGTCCACCTTGTAACACCCCAGGGTGAAGTCAGGAATGAAATCAAACTCAGGTCCTCCAGGTGAAAGACAGTCATGCTACAATCAAAAATTTTTCTCAGTACAGTAATTAGATTATACATGGTTGCACATGGTGTGCACATTATAAAGGGAGACATTTGTGTATTGTAGAGTTGCAATTCTTAATGAAATCTGACATCAAGAATGGCTTGAGTAATGGGAGTAGGGGGCAGAAAAGACTTGAATACTAAGTCTTATGTTGGAGGTATTAGATAAGAACTATTTATTCTGTTAGGTTTCGTTTCAAATCCCCCTTTTTATGCTGGAAGGCCAATTGAGTTGTGGTTTCCTAAGCTTGCCTATAAAATTTTTATACATATCCTAGGTCTAACCACAGTTTGGACCTAGAATGTCATGGTCTGGGGAAGGTCATTAGCAACACCAACATAAATAAGTTTAGCATGTTATATCTGGAAGATGAAAATTTAAAAATGTTTTTATAGGTTGTGATTCTACCACCTCAATATTTATCACATCCTTTCATTGTAAGGAGACTGGTCTGAGTATAATATTTTGATATTAAACAAGAATAAGTCATAATGAGTACTGATATCTTAATCATATCCCTGAAATAATAAAAAAGTTAGTAGATTTGTTAATGGACTTGACTTTTTTTGTTTGTTAGTGATAGGGAATAAGTTTAAAAATTCAAGTTCTATGACTTAATCATACATATAGGCCTTTCATGGTAAAGTGAGCACTTTTGAGGTCCTAGTTTTTTCAGCCATTTTTTAACCTTTAACCATCTTTTTTAATAAATATTGTAATTTAAGTAATAAACACAGTATGCATATTCCACCACATTTTGAAGTTAACGTCTAACGCTAAAATAAAATATATTTAGTGACTTTTATTCCAAATGAGAGGGCTTTCAAAAGTGCTCACTGTACTGTGAATAGCCTGTAGCAGGCAATGAACCAATTATTTAAGCAGTGCACTCAATACTTTAAAAAAAAATTCCCCTCATCCTTCTATTTAATTTGAAACTGCTTTGCAGGATAGATAATGCCTAGGTATTTTTGAATGATTTATCTGCCAATGATGGTGTAGTCCACAGATTAAATGCTTCTAAATGGGGTAACATGCAGGTTTCTCAACAGCGTAACATACAGGTTGATCATGGGTACCAGGAAATGCTGATTTTAGAAACTCCTTGTCTGGTCCAGAGCATTAGTGGCACCCATTCAGTTTTTCCCTGGAGTGTGAGAAAGCCACAGTGATGGGCTGACATCTTACCTTCTCAGAGTGCCACTGGTCAAGCGAGCACGAAATCTTCCCTCATTGTCAAACTTATATGCCTTGTAAACTTGAAGGGTGGGACTTAAATATTTTTGGTTGATGACGTTCTAAAATATTTTTGAATTTGTTGTGTTATAATTAATTTTGTAGTATAACTTTATTGCAGCAGTTAGCACACACACTTGCCATGGGTAATATGCAATTATTCCACTCGATTGCCACCTTACATTCTGCTTGGTCATGTTTATACAGGAGTAGTGAACAGAATAAACATAATGAGCACAAAAACAATTTGACATTCACAAAAAGGTTTTCTATTGTACCTGTTTCTGGAAACTGCACCTTTGTGAAGGGATCCCAGAGTGATTATCATGCATTGGTAATGGATATGCTTTCCTTGCACACAGATGAATTTTTGTACCTTTTTTTTTTAGCAGGCCATCAATTTGCTCTTGTAGGTAATGGTGCCATTTCTTTGTGCAGTATCTGTAAGATCTCATGGAGTTGGACGTTGTGAAAGTGACACATATTTATCATGTCCTATGAATGTGTGATTGCAATTATATAGGGAGACTGTGTAACCCAATCCATTCAGCTGATGTGTAATTGAAGATAAAACTCATCACCATATTACCGCGAGGCCTTGTATTGTTATTTGCTGGAAGGAGGGGAACCCAAAATCAAATATGTAGGATATAACAGTGGCATTTAAAGTTTATCCCTTGTGAACATGTTGGGGACCAGTTAGAGTACCATAAATGGGAGTGGGAGGGTCTGTCCGTTGTTCCAGCCCACAACTTAACACCTCCATCAGAAAATGGATGAAGTTCCTGAACATGGCATTATTGATAGTGTCATCCGGAGGTCCTCCATTCTTTTATACATCTGGTGTCAGGACTCGACCAATCGTCGTCTCATCACTGAACATCACATTGTTCAGGCACATGCCTGATGCAAGGGGTTACGCGCATAACAATACGATCAGTAGTACCTCAAAATTTTAGCTCACAGGCAATCAACACCAATGACCAGGGCTCTTCAAAATGTCATATTCCAAGCTAGAAAGGTTGATGTATGTGATGAAAATGTATTCTGAAGACTGCATGCAATCAGTCTCTACCCCAAAAGGCCTATTAGAAGATTTAAACTGCCTCTGGTGAGACAGAACCAATGAAGGAACTGGGCACTTGTACAATAACATTTGACTATCCAAAAATAGAGCAATGTGATGTTCAGTGATGAGACCATGATTGGTTGAGTTCTGACACCAGATGTATAAAAGTATGGAAGACCTCCAGATGACACTATCAATAATGCCTTGTTCAAGAAGTTCATCCATTTTCTGATGAAGGTATTAAGTTTTGGGCTGGAACAATGGTCAGATCCTCCCATTCCCATTCATGGTAGTAACTGGTTCCCACATGTTCAAGGGATAAACTTAAAATCCCTCTGTTATATCCTACACATTTGCTTTTAGTTTCCACTCCTTCCACACGGCTCGGAGGTGTGGAAGGAGGGCTGGCCCACCTCACCCTCCTCTTTCCCCAGGCGGCCGGCAGTCAGGGAAATGATTGTAACTGCTGACCTGGCTAGCATCACAGCCCCTCATCGCCCCTGCTGGAGAAGCTGATGGCTTCTGAGGATGCGCAAGAATATTCTGGGAACTAGGACCCTTGGTGCAATGCAGGATTTAAAGAAATTTCTGGGTGATGGCCTGCGACACTATAAATGCAGCTGCAACTTTAGGGTCGGGAGTCTTTTCGTAGATGACAGTTGGCTGAGTGCAGTGATCGAGCGATGTCTGGTACAGCGAGGGACATCAGTGAAGAGGATGGACGATAACAGGAGATTGCGAGTTGATGGCGGAGGAGGTATTTGTGGTGTGAACAGACAAGAGGACGTGAAACCTGATGAGTGAAGGCTACTGTGCAGGAGGGCACTCGGAGAACTCTACAGAGCATTGCAGACTGATGGGATCTGGACTAAACTGAAGTGGGACTGTATGATCATGCGATATGGACTTTATTGTAAATATTTAAACTGTCAAATGTGGACAAATAATTTATAAAGTAGTTCAATAGGTTTTGATACACTGTTTATTAGGGATGATTTTAGCTAACTATGTTAATATCTTTGAGGTAATTGTAAATTGTACTGATGGGACTTATTAATTGTAAATAGCAAGAGATATCAATTTATTGTGAGATATTGAAATGAGAGTATTTTCTTTGTAAATAAATTAGAAAATTATAATTAACTATTTTATTTAATTAAGAACTCCATCCCCTAATGAACCTGGTTTAGCCCACTGACTTTGAGAACAACTACTAAAATTCTTATCAATGCACTTCTCGTTGTACTTGTTCCTTTCACACCTTAGATATGTGACAGTGAGTGACATTAGACACTTGGCAACATATTACTTTGTATGACTTTTCAATAGTGCTATGGTGGAGAGGTAGATTAAAGAGGCTGGGATATGAACACAAAGCACATCATTTGTCTGCTACGTTATATACGATGGTTCAGTGAATTGAGCGACTCAATAATTTCAGCGTGTTAAATCTCAGTATGTAGAATGGCATACAGATTTTGAATTCAAAAGTTCTGAATTGTTTTATGATATGTAGGCTATTATGAATTAAATCATTTTTCTCCTGTCCCAGCATTCAAATGATACTGTCTCTATTTTGATGTCAAGTACTGAACGCTGGTTGAAAAACATAATATTTTCTCCAGGTTTATCAGAAAATAGTAAATTTCTGAGTGGGGAAAATAATAATTATGTGTATAAATTTTTTTTTGTAGAACCAGTGGGGAGTTCAGTGCCAAAGTTTCCCTCAGTGGATAAAAGCCGTGGGTTTGAAGCAAAGTTAAACAATAGTTTTGTTTTGCTATGTCCTGCACAAGGATATCCAGTCCCTGCGTACAGGTACAGTTCTTTAGTATGGAGAATTATATTTTGAAAAATACATTTCACACATGGAAGGGAAATAAAAAGTGAGCACATTATATAAAAAGTTAAATGTTGTGAGGTAGGTATTTTATTTGATTTTATATTCATTATGAAGATGATATACTGAAATTCTCTTGTTATAGATAACACCACAAATCAAAACTTGACCATGATAATGAATTCATCTGAAGTCCTTAGACATTAAAAATGCTATACACAAAGTGGCTACTTTATAATAGACACTTTGCATTCAAATAGGTATCTTCATTATGAAAATGAAGTGAGATGGATGGTATATATAGTTGGTTAACAGGTAAATAAAAAAATTTACTCTCAACCTTTGTGAATAATATCCTTGCTAGTGATGACTATATATTTTAATGTAGACACTGGTCAGAATATGTGGTAGAAAACTAAAAACAATTAGTTCTGTGTCTAAACATATGATCAAAATTGTCGTTTTGAAACTGGTGGCTACTGAAATCGATTTTGTTTTGTTTTATGTACGCTGGGGTCAGAATTGGCATAATTGTGATTTAATTTTTATTTCTAACAATTTCACAGATACTTGATTAATGTCTAGTCTGGATACTAGTTGTTAGGTATTTTGAAATGTAATTCTTATACATGGCAAAATAATATATTGTGGAGAATGAAAAAACTAAACAGGACTTTGAAAAATTTTTAACAGTGAACTATTTATCGTAACATTTAATGAACAAAAATATTCAAGTTTAATATGTTAGTGCCTCTGCTTCTGTGCCTTTTGGTTAAACTTGGACGTGGCAGGGGGGAGATCCATACATTCTAGCCAATTATATGTACTCAGAAATCATAATAGTAGCTGAAATGCAACAACTAAAAAATGGTGGTAGACAACAGACTAAAAAGGACAGCATTGTTAGTAACTGTCCTTTTGTCACAACATTATACACTTATACCTTATCTGTACTCCGATACTTAAGTTTGTGCCACCGTTACATTAGGGTTGCCAGGTATTGAGAAAGTAAAACTAGATTGTGATTTGGAGATAGTGCATTTCACCTTCCCTAAGTTAATAAAAGTTGTATACAGTAAACTCTTGTTGTACCGAAAATGCATGTACTGATAAACTGTATACATAGTTAAAATTTCAGTGGTCCCAGCAAAACTCCTATATATATAATGATAAAGCTAACTGCTTGTATTGTTTATCAGATGTTGCGTCGATGAAAGTATATTTAGGGTCCTGTCACCTAAGATTTTGTGCAACTATTATTTTCAAGCTAGTTGTTTATGCAAACGCCTAGTATAGGCTGTTTATGGTAAAATGAGCACTTTTGAAAGCCCTGCTTAAAACCTACTTGTAAACCCGTTGTGTAATCCTTCACCTTATGTAAAATTAGCAGTGCCATGGACCTCATCACTTTATTCATGCGTCTGTCAAATTAATCTGTGAAATTATTAAGAAAGTAAATACTTACTAATCTGCTCATTTTTACACTTTGATGCATTAAAAAAAAAAACAGAAAGGGAAAGAAATAATGGTAAGTTATCACAAATGGTTACCTGATACTTTTTATCCGATGTTAAGATAAGGAATTACTTTCTATCCATCGTTACCAACATTCATGGTCAAATGTCACTCGTGCGCCCATTAAAATACACGATGTAGGGTCAGTGACTTTTTTCTAACATTTGTTTCTAAAGTGCTCACTTTATTGTGAATAGCCTTTAACTGGATGTGAAATACGTCACGGGCACTGCCGTTTATCACTTCTCTGCAGCCCATTGTCTTTCTTCCCAACACAGTCTGATTTGCTATCTCTCCGTACATGCCTGAGGAGAGGGGAAGTGGATACCTAGCAACCAGCGTGGCGACCTAGCATCCCTCTCTCTCTCTCTCTCTCAGCCCTCTTTCTGTCTCTCTCAACCACTCATTTTCCTTCCTCCTCTTACATAGCATCAAGAGGGAAAGTTGTTGCCTAGCAAAAGAAAAAGCATGTTCTCTCTCTCTCTCCTCTCTCTCTCTCTCTCTCTCTCTCTCTCTCTCTCTCATACAGCAGCGCACACTTGCCTTCACAAGCAGGCCGTAGAGAATGTAGAAATTTTGTCACTATTATCCATTGCTCAAAATAGTTATACCTATCATCACCTGTATTTAAAATTTCATCAGAAAATGTTACACAAAAAATTTTAACGAGGAATTATTATTTGCAAAGATGTTTTCTTTTACGACTAAAGGTCTTTTTTCCTGTAAGGTTGGTGTTTCAATGTATCTGGCATAAAATAAACATGATTTAAAACATAATATTAATTTAACTCAAGAGGCATCATCTTCGCAAATAAAATGATATTCCCAGAAGCATATACTTGACCTCCACTTGTCACCAAAAATTGTTTGAACATTGAGCGACTTGTATTACCAAGCGTAAAATTAATTTTCAGTAACTTTTTGCGGTGAAATCTGAGGCTTTACATTGATTTCTTTGAATATACATGCATCTTTTGAATAAACTGTTACAATGTAAGTGTCTGTGCGACACCTTTGGTTGTCTAATAATGGGTAAGCACCAGCCCGAGTGCAGTGTAACTCGCGACAGGGAAAATCAGAGGATGTGGTTATGAATGATTTATTATTAAAGACAGTGAAGAAATAAATTTTAATCACCTTATTTATTCACGTCTGTCTCAAAATTACAGGCTTTTTTTTGCAGTGAAATATAACTAATTACTTCAAGACAGACATTTGCCTTGCGCGCAAGGTGTCAGCGACATGTAGCAGCTAGGAGGGGTAATCCTCTTGCTGCTTCCCCTTTGCTACCTGCCTCTGGGAACACACTGCCCGATCAATAAATTCTGTGTGCTCTCTTAGCTGATTGAGTGCGTGTGGGGCATTCAAAATTTCACTTTCATTCGGTGTCATATTATTGTAGTTTTCAGAGTGTTTAAATGTTTTAGGTCAGCTTGCATTTGGTGTTGGATTACAATTAATTATATACAGTATTTTATGATGTTATATTTAAATGAGTTTAGGTGTAATTTTTTAATGTATTATATACAAAAATACTAATACAGTAACACTTTTTTTTATAAAATTCCCACTTTTATTGGGTTCAACTTTATTCACAGATAATTTACAACTTTCACTATACTCAAAATTAAGTCTAATAAGGTCAGAAGTTGTGTTTTATTGATGTCCATGTCAGAACCCTCTCTACTGAAATCCAGCACGTATGGGAAATTTTTGACAGTCCCCTGAAAAATGGTACTCTCATAATAAACCACACATTACAAACCAAACTTATAAACTAATACATATTCTGAATGGAGTCAGAGTATTATACAAACATTCATAAATACATGTTAGAACATGCCATATTAAACATTCTTTGTCTCTACGTACATACCTTTTTATGAAAATCCTACAGTTTTATTGTAAAGGGAAAACATATTAAATTTAATGTTTTAATAAGCAAACTGAACTTTTGTTTCATGACAGATTTTTGTACTTGGGCATAATGTATTAAATTTTTTAATTTGGGATTGTCAATAAAGAATTATGTAACCATAGTATTTGTATGCTAAGCATGTGCTGTCAGTAGAATACATATTTGTTCAAAGGATCCTACAATTATTAACAAATTTTGTAGGTGGATAAATTTTTGTTAGGTTTTTTTAGTTAATCATTGAAGTATGGAACATTTACCACACTGTTACAGAGAAGAACAGTACATAGAAAGAAATGTGCCAGAATGAAATTGTTCTGGGTAAAATAGTAGATCTGACAAATCTATACTACTTTGAGTTACCTGGCATGTGTTTACCAATAGTTATTTTGATTGTCAGGGTAATAACTTCTGGTTATCTACAGTTTTTTGGACCTGCTTTCACCACCATGGTTGAAATAATCTACCATACTATATTTACTATTATTGTTGTCAACTTCAACTTAAATAAAAATTCTTGTTAGCAAATCATGGTATTTGAATGGAAGGAAAATGTCACTTGGTTTGATAAACACCTGTTTCCTGATTTTTGACGTAATGAGATTTTGTATAATGACCAGAACATTAGCTTACTGTTCTGTTAGATGCAGTGGCTAGGCATGAGATTTTGACAACTAATGCAAAACAGAAGTACATCACTTTGAAAATTCTAAATGCAGCTGCCATTAGTTACATTTCAATACATTTACCTAGTTTGTTTTAACATACTCCTGTTCAGTTAGCATACTGCTTATGAACATTATACATGGCCAATATTCACCTCTAAGTAATTTGAAATAATGACGCTTAACTTAGCACTCAATGAAGTCCCAGTGAATTTTTAAAACTAAAATTGCTCTACAGTTAAAACATTTTTATCTTGGAAAAACTAGACAACAGCATGAAACCAACACCAGATTAGAATGAAAAATATGTATTTCTTATCTGTGACACTAACTCGTGCAAGGCACATATGCTGGTGATGTTTTTGTTTAAAATAAAATTTACTGAGCGAGTCCATTGATGAGTATTGTTGTCATTTGCGTAGTATTTATCTACACCTCAGAACAATTCTTCTGTTTTTTGAAATTGAGTAATTTATACTAAGGTATAAGACAGTTATTCCTTACTGTGTAAGCTTCACATATAAGTTTTAAAGTGTTTCAAAGTGTAAAGGAATCATTCTACTGATATGCTTGTTACTAAATTAGTGAAAATAAGACTAAACATTGGGCCATATGCACAGACTCGTCTAGAAATGAAGCATTAATACCACTTCTTGTAGTGGAGATTCCAAGTGTCTGAAAATTTTGTATGATCAGACAGTTTTTGATTAAGGACTAGTGCGGATTCATGAAGTTTAGTATGGATGGTTACTAAATACGAGGATACACGAGAATGCCAGAAATTAATGTCAGTAGATCTCAGCCAATAGGAAGTCACAGAAACTATGACGTTGATTCTTCTTGTAAGAAATAAAATGGAGAGGTTTGTTACTCGAAATATGCATATTATTTTTATACTGTTTAAAAATGTAATTTATATGTTGGGAACAACAGAAAAGGCATGTAGAATAATAAATGTTGTTAAAGAAAGTTTATGAAATAATGTTATTACGAGATTTTTTGAAGGGATGTGTGAGGTAAGGCATTAATTAATTATTACTTCACACACAGCTCCAGCGCCAACCGTAAGTTATTTCATTCCTATTTGAATTAATTGACTAAGTTTAACCATATACATTTATGATTTTCTAAATTTACTTTGCAAAAACGTTATTATACTTGCATAATATGCTAAATCGTAATCTATTTCGTAAATGTAGACATTCTGTAAACTTTCCTATATTTTATGAATTAATGCATATACATTTAAATAATTTACACTTGCATATAAGAACAACTAAAAACCTGTAATAATAAATACAATTTATTATCTTTACAGCTATCTAGTGATGGTAACGTGTTTATTACTATTGCATACAAATTAACACCTAATATTTGCGATACGAAACTGGATGAAAAATTACAATAGAGCCGTATATGTAGTGTTCCAGTTTCATAAATACATTCTCTTAACAAAAATGTCTCAATATAGAGCCCCGTACACATTAAAAACTTTAAATCTTAGTCAAATACCGGTCTTGTTATTATCTCAATTTGCATAAAGTCTCCACTAGATGGTAATTTTGGGAGGTCGTTCAGCAACTGGATTTCTCCACTTAAAAAGTAAGGGCCACTACAACTTAAAGTAACTGAGAATGCACACTAGTAATTTAGTGCTTATTTCGCTTCGGTTCTAGTACTAGTGGCGACTAGCTATTCTCTGCATATGGTCCTTTGTATACAATTTTGTTATTAACAAGTGAAACGTAGTAAAAGTTTTTAGTTCATCTTTGTAAACATGTTATAACTTGTGCAATAATTAAAATGTGAAATTAAAAGTTAAATATTTGTCGGGTAAGAAAAAGACTGACCCCTCCACATATCATGAATTATTTTTTTCTAATGTGACGTCGTTGATAGCTTAATTACTAAAAGAAACTGTTTCGAAGAGTACTAGTCATAAGGTTGAACAAAATTGTGTGAAGTTAGTGAAGTGAAGAGATTTGGGTGGCTGTTAACTTTGAGATCTTGGCCGATGAGGGTGAAGTGAGGTGAGCATGGAGCAATGCTGGAACGGGGGAATGGGAGATCCCTGAGAAAATCCACGAACCAGCAGCATTGTTTGGCACAATTCCTACACGGAAAAATCCCGGAGTGACCCTGCTAGGAATCGAACCCGGTTCTCTTAGGTGAGAGATGAGTATTCTAACAACTACACCACTGTGGCCCCAACAACAAAACTTTGTGATTATTTTGAAGACAGTATATAACAAAAAATTTTATGGTACAGAGACAACACATGATAAACATCCTAATGAAATAAAAAATAATCAGTTTTAGACCATCAAAGTTTTGAATATTCCACTTTGTTCATATATTCTAATCCGTACAATCTAATTACATTAGAAGTAGTAAATATTTTAGGCACTTTATTCTCGCATGAAAATAACAACAGTCTAAAATTTCTGTGATAACATAGGTACAAGCACACACTGCACTTTGCCTTAAGTAAGTTCAAATTAAAATGAAACAAGGCAAGTCTTACCTTTTTGATGAATAACAATAGGTAGGTGCATGTTGCAGTCACATGAGTCGCATACATTCCTGTAAATATCCACTTCCTTATTTAGTTGCATCACAGGTACTATTGTATTAGTTTTATCATTTATTCAGTTGCATCACATATTCCCAATAATGCGTGAAAAGAAAACCAATGTTGGTTGTTAAATATGTAGATATATTTAGTTAAATGTTCACTCCCTTGTAAGTGAATAACTCATGAGTATTTATTTCTGAATTTCATTCTGGGGATGATTGGGTGTTGGGTGTTTGCAGAGCCAATGGGAGCAGCAGCTCCTAATGTACCCCCTCTCTCTAAACTGACACTCGTCCTACAGTCGTTTGGCATGAGCTTTGCATTACTGTGTCCATCTCAGGGGTATCCAGCACCATCATTCAGGTAGGAGCAGCTTTGAGGCAAATGCTTGTACCAATTTGAGTCCTTGCGAATTGGAGAAGATTAAAATGTTTTTATAGTATTATTGTGTTATAAGGTATTTCACAGGAACTATACATGGAGTTGACAGTTTGCTATGGTGTCGGTAGGTTAGCACATTAATTATAAATTGTTTTTAAAAGCTATTCATGTCAATATGCAGAAAATAGTTGTGTTTTTAAAATTTGAAAATCTCAATTTGGAATATTAATCAATTCTGGTAAAGTTTTTATAATTGAATGTGGCAGTGTGAAGGTACTTTCTGTCCTTTTTTTTAAAAACATATTTTGGTTATTTTTTTATTTAGGATTTAAAATAATTTTTTGAAAAGGAGTTGAGTACGCTGAAGTAATAATACAGATTTTAAAAAAATGTAGTCATAAAATATGGGAGAAGGTACATAGTTAATGAAAAAGTATGATTTAGATTTTCACATTCATTTTATGTTTCAGATATTGAGAATATAAGGACGTTGCTAATGAACATTTATAAAACCTTTTATAAATAAACACAGGTCATGCCGACTTGTTGGTGTTACTTTAGAGTAGTTATGATGGTAGATGAAGCTGTGCCTGACATTGCAACTGGCAGCTTCTGCATCCACAAGTTAGCAAAATAGTGCTGTGGTATAATATGTTAAAAGAATTAATATTAAAACAATCAAAAGACAGAAATATGGTTATTGTAGTTTTAAAAATTTAAAAAAATCTTTGTAATAAACATTTGATTTCAAACATCTGCATTGATAAGTTGATCTGAGTCAGTTTTGAAACAGAATATGCATGCAGAAGAAAATTGAAACTGTTTTATGTGCAGGAAGCATATTTATATTTTTAATTTATTCATACCCAGTCAAGAATTTGTGCCTCTTTGGAAATGTTATGCTTTATATGTTGAAGTAAGCATGCGTAAGTGACAAATACTTGGAAAATATTTTATATGATATTATTTTTGGGTTAACCTTTGCTCATACATTTTCGCTATGTGCTACTACTTAACGTGGCTTATAAGCATGTTATGATGTTTCTAAACAGAGCCTATGAGTAGCACAGCACCACGGGTTCTGTCCAGTGCCAAGTTTGATATGATCCAGCGTGCTTCCGGCCACCCTCTGTCACTGTTGTGCCAAGCGCAGGGCCACCCGTCCCAAGCTTTAGGTCAGTCTAAGTAAATCTCTCTTAAATTTACAACTATAGATTGTCGGTGGGTTGAAACCATGTGTGACATGCTAAGAATTACAATTCCACAGAACCAATTGGGGCAAAAGCCCCAACATTTTCATCTGACCTGAAAAGTGGCAGTTTCGTTCGGCACTCTGGACAAGGTTTCGTACTTCTTTGCCAAGCTCAGGGCTTTCCTGTCCCAGCATTTAGGTAAGCTCTCTATTTGTACATCTTAATCAGCTAGCTGTCGTCTATGTGTGGTTACCAAACTACTGGGTATAAATATTTCATGTGGAAAGACACTTTACTAGAAGGTAATTTTTACATTTTGAGCTTCTGTTCGGGAAAGTAAACACTGTAATGTTCTGCAGAACCTGTTGGAGCAAAAGGACCAGCATTTTCAACAAACATGAAAGGAAGTTGGTTTGTTAGGTCAGTTGATGAAGGTTTTGCCCTTCTGTGTCAAGCTCAAAGTTTTCCTGTTCCTGCATTTAGGTAAGAGAAATTATGTTGGTTATTTTCCACTGTTGAAAATATTTGTGTTAATTCTAATGTTAGCTATGGTTACACTTGCTTCACACACAGTCTATGCATATTGGAATATATTAACATAAACAAAATTGATTACGTAAGATAAATGAACATCAACAAATGTGATGTTGTCTAAATCAAATATTATATTTTGGCTTGCAGAACTTTACAGAAACATTATGATGTTGGGAAACTGAGCAGGCAATTTTGTAATTAAGCATTTATTTCAGGTGTTGGCTATACCAATGACAGAAATGTGCCTCTCAAGCAGAGTGAACAGAGGATGAAAAGAACTTGACATAAAACTAAACAATTAATAATACTCGGTGACAACACACCTTCAGTACTTCTTATGTGATATGTTTTGTATTCATTTAAGATAGTCATGGGCAGTATTTCTCTCAGTGCTAATTTAATTTGAATAGATGCAGGTCTTCTGAATGAACATGTATCCTGGAAGAACGTGTACACCATTTTGTAACCAAATAATGCATAAACACCAAGGCAGAGCTTTCCAAATTCATAACAGGTGCAAATTGAATCTTACATGAAGATTAAAGAATGTCGTTTTGAATTATTAATTGTTGTGGGTTGTAAAGAAACAAATCTCAATAATTGTGTGTATTCATCTCTGTCTTTATTAGTGTTCAACTCAGTTCTAGTCTAGACTTGTACTGAAGGATGGTGCACATTGTTTAGAAAGTCTTTAGATGTGTAATTGATATGACTAAAGACTTTCATTTTATAAACAAATTTCAGGGTGTTTTGTGTTACTACGGAAAGTTCCTTTAAAAAGTTGATGATTCCTGGTGATGAACTTGCAGTTAAATATGTAACTAAAAAAATTAGGGAGAAAAATACAGCATCATATTTGGAAGACTGTGATGATGAGTATTTATGTAATATTAGATACAGTATAGTTATTTGAAGAACTTGTGATCCAACAAGCCTCCACTTTCATCACTTGGACGCAAAGAGCAAAAACTCCCAATAGCCATGAGCAAAGACACAGATAACAATTTAAACTGCTGGCAATATTTCAGAACTTCAAAATCTTTCAACAGTTCATCCTTGTTCTCAAACTCCTGGAGAACCAATATAGCAAAAACAGATTTATTGGGCAACATAGAGAGCAGTATGTAAAAATTGTCTAAAAATTAGATTTCAACACATTTGCCAAGGAAACTATTATCATCCTAAGTAAAGGAAAATTCTGAAGGTTAGTTGCACTAATTTTTTACTTTTTCAGTTTTTTCAATTAAATCTACATTCAGAAAAAATAGATTAATATAAAATGTACAATTATACAAAAAGTCTTAAAACATTGGTTTTTCTTGATTATTTGTATTCCTCAAAAGTATATAAAATGTTATATAAAAGTTTCACACATTATAAGGCATTTATATAAAACATCATACTGTCTGTCTCTTGAATCATATAGAACAACAATGATAGGCATATGCTCATTAAAATGTCAGCAACATTAGCAAAAATGTATTGTGAAAACATTCTCATACCTAAAATAACTCAAAATCCAGCTCTGCAATGAGCATTAAAATATTATAACATTTCATATTTATGTTTTAATGGAGCATAAAATTGTAGGTTAAGCAATATAAATTATCACTGTAACACTGAGCGTAAAAGTCTGTCTAGATTTCCATAATTTTTCAGCTCCACGGTTCAGAATTTATTTGAAAAACCCATAATATACTCACTTTACAGTGAGCATAAAACTTATCTGACAGACATAACATTTTCGCTACCTGTGAGAAATACGAGACCAAATTAAGTTAAAAATCCTTAAACAGAGCTCAAGGTTCATTATGAGGGGTCCTCAAATACTTATCTTTCAAGTCATGTTGACGGAACACCAGACGAGAGCCAATTTCATACCGAACTCGGCCCCAGCCAGGGTTTATAATGCCAAATCTGACTACCCCTTCTACCAAAGTGGAACAATACTGTGATGAGGTTTAGATTATTTTTAATACAGTTTTTATGCACAAGGCACATGTGTACATTTCCATAGAAAGTTCTCTTGCCTTTGAAAAAGTCTCATCAGTTGGTTGGCCAGGGTGAAGACCAGTGAGAGTATGCTATCACAGACAGCAAGCGGCACCTTTCCACCTAAGAACAGTCTTCACTCATGCAGCCGGTGTTGAGTAGAACAGATTATTAGCATGTCATGCTGCTAGTGCTCACCGCAATCTCATTGGATTGTCGTGGAACACAACAGCTATGATGGCCGAAACTCTGGCTTTCGACCACAGCATTCAACAACCAGAGCAGCTAACAGATATTCTTCATAGGTGAGAAAATTACGTCTCATTAATTCTTTTGCTGGCAGGCAAATGCAACTTTTATGTAGACAGGAGCACAGTGGTAAAAATGAGATGGCTGGGTGTCGCAAATTCTCCAGTGATGTGAAAATAATTTCTAGTGCTCCTATTATGGAATATATACTACTGTTAAGTAACATTTTGTGTCATGACTTTGAGACACTGTTAGTGTGTCAATAGTTTCAAAATATTATCCTGTATTAGCTGCCTACTCTAATATTCTTGTGACAAAATGTGTACAGGTTCAGTAATACCATTTAAATTTATAATCATAAAACAGTAAAACCCTTGTTAAAATGTTCATGAATGCAATGAAAACTTAATCTTATCGCGAGCAAAACTTTTAGGCTTCTTACACATTTGCATATAGGCAAGGTGTAGAATTATTGAATTAACTAAACAGAAAAACTCACTTTGTTATAAAAAGTGTAAGTGTTCCCACAGCCACACCTTTCAGTTTGTTCTTAGTTACAGCTAGTTAAAATGAAATCTTATTTTCTCATTTTTGTAGATAAATCATTTATAAATTTAGCCACAATTGTTTTGTCAGCTCCTGTAAAATTATATTTGTTGGACTTTACAGACCAATAAATATTTTGTATATACTTTTGTTTGTCAGTTTTTCTAACTGTATAAATATATTATTCATAATGTAGTAATATATAATAATATTACAGTTCCAAAGGTTTACTATTTTTTTCATTATTTTATATGTAAATTTTGTATGTTATTTTAATTTAAATTTTGTTTTTGGTTAGTTTATGGTTATGTCACTCTTCCATTTCTATGGTTTAGCTAGATTTGTGTATGTTTATTGATTTGGTTGCCAAGTCAACATGATTTCAATTTAATCTGTAGGAGTGCTTAGAACAATAGATCAGTTTTTTTTCTCTTTGGATGTTAATTTAGACCTAGTTTTATCTCTTGCAATGGTAAGTTCTACGACGTTTCCCGTAACGTGCAAACAACATATCAATTTTCATGTATAAGACGTTTGTTGTTTTATTTCTTTTTTGGTCTGACCATTGGAATGGGTAGAAGCTTCTGGAAAAAGCTCCAGTTTCCGAGGGTTGTCAAGACTGGCATAATTGTAGTTTTATTTAATTTAGCGGACCAAAATGTTGTTGAAAGTCAGGCTAGGGAGCATGGACTCAGGCACGAAGTCCCAAACAGGCGCTAACAGTAACGTCATCCTGATCTGCACGACTGGGTCTGGCTGCAGTGAGGTCGTAGAGACATAAACCCGCCTGCAGGTTGCTTGAGGTCGATAACACATTATTTCCTTCACGGACAAGATTACCATTTGAATTTTATTAAATTCGGAACACATTTAAAGGTGGTCAAATTTTACCCAGAGGCCGTTTGTATAGCGTCTCAAGTTCTCCGACCAAGTTAAGTGCATTTCAAGAAACAGAATTTTAAGTGCTTGTGTAATTGTTAAATGCCTTGTAATTTAATGTAATGATTTTTACATACCTTTGAACTACACGTAAAGTGTACTCAGGTTTATTTTTTTAAGCTTATTATTACGTTATTCTCATGATGTTATCTGCTTGTTATTGCAGGTTACAGAGATTTGGTGATATGTACGTTAATTAATTCACTGCAAGGTTCAAGAATTATTATTTTTTGAATTGATACAGTATGTATTTGTTTTGCTGCAAGAACTTTTGTGATTGACATCAGAAATTTAAACGTGTGATGTTTGTAAACTGTGTAGTTACCACTGAGTCATCTTTAAACCAATTCTGAATGTATTTCAGAGCAGTGGCAGCTCTTGTGTTTGCAGCTGATTTTTTAAAGTTTGACTTTGGTAGACTGCATTGAATTATCACCAGGAGGTGCTAACTGTGTAATGTAAATGGTTGTAGGAAAAAGCTTTGCGCATTAACGTATTTCTCCGATGTAAACAACAAAATGAAGTGTTTATCAGCCATGGAAAATGAAGTGCTGACAGCGGTGAACTGGAGGAACACTGTTCAATAAGATGTTCTGTGCAACTTGGTGCCATAGATCTGGTGTCAGTGAACTTACATAATTATTTTAGAGGTTATGTGATGCGATGTGATGTATGCACATATTATAATTATAAATTCTTTGCAGGAGGTTACATGTTATTTGTAAAGTAATATGGAGCATTTAATTTTCAACTAGAAAATGCAAAAAACTGCATGTTACCATATTCACTCATGTGCTGTATCACTGGACAAAGCACCTTCTACTAGTTAGTAAATTTGTCCGAATAATTGTTTCAATTTCAATTTTTGGTGTGAATAAAAAGAATTGTCATTATTTTGCATTTTAACAACTTAGTTATCTTTTAAACTAGAGCCACTTAATATAAAAGGAAAACCTGAATATTTTATGTTACCTGACATTTGCACTTATAGCATTTAAAAACAGGAAGAATAATCGAGAACCGAGTACTGAATTCCTTAGCAGTGGCGTGTAGCGAGTTTTTTTACAGGATAAGCAATATAATAGCCCCACATATTTGAGTGTTTTAGATAAAATTTAGTTAAATGCCATTAAAATATGATACATTACACACTTTAGAATACAATTAATGGTTTATAAAAGTAGCTCCATTTTCACTTTCTACTAACAAAATGCGACTTCCAACTTTGCTTACCCTCCACATGTATTTACCGTTTTATAATACCTAACGTTATTTACAAAAATGGAAATGAAAGGAATGTAATATTAATTAAACTGAATATTATTTAGAGACCATATTACAAATTATAAGAAAACTCCAGTTTTCCCAAACACTTTCATCTATTTTCCTAGGAAAAATGTAGGACTGGAGGACGCAAACCGAACGCCTGCGTATCCTTCCTGTGTTGTTGTTTGCGAGTTTGATTCATCGCTAGTCGCTCCTGTTTGAGGAAATAAATACCAGATAGCAGCACTATCCGTTTACACGAAAACTCTTTCTGGAATCGAAAATTGGAAATTTAGAATGAAATGTGTTTAAAGTTAAGGTGAACACTATAAAGGGTCAAACATTTCCAATATGGGTAAGCATTGCTTACCTTGCCTCTATTGAATAAACACCACTGATCCCTAGTTTATACTGTAGTCATAATTCAGAGTGATTTGGATTTCTGATTTCATCTGCTTTTAAAACAAACAACATCAACACACACTGGAAGAAAAGGTACTGGACACATTTTGGCAAGCTCTTCTTCCACAAATGCACTTATTGACAAATGTCACTTGTCACTTGAATCGTAACTATCTGTGGCCATTGTGTTAAGAGCATCAGATTTAACATACCTGTAATCACAGAAGTGATAAATTACTGAGTTTATTAATATTCATTATATTGGAAAAATGAGTACTCACTAGTACTCATGGACACACGCACGTGCAAAAGTTGGACAAACACATTTTCCATGCAGATGCACAGTCACAACGTTTCGCTGGCTGGGACAGGTGGCGAGTAGTGGTGCATGCAGTATTTCGAGCAGTGGATGGCAAACAGTGAACTTAGAGGCCAGGAGGCAAACTAGGATGAGGTGGGAAATTTGTAATGATGATGTATTTGTGGGCTAGTTTCCAGCATCTTGGTTCTGTACTATTATTAGAAGGTGGTAGGGCCCTCACTACTCAGGTTGTGTAATAAGAGTCATGTGGTTGTGTGATGCTGAATGTGCTACAGCTGGGATCTCCTGTAAATTCACATTTTCACCAGCTATGGCTTGTTTGGTGTCCACTCTATGGCCATTCATTCTCCGTCTGAGAGTGTTGGTAGTAAGGCCATCTAATGTATTCTGCATTATTTAGTTAATTTCCGAAGTCTGATATACCGGACAGTGGCGCCCTGTCTTATGTCCATATGGGATAATTCTTTCAGGCCCAGGATACGGAAAATCCCATACAATACGGGACAGTTGGTTACCCTAATATGAACAATGATGACAATAACTTTACAAAATCACAGCAAATGGGCTGTTTTCTTAGGTAAAATTCTACAGATGAGATCTACCTTCACTACACTGTTGCACCACCCTAGAGCAGATACATTAAGGCTATGGTCCAGCATGGAATCCTAACGACATCTAATGCAACCCTGTTGAAGATTGTCCCATAGTTGTTGCAACTGTTACTCCAGATACTATAGACTAAACAAATGATGCAAACTTTTGTAATAAAAATTTATTTTTGGTTTTATACACGCTGTTGTTTGGCAATTTTGCACTACTTGAAATTAACCATTGTGTTATCTAAGACATGGACAGGTAAATATATGCTACCATTATTGAATTTGTGAAGTTTGAACATGTTAGTATGTAAATACAAACATTCAGATATAGGATAAAAGCTTTAAACAAAATATTACAGTCTTTTCTGTTTGAAGATCATTAAATTACAGCTTTCATCTTGTCTCTGAATGTTTTTCTTTATATAATAACTTTCTGTTATATTTTTCTCAGTCATTTTCTGATAAAGAAGATCAGGGATGCCTATGTCTGACTTAGAGAGATATTTCCTTAACCATTCATAAACAGGTCAAACTTCAATTTTAATTTTAATAAGTTTTTGAGTTTTTATTGCCCATTTGAATGTTTTATGGGAACTATTGGGTTTACACCGTTCTGCTCATTGGAAGGAAATTTTTTAAGTTTCACACTAACTGAAATGCAATTTTTGAAAATACTATTTTTTTATACTATTCAACATGTTTATTTTATAATAATTTTTTAAATTACAATATTGTCCATTTCCTTTTATGTATCTGTGATCCACAAAAGCTACTGTACATTTCATTAACCTGGATTTGTGTTTATTAGATTGTCTAAAGATCTAAATTAGAAACTCTCTTTTAAAGTATTCCTTGATAATTTAAAATATTGAAATTGTTACGCATTGGATATCTGTGTGTCAATGAGGTCTTCATCATTTAAATTAGGTTCTCCATTTACCTAAAAATATTTTTACCATTGAGGCCAATGACTACTGTATGTAGTCATTATTGCTTAAGGTATTTATAAGATATGTTGTAGAAACCCAGCATCAAGTTAATTGTACCTTCTTCAGGAGCATACACACCAAGTATTCCCCCAGGACCTTTTCTTAAATTGAAATAACTTTTTCTTTTCTTTTTCTTTCTTTCTTAAAATGCTTTGAATAACTGTAGTTTTGCAAAAGACTACACTTGCAGTGATTGTCACAACATTTAGAAATACTATGGATCAGGATCTGTGAAGGCCTATATCTACTTTTTTTACTCTGCTATAACATTAACATTTAATATTACTCCCTGTTGTGAAGTTAACATTAATTTTACTCCCATTTCCTCACAGAACCTGTTGGAACAAGAGCGCCAAAATTTGCTACTGATACTGAAAGTTCTTCTTTTAAAAGAAAAGCAGGAAATGGGTTTGGCCTCCTGTGTCAAGCACAAGCTTATCCTATGCCAACATTTAGGTAGGTGATGATTAGTAATGGCTCTGCTCATGTGTTGTACATTGCAGAAAATAATTTTGATGAAATATTCGTCATATTAATGTATGGGGTGTTGTTCTTGTAGTACATAGAATGAAGGGGAATAATTATATTGTAAAATGTCTTGCAGAGTAGCTAGTCATGAAATCTGTAGGGAGCTCCCTCTGTGGAATGCGACTATAGAAGTCAGTAATTTTTTTGTTTCTTTTACACGTCGTAAAGATTCTTTAACATTAACCAATGTCATGGCCTGTAAATTAGGCTCTATAAAAGCAATGAGGTGAGGATTCAAAATATCTTCAAATGTTGTATTTAATTCATCTGTTGCAGTGCTATTAAAATGATTTGCATATGATTTGAAACATCTGGTAGAGTAGTAGTTTTCATTGAATTCTTATCAATAAAAATCTGGTTCTGGAAATCTTTTGTAGAGAAACTGATATACTGACGTACTATAAACTACAGCACCATCATAACTAATGGAGTATTATACACAGTGATGAAATTGAGCAACTCATACATTAGAGTATGTAAATTATTCCTTTTATTTAAGTTTTCGTGACAGTTTTACCATGCAATTTCACAGTTATCTCTTCTAGCGTTGGACTACATGTTTGTGTTCTCAAACCATAGTTTTGTCTGCTGCTCACTGATGGCAGACACATAAAATGGCTGTGTTTAATGTAGTATGGAAGCTGCTCATTATGGCAGACACTTAAAATGGCTGTGTAATAATGAACAATATTGATAATGACAATGTTCTTTCAAGCCTTCTTCATTAAAGCTCTCTAAATCGTTTTTAACATAACATCACATTTTTAATAATGAACATATGCTTTCTTGCCTTCTTCATTGAAGTGCTCTTCATAGGTGCCGACTTACATAAATTATTAAAGGGGCAGAGGTTCATTGGTTTAAATTTAATGCCAAGTATGAAAGAGTTAGTATAGTCATTAACTCACACTATTAACCTAAAATCTCAGTAGTATTTCTTATTATAGATTATTTGTGCCAGTTAATAACTTTTTATAATGTAATATGTCTGTTGGTATATTAGAGGGGCCAAGCTCCCTCTTGACAATTATTTTGAAGAGAGGGGGAAGGGGTAAAACACTTGGGTTGGGCCTTCTGGAGTTGGTGGTGCCTATGGTGATTTTAACTGTGTTTAACATTTATATAAGGAAGTACTGTTGTAGTAGGTAACAATAGTGCACATCTCGCTATGTGCAAAGGTTGAAACGTGACCATATTGAGTTTTGTTATTACAGTGGGCTGATGAGAGGTAAGGAGAGGAGGCCAGGACTGCATGTGTCATATTTGCCTCTCCAACTCCCACCCCAGCTTGAAGAAGAAGTGGCGGGGGATGGGGGAATCCCATATATGGCCAAAGTGCCCCTTATCACTCCTCACCCAGACTGGTATGTCACATAAGGGAGTGTGGAACCAAAGTATTTTTGAAGTCCCCCTCAGATCAGGAGCTCTTCAGTGAATACATTTAATGCATAGCAGAGCGTCTGTGATGGTGCTGGGCAATGTAGCACCCCCTACACCTTAGATGGCAACAGGCAACAACCCAAGAATGGGGAAACTTGTTGTCACTTGAACTAACAATGCATGGTATACTTGGACTTACAAAACAAATTAAAACTTATAAACAAATATGGGGAACTAATGTCCAACATCTGTAACAAACTTTCAGCTTGAAAGATGAATTTTTTATTGTTTCTGGGATACAGCAGCTCAGGTAGATCTAATCATATCTTTTCCTGAAATAAATCAACCAAGAAACTGAGTTAGAATTAGTTTTGTCAAAATAGTGGCAATACTGTACAGGTAACAATTGGTCAACAATAATTAATGTGACTGTGTTGCTTCAGACTGTCAGTAGTATCCCATGTAATTCAAGGTTGTCCAGCTGTAAAATGTTAAGGCATTATGAAGTACTTTATAGATACCACTCCAGCAGTCATTTAATTTTACTCATTGGATATAAAACTATGATAATATGTATAAAATTAAGCACTATGACGTACTGCTCATTCACCTACTGTTCTTTACTTTATGTTCAGTTGCAAATATGTCGTCATGTAGTCCTTTTATATCTTGACTTTCGTCTTGTACATATTCACTCTTATCATTGATTTGTATATCTTTAGAAACTCAGTAAATAAAAATAAAAGCAATCTCCCAACATAAATTTATGTTATCATGTAAATAAGTAACATAAATTTATGTTAGTTATGATAAATAACTATTTAGTGTGCTGCTTGTAACTTTTTTTTGCTCAGTTTCATCCATACAGAAACTTTGTGATATGTGTGGGAGTGTCATTTAACTTCAGTCTGTTGAATGAAAATATTTTGCTCTTCATAAATGTAGAAAATTTGTTAATCCAGCATGTCCGTTTTAGCTAGCCTAGTTCATTACAAAAGTATGTACACCATATTTTCTGGATTAAAAAAATTGTAGGAGTTTGATTTTGGCATTGGTAATCCCGCACAGAGCCAGTTGGAGGTAGAGCACCAAAATTCTCTACAGAAGCTAAAAGTAGCTCATTTGTGAAATGGTCAGGCCATGGTTTTGGTCTCCTCTGCCAAGCCCAGGGGTACCCTGTACCAGTTTTCAGGTATGCTGATTTAACAACTTTTTTTATGTCTCTTTTATGTTATGCACAGAACCTGTGGGATCAAGGGCTCCTAAGTTTTCAACAAATGATAGGAGTAGCTCTTTCATAATTGCATCTGGCCCAGGATTTAGTTTACTGTGTCCAGCGCAGGGTTTTCCCGTTCCTGCATTCAGGTAGTTAAACTACTATAATGTGCATGGTATATGAGGTTGTATAACTGTAAACAGAATTGTTCTTTCTTAGAATGTCATGAAATGTAATGCTATTTAAAGTTCAGGAACTTTTGATGCAGAAAATAAATGTAACTATCATGAGCAGTCTTCAATTTTTGTGTTAACAG
Organism: Dryococelus australis; assembly: GCA_029891345.1. Classification (NCBI taxonomy): domain Eukaryota; kingdom Metazoa; phylum Arthropoda; class Insecta; order Phasmatodea; family Phasmatidae; genus Dryococelus; species Dryococelus australis. The sequence goes on from CM056993.1 coordinate 86,583,602, forward strand.
AAAATAACAATATTTTATTGGTGATCAGTGGCTGATGTCACTTAGGCATTACATTTATGAGTCTCTAGGTTCAGACACCAGGTAAGCCATGGATCTGTGTACCATGTTTAGATGTAAGTTCTGCAAGTTCATTATTATTTGAGCATGTAAGCTATTTCTGTGGTGAAGTGCGTACATGAAAACGGGGATGGTAAATAAACCCAATCAAATAAAATACATTGCTGAGAACATGAATATTAATTTGTATACATATAAACTACTTTTAAATGGAGATGTTCAGGACAGACAGAGAAGATATTTGGCTGTCTGAGCAATTTCATGCTGATGAAGGTGTATATTACTTATATTAAAAAGACAGTTGGTAATTTTTTTTAGGCGAGTGAAAAATTTATGAGCTGAATTTGTTTCCTTTTGCAGTAGGGAGGTTAGTTCACTATATTGTGGTAAATTATTTTTAACAGATAGCCACATACATTGAATATGTAACCGTTTGTTGGCTAAAAAAACAACAAATATAAAAACAATATTTATCGGAATGTCATAATCTATTTTTAAATTTAAATACAATTTGTTATTGAAGTACAACTTCATAAACAACTGTATCATAACGTTTATTGCATGAGAAAGTAAATATTTTTACATTTTTAAGCTTCTATCATGTTTGTGTAACACTTTAAAAGTTACTTTTCATCATCGCAGAGGATACTTGCATAACACGTTCATACTGAAAAATAAATATTCAGAGTATGCATAAATCTAATTAATATTTCTGTTGTCAATACTTTCCTGATGCATGGAACTGTGTATTTGAAAACACTAGAACAAAGCAAAGGTTTACCCCTCCCTCCAAAGACGCAACTGCTATTTCTACTCTCCATCATCCCTCTTCTGCCTCTGCAAGCGATATGCAATATCAAACCGGCTGGAAGAGAAGAACTTGTTACTTTTCTACTGTGCATCTTCACTTCGTTCTTCAATACAAAGCCCAGATAATAACAATCCGAGATAGCTTCGTAAATAGTTACTAGAGTAACAAGTATTTCCAAGAATTGGTACTCGTTAGGTACACCGTAACGAATACTAAAGTAACAAATGGTTACTATTTGCCCATCCTTAATTACTTCTCGCCGCTACATGCAATGCGAGGATTGCGAGTTGCTCTGTAGGAAGTTAATAAGTATTGATTGTTGTAATTAAATTTTTACGTAATACTTAGTTTTATAAATTAACATTTACAAGTCGGGCCCAACTCGGGCCTCCAGGGGACCTGGGCCCCTGAGCATTGCACCCTCTTGCCCCCCCCCCCCTTCTTGGTGGGCCTGGGCACATCTGGGAAGCAACTGGTTGGAAGATGGGAAGGAGCAGTTGTAACATGGTATGGAGTTGCTGGATCAGCGAGGTGAGGACCACCAGCAGGTCCTGAGGGGGGAGGGGGGAATGTGGATTATGGGGTACCAGGGGCTGCGACAAAAAACCTCTGACCTCGCGTTGGATTGGGAAGATCACCTCACCTCCTCCAGAATGGGGCAATGCTTCCCTCCATATGTTACTTAGTTATTCAGTGCTCCAAAATCTGCATGGGTCTGCCAATACTCAACACACATTGCAGCATTGCAACATGTTATGATTTATATTTTCGGGAATTATTTTAATTTGCCATATTGTTGTGTAAAGGATAGTGATTCATTTAATATTTAGAAAATAGTGGAGATAATCATTTGTTTGTATTTTGTATATATTAGTTTTTCCAAAGTTATTATTTTATTCGAGTCATTGCATCAGTGATATAATCATCACAGAATGACAGTGTAACTTTTTCAAGTGTTTAGTAAGCGAGACACATAGTCGTGTTGCACCATTTGACGAAACTAGAGTGTACTGATGTCACAGTTTGCTGACGTGACAGCCCACGTGTGCATGTAATACTTTGATTTTGAGACCCACGTCAGAGTTCACAGGCTATTTTTAGACATTAGCGCACTTTGTGAAGCTACAATTGGACCACGTTTACTTGATGCAACATTTCAGGCATCATAAATAGGGTAAAAGCGACTTTCTCGTCATCACAGTTTTATAGTTCTCACATCACTTAAGTTCGTCGTCGTCACAATTCACAAGTATCACAGTTTCACATTTTGTCACGGTTTCAAGTTTGCCTTAGTTTGTCAGTCATTCAGTTCAGAGATGTAGCATTTGTGCAGGGCAGTGAGTGACCACATTGCCATTCTGTCTCTTGCTTCATTTTCTTTTATTTATTATGAGTGTCAATTGTTTGTGAAGAGACAGGAAGAAACTTCAGTTAACATTTAAAATCATTTTAAATTAATTTTATGTTGGCACTCCTGATAACAACAAACTTTGAAGTGTTCATTTATTTATTACTACTGGTCTCAAACTTTGTTAACTGAGCTAGTCTAGTTAGTGTTAGCTGTGGACTCACACGAGTCTTCGTATAGCACTCACTACACATGTCGTCCGACGAAGTGGAGACACATTACATTTGTTGACCAACATGGCAGCAGGAATCATTACAATATTTATTTGTTCAATTGCATTTATAATAAACATGTGCCAGATTGCATTAAAATACTAATTAAACTTATATGATGAATAAGATACTCTGATAACATTTCCTTAGTTCTAGTTTGTTAACAAATTTCTTTCACTGCAGATGGCTAGGAGCAAGATGAGTGGCGGGGCAAGTGTCTTCCTCGCTGTCTATACTACACATGTGTCGCCAGAAATGGCCAGTTTTACCAGTTGTTAAATACATGACAGATTCTTATAATGAATACACTTGATACAATATGGAAAATAATGCAGTATTCTGACAGGCGGCGAGATGACAAAAATGATATCAAACCACAAACACTTAAAATGAACATTATCAATTAAGGTGCCTGTCTTATATTAAACATGCCTAATACAATGTATGGTCATCACAAAAAATATCGCAAAACATTCTATTAAGTACACGCTACTGAACATTTTTGTGAAGATTAATAGCTAAAGAACTTGATGAGTATTAGATTCACATCTTACTTTCACATTCCATTAAGCAGCATTATATTACAAAGACAGTAATTTTGTAACCAAACTAAAAATTCTGCTGTTGAACACCTACATGTACATAATGCACAGACAAACGAAAGAATTTTCTCTAAATGTAAAAACAATGGATACAAAACTTTGCTAACCATTTCCACAGTAATATTTATAGTTGCCTAGTTCAAGGTTTCCACATGGAGTGTTTTATATATAACTAAATATTGTCAATGAAACATAGAACATGACCCTTAAAAAACTGGCAGTGTAGTTAAAAACCAGTGTAAGTTTTTTTATTATTTTATGTACCACAGTATATAAAACAGGTATTCAGAAATATTATAATTATATTATGTGTACTCTTTCTGTACATTATGACATGTCTTTCATGTGTATATGTTACACAAATTTCTGCATTTGTGATTGTTTTCAATTAATTGGAAATGGTAGTGTCATGGTAACATGCCTTTCTTTTATATGAACAGAACCATTTGGATCCAGAGCTCCAAAATTCCCAACTGATGACCAAAGTAGCTCGTTTGTACGACTGTCTGGTCAAGAAATAACTCTGTTGTGCCCTGCACAGGGTTTCCCTATCCCAGCATTCAAGTAAGATACTCTACTACCATGGGTCTAGTTATGCTGGTAAATGTAATGGTGACTCCGGTAATTTAATTTTTTGCTGTCGTGTGTGAAATAAAAAGAATAGTCCATTGTTAGTTTATGCGTGTTACCATTGCTGAATTGTAAGCACTGGCAGTTAGTTATATGAACAATTGCTTGTATAACCAGTGGTCACATGTTACTAAACTCAGTTTATTATAATGTGTACTCATAAAAAGAAAAGTACAGTTATTTGTATTACAGTTACCTCAAAAAGTATTGACACACTCACATTTTAGAGGCTGGTTATGAAGAAAGCCATATAGTATTTCATAATACACCACGCTGACATAACACAACTAAAAATTTATTTGTGCACATTGTCTGTCCATAACAAATAAATACAGCATAACAATGCTTCTTTTCTGCACAACAAAAATAGTATTGGTACACATAGTACAACAGCACCCTTATCTAGTATGCACATTTTATTCCTTCTTGGAATTTTCCAGTGCTGTATACATATATTTATTTTCTCATCCATAGGTTACTTGTCTTATTTAAGTATTTTTTCATGTTCAGTCCTGTTTTTTTGTGATAGACATCTGCATAGCAATGGCGAATGTCCAAAAATTGCCATTTAGTCATTCACCCCTATTGGACTATTCATTCAAAGATCACACATTTTAATAGTCGTGTGCATACCCTTAAGCACTTACAACAGCTTGCAGATGCAGTGGCATGCTGTTGATCACATTCTGTGTCTCTGTTGAGGAATTCTAGACAATTCCTCTAAGAGTATTCTCTTAAATTATTTTTTTTTTATGTGAACATTTTCTGATTTCTGCATTGAGATACACCCACAGATGCTCAGTTGTGTTGAAACCAGGACTCTGTGATGGGGTACAAACTATTCATGGAGCATTGTACAGTAAACACTCATGAGTTTTCATGGCAATATGTTTTGGGTCATTCTTATGCTGGAAATGAAAGACTCCAATCCCAATTTCTGCACACTTTTGTGCATTTTATCACACAACATCTTAATGTATTTCATATGGTTAGTTGTACCTTGGATTACAGCTAAATTTATAGCTTCAGAAGTTGCCATACATCCCCAAACCATAAACCTTTTCAGCAGTTCCTCTGTGGATTGGAGTTAATTTTTTAGGATTGTGCCACAATTTATTCTTTTTCTCGTATCTGAGCAAACTATACTTTCATTCATCCAAATATTTGACAGGGTTCTAATATCTGCCTGTTGATATATTCCTTAGCAAACTGGAGGTGTCTCTACAGTATATTTCTGAAATGCATGACATCATCCTGGGGGATTTACCATAAATATTAATCATATTCTGAACATTTTGTATAGTCTGATCACTTACCTTCTTGTTAAATGTCTGCTGGAGGTCTGGAAAATTTCTGCACTTTTATAGGGTTACTTCTACGTGAGACTGACAATTAATTTACACTCTTGGGTTGCAAGTACTCTTGGACACCCAGATCAACACTTATTTTTTATTGTACCAATATCCTTTGTTAGTTATTGTCCTTACTGTAGTGTGGCTGACAGAAAGTTTGCCTCCGATCTTGTGTTTTCCCTTATGAATGAAACAACACTGTTCTATCACATAAATACTGAATGTTCCTTCTGCTGCTGCTGCTGCTGCTGCATGACCCTGCATGAGACTAGTCAATGTTCTGTAAACAACCTCCTGTGCATAGTGCGTAAGATGCCATTGCATGTAACACACCATAGCCAATATGCAAAGAAACTTTTCTCTGTGCCAATCATTTTTTTGTTGTTCAGAATAGAGGCCTTTGTTAACATATATTTATTTATTATATATGGGAATTTTACAGTAGTGTTTTTATATTGTGTATGCCAGCAAATACAGGACTTGTTCATTGACATATAAGGCTTTTTTCATATCTAGCTTTTACAATGTGTGTGCCAATAATTTTTATTTGGAGTGACTACATTCTGAAATGAAAAATTTCTTACCATTTTGTAAATAATAAAATACCTTCTATAGTTTGTTTCATTGGCTTAATTATTTTTGTTGTCAATTTACACTTCACATTAATGTTGGAGGACTGATTAGTTGCTAATTTGCTGAACTGGCCACATGTTTAACAGCTTAACATAAGCAATATTGTGATGTGTCACATTTGTATTAGAGTTTATTAAATTGTTAGTTTATACCAAACCTATTAACATGTATCTGTTTAACGTGTTAAGTATCAATAATTCATTCTTTGCAGTATACAAACAGTCAGGCAGCATACGTTAAGGAACATGAAACTTACCAAGAATCAGTTTGTAATTTATGTGTTGGTGATAAGTGGCCATCAGTGATTTTTAAAAATGTCTGACTTTTTGAACTGTGTTTAAATGATAATCATTTATCAACATTTAGTATACATATTGGTGCAAATTGTGTGATAGTTAATTTTATAACTAAGAGAATTTTTAAAAACTACTTATTACATTTAAGTCTGGAAGTTGTACAATAAAATATCAATTACAGAGTTAGAATGGTGTTTTCTTCTTATTGTTTGCAAAACAAATTATAAAATTCTTCAGCAAAAACCAGTTACCGGAATTCAGATGCATAACTGTATCCATGTGGAGGAATTTTTACAGTCTCACCTTTTATAGTTACCAAAATTTCAGTTCTTGGATTTTTGTCAGTTATCTCATACATTAGGTAATTTAAATGCAGGCATGTAGATTATTGTGTGATAGAGAAAGTAATAGATATTTCTTTTTATGTGCAAACAGAACCAGTTGGTACTAGAGCTCCAAAATTTCCAACAGACGACCAAAGTCGCTCATTCATGCGCCCTTCTGATCATGCCTTTAATGTATTGTGCCCTGCGCAAGGCTTTCCTGTCCCAGCATTCAAGTAAGCACAATGTCATATCAAAGAAAAATAAAGTTTCTACATGTTAAATGTGTGTATAACTTTTCAACAGTTACCAGACATAATGGCATGCAAGTAATAAATAAAAATTTTTCACTCCATGCTGTAAATGTTTGTTATAGAAATATTATACAGTGAAAGTGTATATTGTAGCAAATACGTTTGACTGTTTTGTAATTTTTATGGACTGTGCCTTATTGGTTGTGAAATAGATATTTGCAATACGTGTAAGGCTAGGATAGTTCTGGAACTCGTTGGAATTTTAAATTATTCATAGAAAGTTTGTAATTTTTGCTTTTTTTAAATAAACTGAATAATAATATCAGCAGTTCAAATCAGTTAGAAAAAGTCACTTTTTATAGTATTTAACTAGTAATCATACAACTATGTTGTTCCCATGAGAATGTATAGCTTCCCCCCCCCCCCCCCCCAATATATGATTTTCATTATGTAACTTTTAATAATTCAACTTTTGTCAGTGCCAGAATACTTAATTTCGCTAGTAAACATTATGTTTCAAATATCAGTGTTCTTGAGTATGAAAGTTGCTTGTCAGAGATTTTACCATGATAAATCAGTTTTCATTTACAAGCTGATTATCTTTGTAGTCATTCCATATAATTTGTTGTTTTAAAATTTTTATATATTTTAAAAGTATATTGTTTTCTGCTTATAAAAATAAATGTCATAAGTTTTTAATGAGTCAATGGTCAGAGTAACATTTTATCTATCACTTATCTTTCAGAATTTTCTTTCATTTCTGATGACAATATGATTTAGTCTGCGAGAGGTTTGTTCATGTTTAGGTCATTATTTTTAAGGTGACTGACTTTGTTAAGATATTTATGCATATTTTATATTGAGATCTTTATAAGATGTCCTATTGTAGTGCAGAGTTTTATATTTGCAGAAAATTTCTGTGTTTACATTTTGACACTACACGTACTGTTATAAGTGTTTCTTTGTGTCCGTAAATACCACTCATAGAACCAGTTGGCTCAAGGGCTCCTAAGTTTTCAACTGATGATAAAATCAACTCATTTGCAAGGGCATCTGAGCAGAGCTTTAACATCCTTTGTCCAGCACAAGGGTTCCCTGTTCCAGTTTTCAGGTGAGATTAAGCATGGCTTTGCATGGGATGCTGTAGTATTTAAATCTTCTCTGTAGTAAGTACTTAACTGCAAGAGCACTCCAGGACTGGCTGTGTGAAGGTATGTACTGACAAATTTGTACTGCTGGTTGTAAAACTTGCAATGTTTGCATTTTGTGAACATAGCCATTTTGAATACATTACTACTTTTTGTTTCTTTTACTTAAAATAACAGTTGGTTTGGCTCTTAAAATTTTTGGCGTGGAATGTTGAATTACAATTCCTTAGGATGTAACTACAAAGAAACCTTTTTGTGATCGGTTTTCAAGATTATCCATTCCCAACATTCATGTAATTACATTCTATTCTTGCAGTACACTGAACTGTAATTTGGTTGGTAAAAAACTTTTTTGTAATATGTAGTATGCAGTATTTATATATGGTAATTTGCTCAGTTCAGTCTGAAAAGTACACAATGTCACATCCAGAGTTGGTGAATAAAATGAAATTAATCTGTGATTAAACAAAATATTAAATAAATGCTAATGTTGTGTGGAAAGCTCTTTATGGAAATGTATGGCTGTATTGGTAAAATTGTTTCAGTTAAAAAAAAAAATTCGAACCATTGAAACTTTTGTTATATGAATTACTTGAAATGAGTGAACTTTGCTATTTAAAACTGAATAAACATTTCTAATTATGACTGAACTGAATAAATGAAGGGAAATGGAATTACTGAGAATTGGAGTCGTAGCTGAAGTAAAACATCTAAAATAATATACAATATAATTTATTCTTATTCAGAACCATCAGGTGCATCACCTCCAAAAATTCCTGGACTGGAAATAGAAGCATCAAAAACATATCGTGCTAAACTGAACAAACCTTTTCTGTTGTTCTGCAGAGCACAGGGTTACCCAGCTCCCATGTTCAGGTGACATTCAATTTCTAGCTGTTGTGAATATATAGCATTGATGTTTTGTTTTCTTCATTAGAACCAATGGGGAGAGTTCCCCCCAAATTCCCCAAATCTGCAAAGTCAGATTCTTTCGAAGCAAAGAGAAATTCTAACTACAGCCTGTTGTGTGAAGCACAGTCATATCCTGTTCCTTTGTTCAGGTGAGGGTTCGATTTTTGTAGATATCACCTCTGAATTATTCTGGAAGACTAATGGTATCTAGTTTTAGGAGTTTTAAGCTAGTGTTAGTAAATTTTGAATGTTGCGCATGATATGAAGATATGGTCCATTCACGACTGGAACAGACTTATGAAAATCAATCTTTGAAAAAAAAACCCTATCCATTAGCTGCATACATAGCTAGTAAAAAAAGTCGCGGGTGCAGGTACTGTATCCGCACCCGCCACTTTTTTTACTATATATGCATGCAGCTAATGGCTGGGGGTTTTTTTTTTTCAAAGATTGATTTTCATAAGTCTGTTCCAGTCGTGAATGGACTATAGTGTTTTTTATGTAATTTTATAAATGTCATTCTGAAATAGTTTACAGAATAAACTTGGTTTGTTATTAAACTTGGATCTGTTGTTGAGATATTGAACACATATAACTGAAGTTCACGGATTTCTTTAAGCAACATAGTGAAACTAAGAAATTGCAATCCTAGATGAGTTTTTGCCAACTCTGCGATTGTATATTTTGCCATATTAATGCATTTATTTTGCATAATGTCGTGAGCTGCAATGACATGTGAAGTTTATGGGGGAAGAAATAGGTAGTTGGAAACACGTTGTTCAGGTAAAATGATTACTCACACAGTTAGTAAAAACATCTCTGTTGACATCCATAAATGTGTAGAATAGGATTAAATTTTATAGTATTAATTTATGTCACACTCGTTGATCACTGGCATGAAAAAGTTGGGAAGCAAGAGTTTAAGTACTTCTAAAATATTCTAATATCTTAATTTGTAGTGTAAATCAAATCAATATTTATAGTTACCAGAGATGATTGACTTGTCCCCTGTTCATTCCTGGGGTTACTAAAGATGCGTGTCTTACCAGTTGAGTACAGAGTTATATAAACTGGACCCCACAACGTTTGCTCAGACCGTAATGTGCAAACATATCCACAGTTAAAGGATTTGAGTACCTAGGACATAGAATGTGTGAGCTTTGTAGCCATAGAACAAAACATTGATCTAACATTCCCCCATCTAGCCCTGTTACTTTCCCTTATCTCCCACATTTCCTCTAGCCCTATTGGTAACAGTTTGTTACCTTCCCTTATCTCCCCTAGCCCTGTTAGAAACAGTTTCTTTACTATCTTCACCTTGATTCTGGAACCTTATTAACAACTGTTCCATTGTTACCTCCTCCACATCTTTTTACCCTGTTGGTGATAATTTTCATTGATATTGTCACATTATTCCCCTAGCTCTGTTGGTAATACGCAGTTTGATCATAACCTTCCTTGATCTTCCCTAGCTCTGTTGGTAACGGTTCTAGTGGTATCTTTCTCAGTCGCTCGTAGCCCTGCTGTATCATTTCTATTGTTTGCAATTAATATATTTATTTGTCTATTTTTTTTTGCTACTGCCCAACAGTTGGCAAAGCAATTATGTGAACACTGATAGGAAAAAAACTATTAATTTATTATGTTTATTAGAACAATAATTATAATACTAATTATAATAATAGCAGTCATATTTTAAAGTCTACTGTTTACTACATCATTTTATAAAGAAAGATTGTAAATTAGAGTTTAACGGTCTTTGATCGGTAATATATAACAGAGAGTTAAAGATTGCATCCAATATCTAGATAATCATGAGTGTAAAGTCAGATGTCAACTAGGAATTTGTACACCAACTATATCAATATTCTTTGCAGGAAAAAAAGTGGAGGACAGCAGTTTATAAAAAAAATAACCCATCACAATTGGTGAACTTAGCCTTTTAAATGAGAGTTTATAATTCCATTAATATATCTATTAGTGAAGAGAGTTAAAAGGCGGGAAAATTTATTGACTGAGAGCAACTGTCCATTGTACATAATTTTTTCTAATATAAAAGGTGTAAGTGAGTAGTCACGTGAAGTAGTTGAAGTGATTATTTATTTCAGCTAAACAAGAGCACTTGATGTTTAGCTTATGCGACGATGAACAGAGAGATGAAAATGGAACTCATCTAGTAAAAGTCACTGACGTCGGCTAACAGCCAGCGGCGCTAGAGCCCATGATGGCGCTCATCACGCACGTGTCACGTGTCCAGTACATGCACAAAGACCAATAATTTTGAACTTTAGTATAAATGTTATTTTCAGTGTAAAATGTGTTCTATTGTATTTGCAGTGTTTAATATGTCTTAAAATGTGTTCAAGTGTTTGTTACTATTTTTAATTGTTTGGTTAAAAAATTCAAAGGGCCCGCGGCACCGAAATCAAGAACATTTAATATTCCGGCATGAATGCAGTCATAAAGGGACACTAAAATAATATTGAAATTCATAAGAAAATTGTAGAAATGTAAAACAATACTTAATTTAATTTGTGCCATATTTTACTCGGCGTGCATAGCACTTCCGCTTATGTGAACCCCGTAGGCGGCCATGGTAGGTACGTGCGACGCTTGTCTCTGGACAGTCTGTCGAGGTGAGCTGGCGAGGTAAGACACTGTCACGTACGCACTACAACTTTTGTTCACTAATTTTCGTTTTCATAGTCAATTTAGTTTACCGGTTAACCTTTGCTTGTGTACATTTTTCCAGACATTTTCCCTAGCATTATGCTTCCGCTTGATTAATTTCTTGTGCCCTTGTGGCATTTTTAACTTAATCAAGGAGAAGGAGGAGAAATATGTCGGAGAGGTCATGCGACCTGCACAACTTGAATCAGGCATCATTCGCCTATGTTTATGATGTTTCATTGTAACTTCTACATTATTGCTACGCGCAATTTTAATAGCTTTATTGTTATATATCTATTTGAGGGTATTTTTCATGTTTGAATATTTTACGGCAATATCACGTATAACCAAGTGGCCGACCAACGCAAGTCTTTGTATACGCCATCATTGCGTTTGAGAGCTTATTTATGTAACTTCATATGTGCATTATTTATTTCAGGGTTCTATGTCAATTTTATTCAATGTCAATGTTCTATGTCAATTTTTCACGTAAATTGATGCTTTTTGTACTTGACTACGCTGTCACAGTAATGTTTGATTTTACCGCCATCAGGCATGTTACACGCCTTTAACCACTGCAATCATGAAGAGAATAATTTTCTCAGCAAGAATAATCTTTTGTCGGACTTTAATTTGCCATTTCCACGCAGAAATATTGCAATTTCACCTGCACCGCGTTGTCCTCTATGAACTTCATCCAGCGGTATCCGCGCCATCTAAGCTTGTGTTCACACATGTGTGTGAACACAAATATTTATCTTGTGTCCCATCTTGTTTCATGTATCATTCAAGGGTTTATGAAATCTTGTAATTAGTGTACGGTACAATTATTCCTGTCCTAGCCGGCTCTGTGTATATGCCGTCACCACACTACCCACATGCTGGAGGACGAGCCCCGACGAGTATGCATTAGTGATGCAGAGTAATCACACGTGTTAATATGTATTAAGGGTTTCATTTGTAATTCACAGTGTCCTATCTTCAGGGAACAACCACCAGTCCACCCTAGTGGCGGCCCTCTTCCCTTTTGAAGGCTATGCTTTAATGCACCTTAGTGAGATCATCCATTTAGGCATGCGCTAGAGTAATTGCGGGTGGGGGAGCACTCAAGCGGAATTGGCTAGTCATGACCGAGATAATCATACTTTCATTGGCACGTTGATGTGTATATATAATAACAATAAAAGCAAGTCTACAGTGAACTTATATCTTTTATTCAGTAGTGACAGTCTCCTAGCCACATATGTTTTATTAAGTGTTTATTTCCAGTGATGTTTAGTAAAAAGTTTAGTATTGCCTACCTGTTTGTAAGTACGCACGGGTGAGACGGACACACAGAATAGTGCGGTGATTGGGAAGCACTGCTGGCGCCCAAATTGCCAGTAAGTATTTGTGTCATTGTTCGTCTCGTGTCTCACCTGACGGCATCATAATATACAAATACAGTATTTATTTCTCTTGTATTTTTAACTACCAAAAGTTAAATGCTTGTTGATAGAGAAATGATACATTTGAATGAAATTTATTTATAAAATATATTAGGAACTATTAAGCCAATTTCATCCGAAACTAGTGTTTTGACAGTTCAGGCTGTCAGCATTTAAATTGAGAAACACATGTCCTCAATGATGTACCATTTTGGAAGATAATGCTACCTGAATAAACAAAGCTTTTGCATCATGATCTTGGGAACTACTTGACTGATTTCTGCCAAGTTATGCTTACAAGTAGTGCTGTGGTGATTTACCCTAAACATTTATGACTTAGGTGTATCAGGCATTTGGTGTATAAATGGTGATCATATCTATCAAATAATGTAACCAATTTCCACCAAACCTGGTTTGTTGACTGGGCACACTGCAGGTATTAAATATGGTAATTTAAAATAACCTCTTTTTACTACCTTATAAGATAGTACAACCTGAAAAAATAAAGAATTTTTATTTAGGTAAAATCTGACGTGCATGTATTGCTACGGTAGGCCACCTTAAATAGAAAGATTTTAATAGTTCATACACTTATTTTTAAAATGGTGGTTTTATAGATATTCAAGTTAATTAAGACTTATATTAATGAAATTTGACATGCTGTCAGTTCTAGGTAATTATAAAATTAATTTATTTGAACCTTTTTGACTGTCATTTGGGAGATTACATAGATTTTTTATTGTCGTATTTCAGAAAATACCAAGATAAAATTTGAACAATACAGTAGTACTGTTACAAGCAGCATGAGTGAAATAATTTAAATTAATTGGCTATTTATTTCCTAAATGTTTGTCTCATTACATTGAACTTAACCAATCTGAATCCAACTTTGTATGCTGCATTTTTTTTAGTGTGTACTAAATTCACAAGTAAATCACTTATTTAGTGTTAAAAGATATATCTTGAAATTTAAACTTAAATTAAAAAATGTTATAACTGATATTTAAACTTAAATTAAATAATGTAATACCTGAAATTTAAACTTAAATTTAAAAATGTCATATCCCAGTAGCTTTTATTTATAATTTTCCATCACAATTGCATACACGTCGTGTTATGGAATGTCTCCAAAAAATTTTCGGCCAGTATTCCAGAACATTCAGTTTGGCATTACATGTGTTCTACCATCTCAGGTGATGGAAAAGCAGTGACAGTTTCTAACTCACAGAACATATTTCTGAAAATAGTTTCTCTACACCCTGAGATGGTATCAGATGTTATTCGCCGCTCTGTGCGAATCTATAAACAAGTGGAAATGTAATTTTTATGCAGTGTTTATTTACAGTAGCTTTTACAAAAAAATGTATGCAAACTTTTTATTTGTTATGTTATCTGTAATGATGGCAGTTATTATAGACTTGAAATATCTGTGCATACAAAAATATAATTTAATTACTGTTTTTTATTATTGTTGGAGGAAATTTGTTTATTTTACCCTTACTTGCATAACAATCTGTAGATCAAATTTGTGTATTATGCAGATTGCTGACTTATCAATATCATGTTTCCACAGCATACAGCTAGCTGTAATTTAAAAAAAAATGTGACTCCACACATCTCTGTTAGTGATATTTTTGGTAATTTCATAATTTATATTTTTTGCATCCTTTTTTTGTAATGTGAAAATTACAGACAAACATTTTAAATGGTGAACTTGTGTTTGAACACCAGAACTGCAACTTCATGGTTGCCAATTATTGCTGTATAATTTCATACAGATATATAAATCTACAATATTTAACTGTCCTGATAATATGAGCTGTATAGTATTGCTTGAAGCAGAGAAGCTAGTCAGTGACAAATGATAGAATGTAATTTTTATCAATTTTTTATATGCCCAGCGCGTAAACACTGAGCAAGAATGTAGCCTTTCATTTGTGCAGCGTGCAAAAATTTAACTGAATATATTACCTTATTTTATCTAGTAATAATATAAATGTGCTACTCCCCCCCCTCCCCCCTTTCTTTCTACCTCTTCCTTTTTTGTGTTTCAATAAAATTTGTCTAGTGATATATGTGCCATTTTAAGTATTCCCTGTAATACACATTTCAACCACTTTGTTCTGTATACATCAGTTTTACACCGGTACTTCCAAGTTGTTACTTGTCCCACTACTGAGAATATAGTTTTACCATTGTAGCATTCGGGTTTACAAATATAATTATTTTTGCACACAAATTGTATATAAGGTCTGCAAATAAAAAAAAAACTGTAAAGGAAAATGTATTTCAAATGTGAATAGTGGGTTTTGTTGAATAAATTCAGAGAGAAGTAATTATCGTGCATAAAAAAAACTCATATTGTCAAATAATAACTATTATATTGTACTGTTAACAATGCCTTATTACTTATTTTAATATTTAGCAAAGTTTTTACTATAGACGTTATTTAAATAGACTTTATTCAGTGTAATAGGTGTGGTAATATGTAACTCCAGTTAATTTTTATTTAAAAAGAAGATTATCGGATTAAACAGGATTTGAACCCACCTTTCGTCTGTAGCTGGGTTCTCTACTGATAATGTTAACAGAACACGTTGAAAGTACAACTGGATAAAAATATATAAACAGTTTTAGCAATTATTATAATTTTTTTTGTTATAATGATAGATGCTTTGAAAATATGTCATTCATATTGTGTAGAATTCTTGCTGACATTAAAATTTATTTGTAAAACAATTAAATTGTGCTGGTTTCCTTTTTTTTTTGATAAATAAATACATAGCGACATATTACAATCTCGACACATCATATTGTATATTGATGTTGTCATGATGATAGTGTTCTGTGCATGTATGGGGTTTAGGTCACATAAATCAACAAAATTTATGTCCTAAAATTAAATGATAGGCCATGGCTTAGCTATAGAATAAGCTGGCACAGTGGCAGCCGGCAGTTGAAACGAACCCCGTGCTATGGATAAAGACAGTTTTTTTCTACTATCCCCCCCCCCCCCCCTTCCAGTATGTTGGTAACTAGATATCTCACCTCACCCTTCTCCATCCCCAAAATATGAGATTGAGTGGGCCCCAATATAGCCATCTACGTGCTATTTTGTAAAAAAATGTTAGCCTTTTTTAGTAAAATTACACTTATCAGTCTTAAATTTATCTCATAAACTTAACGGTATATCAGATAGCTTTACTTATAAAAGGTATTTTCCTGTTGAATATTCAATCTCATGACTGGTTCCATTTTGTGATTTAATCACTATTCCAAGTTATTCTCCTAGGAAAAAAATAGTACCACATGACACATTTGTGCCCTTTCGTTGAGCAAAAACTTGCAAGATTGTCATACAGATAATGCCTAGTGTAATTTTAAAACGTAACTATGTTCTTGAGAATCTGGAAAACACGTGGAACTTTATGTATGAGTAAGTAGTGGTGAGGTCAATTTTAATACTTTGCCACCAAATTCAAAACTTATTTACATATTGAAGGTGTAGTGGATTTTAAAATGATCAGAACTTGTGTCACACATTTTAAATCATCTGACAGCAGCACATGCACATAAATATTAATAACAGCAGTTTGAAATTTTTAATTACCTGCACTTTACAACTTCTCACTTTTTCAGAAAATGGTCCGTTAACTTTGGAGTGTACCCTTCTGTTCCCAATAAAATGACCTCACTTAGTCAGGTAGGCGATAAAAGTTTATGTTTTGTTTCAACTCAAATTCTTGACAAAAACATTTTTATACTGTACCCAAAATTTGGTTGGCTTATGCTATAAAGTTAAACATCTCAATTTTCTTTTAATTCAACAGTGTATTTCATTCCCTTGTATTTTTTTTCACACATGGTTATGATGTAAGATGTTTCTCGAGTCTAATGAATATGTGTAAATACATAATTATCTTATGCAAAGCTGGATTACTGTGCATAATGGCAAGCTACTAATTCCACTAAATTATGATAATCAAAACAAATGCATATACACTGTTTTCTTCCAAAGACGTGAAAATATGCAGAATAATCAAGATTCATTATTTGATGTGCAAGGGAAATAAGTAAATTTTTAATGTAAATCCGAATTAGAGCTTAAGTAGTGCTACGAACTATGGAAAAATGTTTTTTTTATAACCTTAGCTATCACTCTTCGGCCTTTTCTCAATACACCTGGTAGGACTGAGCAATGAATAATTAATTTGTTGGCAGTTAAACAATTCTATGGGTTTGTATATGGTATTTTATTCGAATAAAACAAACAGATATTATGGTTATTATCTATACACTATTACACTACAAGTAAACCAACTTAATTGTTTAACATTTGTGATCTACTTTTCACTGAATGTTTTTCAAAGTGTAGTAGCCGCGTAATGTAAAAATAAATATAAAAACTACAAAACTACAAATACTGAAAAATAAGCTTAGCTAATGTTAGACTTAAGTTTCATTCTGGAACATAAGTTACAGTATGGGTTTGAGATTTCTGAACACTTTTTAGTTTTCACAACCAATGAACTGTAAGCTTCATGTTTGGTTGTATAAGCTATTCAAGGTAAAGTGAGTACTTTTTGAAGTCCTCTCATTTGAAATAGTAGTCAATAAATATACTTGATTGTAGCCTTCGACATTAATTTTCAAGTCTGGTGAAATATATATACTTTGTTTACTACTTACGTGGCCATATTTATTTTTAAATGTGCCGAAAGTGTAAAAAATGGCAGATAGGAAAGAAGTAACTATAGGGCCTGAAAAGTGCTCACTTTACCATGAACAGCCTATAGCAATATGGACGGACTGTTGCGGAGGATTAAAATGTTTAAAATCTAGAAAACATCTCTGTCAACTCTATTTTATATACACATTAATTAATTATGAATAAATGCACGTATAGCATGAAGGTTGGATTGGAATTGGATTGGAAAGGCCTTGTTAACGTCCCCCAGAGTTATGCTTGGAGGCTTATCATGGGACAGTTTACAAACTAACTTATGACCTAACTTAAACTGACACCCATGCCTTACCTGGGATTCAAACTCAGACTTTCCCGCATCCCAGATCAGCAGGAGCTCAGCTAGTATAAATGTTTTGAAAATGGCAGCAATAATGGCAAACTATTAATAGCCCTAGTTTACTACGGTGTAAATTATGGATTTAATGGGGTGAGTCAAGTGTATTATGAAATAGGAAGTAACTTATAAATTGCTGTAGTGAAATATACTTACTCTTTCTTACTTATGATTCTTGGGTTTAATATTTATGTATGCTTCCGTGTAAATATTTAACTAACAATAAGCAATATTATTTTAACTGCATGCAAATACAATATCAGAGAAGAGTAATGAAAGATATCAGCAGAATGTTCGTAGCTGCTGCTCTCTTATACGGCTGAAGTATTTTTGAAGTTCTGTACACTGTAACAATGAAACCATGTGTGGTAATGCTTTCAGAGAGGTATAAACTTTAGTGTGTTCTTTTAATTTTACATGTATACCACCATCTATATCTAAAAATATAATAGTTTTTCGATTGCTACTTTTTTGTGTACACGTCCAGGAAAATAAGCAACAGACTATTCAATAGCATAACGGTAAAATTATAGAGATTTCCAAGTAAAATGATGAAAATATTGGAGTGGATAGTTTTTAGTGACGAGTTTAGTCTGAACGTTTTCTGGCTGCGCGAGGCGAGCACGCAACGCTGTCGAGTTTCCTGCCCCCATGCAGAAGCTGAGGGAGCACGGGGGAGGCGCAGATAAATGTGAGATTCCCGTATTTCTTGGCGGCTGTGGCCAGCGCGAGGGGCTGACTGAAGGTGCGGCAGACGTGCTCAACCGCAGTACAGCACTGAGGCAGTGCGTGCAATGCTAAAAACCTGCAAATAATTGTCTCTGGCAACAAAATTGAGCACTAAGCAAGTAATATTAGATTGCTAAAAGTAAATAGCATCAATTTTCATTTAATAATAGTTGACATTTAAAACTTTAGTTGAATAAAATATTCGTCAAAATGAATGAAAATTTGGTCAGTGCTAGAGCACAAGAGCACGGCCTTATGCACCGCTACTGAGCTGGCATTATAACATTCGTAACATTTCATTATAAATAGAAGGCCGAAATTCTGTTTTCCTCTTTTATCTGTTCGTTTTTCTTCTCCAACAAATTAGACAAAGATCATTCGTTCGTAATCTCACAACAAAATTAAATAAACTCGTTCTTCTTCTCCAACAAATTAGACAATTATTACTATATTTCCATTATCAATGAAACACAATTTAAAACATACTGTAGCAGTTATAGTAATTACGTCAACATATTATTAATTATTTTGTAATTTTTTTTTCCTTCATCACCCACACATATTTGCTCTTGGTGGTGGTGACTAAATTATATTTGTTACAGAAAAAAGTTTGATTCGAACTTCAGTATCATACTTTTTGTTATTTGCTCTCTGATTGACTGTCGTCTGACCATGCCACATTTCTCCTCCAATCAGCAGTGATGAGACGAGAGTCAATCAAGACACTTTTCTTTAATTTTACGTGATTGAAAATGTGCAATATTTTATACTCTCTATGGACAAATTAATCATAACAATAACAGCAATAACCTCTATATAATTTCTACATCAACAAACTCGTGTCATAACTCACTTAAATCATATAATAAATGTTAATTTTAAAGTTATGTTAATTAATTGTCGTCATAACCAAATAATTTGCAACTAAAGACAAATATAATACCCGGAAAAATACAACATTACACATTCAGGAATACAGACATAACATAAGCTGTGTCAAAACCCCTATAAAACATTTAGAAATACCACTCTTCGTCTCTTATTTTCAAAGCATCATTATTGTTCTTGTAGTGTTGTATAACACTATGGCACCATAAAACTGGTCTTACCAGAAGTTTGGTGTGTTGAAGTACTTACTATATGCACTAAATTCGCTAGCTTTAATAGTCAGCCATTGTGGAATGTCACTGCTGATGTGCCAAGTAAATCCTCTGTTTTTCTCTGTGCGGTTGTTTTGTTCAGATTGGTTCATATATGTGCCTTCACCCGAGTGTTCATTGCTTTTTTCCCTTCATTTTGTCATTTATTACATTCTCCGTGTACCGTATAAACTTTCATCATTGTTCATTTGTTGGGTTTCTCCTCCTGTTGTTTTTGTCTTGTTCTTAGTAAAAAGGATCTGGCTGAATTCCTTGTATGTGTATATTTGTTTTAATTATCTGTTCACAACAGCTAATCGTGACTTTTTTTTTTTTTTCGGTGTATGTTTTTGTGCCATCCTTGGGTTTAATGTGTGAAAATGTAAGTCTGCTGTGATTTATGTTCATTTCATTACAACAGGTTAGATGAAAGTTTAGGAAGCCTGGTACTGCAGCTCTAAATTATTTCTGTTATCATTGGCTTTTCATACAGACATATAGTTGTATATGAAACATAGTGCAGACATTTATACAGTTTATTGGAAGAGTATTGAAAATGTTAAAAGCAACTGAAGAGAGTATGAATAAGCTCACAGCTTTCATAAGTGTCACAAGGATTTTGGTGTATAATTAAAAAAAAAATGTTCGTGTAAACATTTGTTTAGGAGTGTTTCTGGTTATTATTGACAGTATTCTCAAATAACTTGTAGTCACTATAGTAATTTAGTGAAGTGGTGGGTCCTACATGCTAATCACATTATGGATATACCCATTAAAGCACTGGACTGCAGCAGAGGGGGATGGCACTGTTCTGTAACTTACATGGTATACAAAGCAATTTTGTATGCTGTCTAAAGAAACAGAAGCATTAGATCTGCCTTCAAACACATATGACTGATTTGATTTAGCGGCATGTGAAAATATGTTCCATACTATTCTCTGGTCCTATTTTAAAATACTTCGCATACTGAAAATGCGAGGTGACATTTGATCAAATCATATGACTTTAAAAGTGAACCATGGTTGTAAGCTACACAGCATACTATGCTGCCTCCTAACTGAACTGAATGAAGTTGGGTATACTTCAGCTCACCCATAAAAGCCTGCAGGAAAGTCTTGGAAGAACAGAGACAAAAAAAAAGGAAGGGTTGCTGCTAAAGAGCTGTGAAAAAAAACTCCATACTGTCGGTAAGTCGTCAAGCATTGCATTCATTTACATACACAGATTCTTACGAAAACTCCTATTAAGGATGTACGAGATTTTGAGTCTGTGGGAAATTACGGATAGCAATGTCGAAGTTTTGCATTCTTCATTGCACAGTTAGGTACAGAAAGGCTAATTGTGGTTAGCTTGGTCTCCAGGTTGGTGCTCACAAATTGAATCTTGCTAGAAGTTATTATGAGTGATCTCTGGTCCAGTCTCTTTGTTCTCGCCACATGAACATGATGATGCCTTAGCATGCAGGGTGCTGGAAGACTCTAAGGAAGTGAGTGAACATTGCACCAGGAAGAAGGTTTCCTGTGAGAGGGCTAATACCAATTGAAGTAGTTGAAGGTGATGTGCGAGTGTCGGCAGATCGTAAGCTGTGTGGTCTCAAACTCAAGAATCTGAGAATTAATGGGATTTGTCATTAAAAGTAGAGGTTGAAGATTAAGATTGTAAGAAATACGTCTTTAGCGAGGTGTGGGTTAAGCCAATACAATGATGCTCACGTGCACAAGGCTTGCAGATAACATGCAATAAATAATTTTTTTCTTTTTGTTAATATATGAACAAATATATATACGTACTTTTATGTACTTAACATATGATTACACTGTGTAAAATTAGGTTATTGAAAAATTTAATTTGCACTAATAAATAATGTAATTAAAAAACTTTTAACATGAAACAATACTACCTACAAGCTTCAAACCACCAAGTTATTTTTACAGTTGAAAATCTTATGATTTGTGTTATCATTATGATGTAACATACCCTGGCATGCTAGCTTGTTTTCAGCAGTCTTTTTTGGTTAACAATTAACGTAGTACAAATATCATTTTTAGTTCATAAACCACTTTTCAGATCATGGAAACGCAAACTAATTTAGCATACCTGGGAAGAAATACATCAAAATAGCAAGTACCTGATTAAAAAAATATTAATAGCATATTACTAATAATAAGTATGTGAATTGATTTCTACACAATTTGTATAATGTTGTCTGACGTAGAGCCAGTCAGTAGTACTGCTCCGAACGTCCCACCCACTGCCAAGGTAACGGTGCTCAGAAGGCCTGAGGGCTCGCCTGTGTCATTGCTGTGTCAGGCCCAAGCTCATCCAGTGCCTAATTCTAGGTCAGTCATTTATTTATTTTAAAATTTCAATAGGTCACTTTATTTTTGGGGTTTTCTGGTTTGTTCCTGTTACTGTTCTGATATCGGTCTGATAAGTTAAAAGTAGTGAAAATGAAGTCAGTTCTTTGAAATCATCATTTTTTAGGACTGTTAATATTTGATAGCATTTGTTAAACATATTTTTATGGGAATCATTGTAATTACCTAGTTTTACTTTCAGACCAGTAGTGTAGTGCTGCAAAGTTGGTTGTCACCATAACACACTTTTATGAATAACCATGTCAATAAAAAAAAATCAATAGTGGGTTTTATTGATTGGATATAACCTGTGATGCGACAGCTACAGTACCAACAAAAATGAGGAACGTTTCGGAAATTTTCTAAATACTTGCAGTTTGCTTTGTAAACTTTTGTATTAAGCTGTATTTCTTAGAGCAACAATGATAACAAGGACAGTAATAGATATGAGAGTTTGAAATTTAATTTTGTTCATTTTATATATACGTTACCACTTTAGTTGCATAATTAAATTTGTTAACTATTTCACATTTTATCTTTTAAGTCCTTAAAACACTTTAATGTAAAATTTAATTATTTATTTATTTTCAAAATTGGTATCTGTCTTTGGGGTTGCTGTTTAGATAAATATTAAAATTGCTCCACATGAACAGATTATTTAAATTTCGGATGTTTCTTGTTCTCATAGTATGGACATTTCATGGATTTATACTGTAAGAATATATTTTTCCAGATATTTGATAGTAATTATTTTCAGGCCAACTTCACAGATTTGAATTTGGTGATGTCACTTTGCATTTTGTGTGCAGTACCAGGTACCTGAGTACAGTGTTGAATGTTGATTTTTAATTGCTACTTTTTGACATCAACCGAAACTTGTATCAAAATGACACGTATAGTCATGGCTTTCTTAGAATTTAAACTGAAAGTTTCATGGATCAAAGGTACCTAAGTGAACTCAGTTATGAAGATTGCTAGTAGTTTTAAACAGCTGTTGTGTTCAGCTAATGGAAGGGGCCATAACAAAGATTTATTTACTCAGTGTTTCCATTTTTCAAAAATGTATAACAGAAATGAACAACTTTTTTTTGTTGATTTCCTATTCTTGACAAAGTTAAAATAAAATATAAAAATCATAAATTAAAATTTTTTTTAAATTTTATGTTGTGTTCAAGACAAGCATTATTATCTGTACACTGAGCACATCTGTGACCCACAGGCTGCACAGTATCTTTAACACAGTTTAGGTAATCGTTATAATAGTTTAGCTATAGTTTGTTGATAGTTAACAGACTGTTTTTGAAAGCCATGTGTAATTTCTTCTTGCTTTCTGATTTATATTCTTTCATCTACTGTAAAAAAATTAACACTCGTAGATATATTACATTGATAAAATTACACTAAAATACAAATTTTTGGAAGCCAATTTAGAAAAACCAAGAAAGAGGAATCGTATATAAATTATTTTTACTAACTTTTGGAACAAATATTTTACCAAAGGGATGTATTTCTGTTGAGCTATTTATTTTGCTATAAATCTGTATGCCGTTGTGGCGCAAGATATTAAGTCAAATAAGTTCATTACTCTGGCAAAACAATTGCTTACAGAGTTGGCAAAAATTATTATCGAGGATTGTCCTTTTTTAGTTTTTCTCTGTTGGCTTCAAAAACCTGTGGACTTAAATTAATGTTATTGGCACTCTTAAACAAACCACTCATCTTTTACTATGGTGAGCTGGGTTTGATTACCAGCAGTGTCAATTGAAGATGATAGCTGTTTTTTAAGCATTGCCCAAATCTCTCTCACATCTCACTAGCTATAGCTAGCTGCAAGTATTGTGTATGTGCTATACATTGTAGAAACTTTCTTCATACTTATTGTAGCTATTTTGTGATTTAGTGAGCACCATCAACTTGTGAAAAACTCACAATGTCTTACAATAAGTATATATTTTAATGTGAATCATCAGGTAGGTTGGCAGTGATGCAGGAAAAAGTATAGTCCAGGTCTGCCGTTTTAATGGATTTTATCGGTTTTTACGTATTTTAACACATTAGGAAAAGCCATTTTTTTTGCTGTTCCTTAAAGTGGCTGCTGCGTACATGCAACACTAGCGCCCACATCGATGTGTGTCACTTTCACTGATCCATTTGATTGAAAGGTTCTTATAGCACAGGTGAATAATTAAGCAAAATATTTTGGACATATGCCATTGCTTCAATAATGTATGTCCAAAATATTTCGCTTAATTATTCACTGGTGCAGGTATACAGTTATCTACATACTTCTGTTCCTGGCTATATGATCATCACATGCAAAGGCCAAGACCATTATTGAAAAGAACCTTTGCTGCTAATAGCCATTTATGCACATTCAATCAGAATTTGGTGTCTGTGTTTTGCATTTGGCATTGATATCACAATGATGAGGAAACAAAAATTATTACAAATACGGTTGTTGTATAAACAAAAGTATAAGTTGGAGTGGAGAAAAGAATTACCTTGATTTGTACATTCCAAACCAAAACAACTACTTCAAATATATAAACGTCCTTCATATCCACTATTTTTCTGTATTTTCCATTTTTGTAATTCCGAGGATTTGACCCAATTCTTCCAGGATTTTACAGGATTTTGGTGTACAGGAACCAGGATTTTAGCTTCAGGGCTGGTGACAGCTCTGGTATAGTCCCATATCTTAACACTGTGTTAAACAAAATGTTTATAAATTTGTGGACACTGAAAATTCTTTCTTTTGGTTTTATTGTATGCGTCTAATAGCATTTTTAGCTGACCAGTAGCACATTTACATTTCTAAGAATTTTATATTTTCACTAATCGATCAATTCATGGCAACTCATCATGAAGTTTGTGGCAGTGCTAATTAGGACAGTACTTATTGACAAAATTCTGATACCAGTATTCAGGCGACAGTACCATTGATTATGAATATACTGTTTCAAAACCATTATTTTTCTACAGAGCCTATTGGTGGGTCACCTCCGAAGTTCCCTGGTTCTAGGACTGGAGAATCATTCAGGAAACACATAGGAAAGCCATTTGTATTGCTGTGCCAAGCACAGGGATTTCCCCCACCAGTATTCAGGTGATGCTGGTATTTGCATCTACATATTTTTTTATAAAATTTCAGAACTGAAAGTTTTTATTTTATGTACGGTTTATTTTGGTGTTAATTGTATAAATTTTTGTTTGCAACTTATTATTTTACATAAAATATATTGATTCTGTGCTTCTATTCATAATTTTTTCCATGCATGTGTACTTTATTTCTTATGGGGAATAAAATGTGAACTTGCAGTCTATATAAATACAGTAAAATCTCAGTATATTAATCTCATTTATGTGCACATCTTACTATACCAACTTGTTTTTCAGTAATTGAGGGAAAATAAAAAAACAGAGGGAAATCTGTCAAATAATTAATGTGTTTCACTAAAAAAAGTGCATGCATGTTGCATTTCTTTTGGTGAACATTATAATGAACGTTGCACATCTCTAGGCCATTAGTGATAGCCAATACTTATATACTTTGCCCATCCTCTACACTCAGCAGGCATAATGTTTCACGTGCGACTAGTCACATGTCTGTCTTGGCATTGTGCTCTCACTCACTTGCCTTCTCACATTGCTTGTGCTATTATGACTTGTATTTCTCTTTGTTTTTGATTACTTCTTGTTGACTTATCGTGCATAGTTTTTTGAACTCCAATTTGGTCATGGTGTTGGCTTGATTTTGTGAATGTTGACGACCCACACATTTTGCACAGATTTACGACAAACATTGAAATTGAAACTATATAACTAAAATTGTACAGTTAACAATAATTCATCCTTATATGTATAATTGCATTAAAATTTTAAAATGTTTGTGCAAATGTATGGATAAGAAAATTATAAGTAAGATAATGCAGAGCAATACCATAAGTGAAAAAATCACTTTTTAGGTTTTTTAACTGTTTTCTAACTTATGTCAAGGTTCCTAGATGTGGATTTGTTGTTGAACTTTGACAGGAATGTCTTCAATATGGTTTTATTAAGGGGAAGAAACACTTCAACTTGGAAATTGAACTATTTTTATACTTTTTCAATTTTGCTATTCTCATTAAATTATCAATAGAATCTTATCCACACAGTATATCATATTTACAGCTGTTATTTACTCAGCTAAAGAGACAACAACATTAAATTAATTTTTTTTCTTCCCATCATTTGAAAACATAAATTATTCTTATTACTTGGTTTCTACATGTTTTTGTACAAATTGTTTGTCATAGTTTCACACATAAAATAATATTTTTTGGCTAAATTAAATTTAATTTTGTGTTTTAACTGAAATTTCAGTGTTAGGTGGTAATAACTTGCATTTCTGTTTGGCGGTGTATTAACATGCATTTGTGCTGTTTTGGTTTTATCGCTATTCACCATATAATAATGTCTCTAGTAATATCAGGAAAAAAAATTTGCATGTTGAAGTGTAACGTGGTTTTGACACTGGTGAGGGGTGAGATACGCCGGATTCTAGACAAACCCTGTCTCATGGCTAAAGAGTTTATGAAATAAGTTAGTAACTTCCAGTAGGACGCCAACTCATCTACGCATGGGTGAGCATGAGCATTCTCAGGGCAGTTGCAGGTCGACAGTCATTGGGCCATCCCCTCACAAGTACACGTTTAATTAGATCGAGAGAAAAGTTCAAGTTCACAAATTCAGTAAAACACTTATTAACTTGGAGGTTCCTGCTGTAGGCCATGTCCCGAAGGTACTTACATACGAGAAATAATGAACACAGAGACTAGGGTCACAAATGGCTATATTGGAAGAAGCGACAATACACTCATACACAATACAACAACTTAAGCAGGTGTAGCATTTGGGCCTTCCATTGGCCTGAATGGGGAAAAGTACTAAGCAGCACGTGAAGTTAAGTTATGGTGTTAAAATCTCTGAGACGGTGAGTCTTATGAATACGGGAACGTAATCACGAACTGTCTTATTACCACAGGCCACATTTGCAAGTTTGTAACATACTTCATTAATTGTTACTGAGTGTTGTAGAGACAAATATTTGAATTCATAACTTTTTTTAGCTATATTCTGATAATTGGAGGTATCATGGACTTTGAATTTACTCATAACTACTTTTTAAATCACCTTCTGTTTTGGGAATCATTACTGGTAACAACAAATTGTCACTAGAAATTTTAAGGAATTTCCTGCTGCAAGGTTACAGGCTTCATTAAACTGACGACTTCAGTTAGGTAAACTGGTTTTATAATTTTTATTCGTCAAACATTTTTGGTTCTGTAATTCATTGTACACAAGTTCATTATGTCTATAAATGAAAATTTTCAGTCAACCATATTCTATCGTTTGCTGATGTCATTGGATAACAATTTTCCCACTTAGGTAGTAGGACTTAATGCCTTGTCGACAGCGAGGTCATTAGAAATGGAGCAAGTTGCTCAGGGATGCTTGGAGTGATTTCAGGAAACCATGGAAAACTGAGATCAGGATGGCTGGGTCACACTGTGAACCCAGAGCCTCCTGAATGTGAGTCCAAAGTTTAACCACTGTGCCACCTTGCTCAATCAAATTTCTCCGGAATTAACTAGAAACGTTGGGGTGCTCTCATGATATAAGAAATTATTTACGATTTTCATTAACACTAAATAGTATAGCAGTGAAATTTAAAACAGCCAAGATCTCTTAAAATTAGTGTATTTCATGATATATTGAAGCAAGTAGTACAATTCTCGCTGTGCCCTCTCAGTTACAGCTTGTTCAATTCTTAAAAATGAGGTATTTTGTAAAAGTAGTTCTTGAATAAACCCTACATTATTTATTAAAGCACAAAGTTTTGATTGTGCCTTAACACTCGTAGTATTTCCCGGATGATTTCAAAGAGAGGTTTGATCATTTCTGCTAGAATTTTGTTTTTTCTCTGGCTGTTATTTGTCATGTTGCTGTTGTTTTGTCTGAGAACACAGTAGGTAGCCTGATTGGTGTAACTGTTGGTTCTAGAGCCTATTGGCAGCACCCCTCCTCGTCTACCCCCAAAGTCTAAACTGGATGCCATTTTGGGATTCTCTGCTCATACAGTAGTTCTTCCTTGTGATGCACAAGCTAATCCAATTCCAGTCTTCAGGTGAGAATTGTTCTGCTGGAACTGCCACTCCGTATTTTCTTGTCATGTGTTGTTACCTGCTCTTATAGCTTAGATACCCTTATATCATGTGCAGTACACACAGGAAGATGGTTTATAGCATCATTGTTCAGATCACTTTTTCCTAATAACTGCAAAAATGTTTTTGATGCTTTGTATTAAATCTTTGTAGTAGAAATGCATACATAAACTTTCACAAATTTGCTATGTTGTATTAGTTTCTGTTAACTTAAAGTTATTGTAATGTATTTACAAGTACATCAACTTATTGAGAAACTGGCAAATCAGTTAATCATGGCTGATTTGTATCTTAGAAGTTATTGATTTTTCCAGTTTCTCAAAGTTTTCAAAAATAAATAACTTATTTAATAAAATTTTTTTTATTAACATTAATGATTTTTATTTTTGATGTTGAAAATTGCTTTATAATTTAATGAACACTTTTTCACCTATTTTATGTATGTATTTCTTTTCCCAAGCATGGTTTCAGATGCTTTGGAGATTCAAGTTTTTACTCAGTTTCTTAATTCCTCAACTTGTAGGATCACTGAAATAAAGTAAATATTTGAGTTCCTACTGAAGAATACATTCTCAGGTATGTTTTGAATGGATCTTGCAAGGAGGGAAATGCACCACTGAAAAGAAATGCTACACATTGCAGAAAACCAAGAATGTGACAAAACACAGAGGCACAAAAAACAAGCAAAAACTTAAGTCTTGTCAATAGATATGTAAATGACACACAAAGAATTCTGCAGAATGAAATTAGTCAGTAATCATTAAGGAAAAATATAAAAAATAACAGAAAGAAATTTTCAGTTGTAGAAGAATAATGGCCAAAATTAAGGCTTCATCTTCTGTCTGGTTGTTATCAACAAGCACAATTGCTAGCTTCTGACACTTGGGAAGACCTTAATTTTTTTACATCCTTGAATAACTTTTCAAATAACTGAATAAATATCTATTGCTTGGATGCCCTGAGGTCTAGTGTTCTTGGCTGCCAAATGTGCTTCATTTCTCTCAAGAAACTGTAAACCAGGCTTGCTAAACCTTGAAAGACTGCACTTAGTGATTGAAAATTCATGCAGTTTTGAGTGTATGAATGTCATTTTTCAGGATTTTCATACATGAACCACCACAGAATTTACATCCAAAATATAATTTAAAATTTTATTTAGTATTGGCTTTTGTTTACAATTTTCTCATTTAAGGTTTCATTATAATGGACTTGAGTCTTTTTTATTACAGTTACATAACGATAACATATTGTTGCAAGTAGCCTTAATGACCTTCCCCTCCCCGCTTGGGTACCTATTTATAACACAGTCCTCCAAGGGCACTGCCAGTAACCACAGAAGGGCAGGCAGAGTTATAAAGCGAGCTGTGATATCATAAACACAGGCCACAATAACACCATCAAGACTAATATTACTACCATTCTTGGATGATTGAATGACTTGGGTAGTTGTGTGAATTTTCTGGTCATCACAATTCTTCTATCCTTGACAAGATTCGAGGTGTAATGAACATTCTAGGCATAATAAGCTCAGCCATATAAGCCACGGCAGGCCTCTGCATGAGGAGTCTGGAGTCTTGCGCGGCCGTTAGCACCAGGTATATGGGATCATTGGAACAATGGGTGGCAACACAGTGACCAGCGAGTACAGCCTGCGAGCATCAGGAGAGTAGAGAGTGAGACTGATCAGGTGGAGCACTTTTGATAGCCCTGCCTAAGATCTACTTGTATGCCCATTGTGTATTCTTCTGCCTCATGTAAAATTAACACTGCCATGTGCCTTATCACTTTATTCATGCGTCGGCCGAGTGAAACTGTGAAATTTCTAGTAAAGTAAATATTTTACGAATCTGCTCATTTTTATATTATGCTGAATAAAAAAAACTGAAAGTTATTACAAATGGTTTCCTAACAATTTTTATTTGACATTAAGATATAGAACTACTTTCCCTCCAATGTTACCAACTTTACTGGGTGCATATCGCACAGTGCACCCGTTTAAATGTATGCATGTGGGAGCAGAGACTTGATTTCAAAAGTGCTCACTTTCGTGAACAGCCTTTAATAGTAGAGATAGGTAGTTTAATGTTGTAAATAATAGTTGTGTGTATTTGTATATCTTTGAAAATAAATTGAAAAATTTAATTTACTTCTTCTATTTCTATTAAGACCTCCATCCCTCATGAAGTTGGATATGCCCCAAGCAACTTGTTAAAATATTTTGCAATTGACTCCCATATTGTCAAATAATGCATTCTATTAACTTCATGGCTGTTTTAGCATTAACTTCACTTAGAATAATTGTGTTAGTAAAGTTCTTATTAGTTTCTATAAGGAAGTTCATTTAATTTTTTTATTCTCTGTGTGTATTTTTAGCTTACTTAAAAAGAAATGACTGGTTTAAGAAATCACCTTCGTACCTTACTGTGTGTGTGTATGGTGTGTATGTGTGCCATGTGCCCCAAAAATATTTTGAACTTGTGCACTAATTTTCACCAAACTTGGTTCACTTATAGTACTTCGTAAATACACCTGAATCAGATGATTGATATTTTCAAAATGGGCCTTTTAAATTTTGGGGTGCTATATCATACCTTAGGAACCATTCAATTTGTATGAGCTATATTATTGTGTTAACATTACACACTCCCAGTATTAAAAATTGGTGTGTTAATAATATTTGCTGTCAGCATTAAAATCAGATGCTTGGGATCTCATTGGCCAGCCATTTTGGAGGCCAAGACCACGTGACAAAATGATGCTGTTCCATCATATCTCAGGAACTACTCACCAGATAACTGCCAAATGTGGCACACACTACTATGAAGCCACATGGAATATTTTTGACTTTCATGTCGGGTACTTATTTTCAAAATGGCAACCTTATAAATATGTATCATTAAGATGCTATATCTACTGATAAATTTGACCAATTTCTATGAAACTATGTACATTGGCAGTACCTACCACAAGTATTGAAAAAAATATTTTAAATGCTCATTTTGTCCACCAATGTGTATAATAGAACCGCTTAACTAAAATGTGCTCGTATCTCATAGCTACTTAAATGATCCCTGCCAAATTTGGCATGCAAATTGTGTTATTTTAAGCCTCTCTAATAGTTATTAATTTTGGTATACACTGCCAGACAGTAAAAATAGCACACATAGAAGGATGCATTGGATGGTACTGGAACGGAGTTGAGTTGAGAGATTTGGGCGGCTCTTAACAACGAGGTGTTAAGAGCGGGTGAGGGGGAAATGAGGTGAGAATGGAGCAGTACTGGAATCCAAGGGTGAGGTAAATGAGAGATCCCTGAGAAAACCTGCCGACCAACGGCATCGTCAGCACGAGATTCCCTTCTACGAAAATCTGGGAGTTACCCAGCCAGGGATTGAATCCGGTTCACTTTGTTGGGAGGTGCGTAGTATAACTGCTCAACCACCGTGGTCCCTACTGAAACTTTATAGAGGTAGTAATACAGATGAGTAATATGCATGATCAGAAAAACAGAGTAGCAGGACAATTACATATGGATGTGTGGAATGTCTATTATACTGTTGCGATTTTTCAGGTTTTATTATTATATTTTTGGTTTCGGATTATTTGGTTGTGGTGGCAAGTAGTTAATGTAATTTTTAGATGAGATTTAGATGATATTGTTCATTAGCTCTTAGATGGTAGTATGTAATATATGTTGTAATTTTCAGATTAAGATTAGGAGGGTATTGTTAATTTTGCCCTTAGAGGGTAGTAAATATTACATGTTGTAATTTTCAGAATAAGATTAGTTGGTTATTCTTCATTTAGCACTTATAGGGTAGTAAGTATTGCAATTTGTAAATCACGTGAAACTAAAGAAAAGTATCCTGATTGGCTCTCATCTCGCCATTGCTGATTGGATAAAGAGTGTGGCGTGGTCAGCCGACAGCCAATGAGGATGCAGGTTACTATAAGTGTAACACAGGAGGCATTTTGATTTAGCATAAACACTGTCACCACCACAGAGAATGGAATCGTGTGTGTGAACGAAAAATAAATAAATTAGACATGATCCTTTAATATATAATTGCTGCAAGATGTTTTAAATTCTTATCAACGATAATGTAAATCAAGTGATATATGTTTATTTGTTTTGAGGATATGAATGAATCAATAAAACTTAAGAACAAAATTTCGGAACCCTAATTCACAAGAAATATTATATGCCATCCAGTCATCTTCAATAGTGTTTTACACCCTCTTGCACGGTGATGTACACTGCAACATGGCATAGCACAGAGTCCAGCAGATGTCAGTTGTTGTCCGTAGGCAGATGGTCCCATAATTGTTGGATGGTGTGTTCCATATCCTGGCTACTGTAGCACAGTGGCAACTGGCGTTTCAACTGGTCCCACACCTGCTCGATTGACGACATGTCAGGGGAACAGGGAGGCCATGGTAGTGTGTGGACATGACAGAGGCAGTCATGGATGACCTATGCTGTTTGCTGTCAGGCGTGATCCCGTTGCAATATCGCACCTGGAATCCTTGTCAGAAATGGGAGCAGATGAGGTGTAGGATCTCATACACATACTGCTGGACCATCAATGTTCCATGTAACACGATAAGAGTGTATCAGCTATCGTATTTTGCAGCTTCCCAGACCATAATGTCTGCCGTGGGGAAATAGTGCCACTTGATAGCGAAGTTGGGACTGTGACGTTTAACCAGGGGCCTTCCACTCCGGGGCATGATGATTATCAGTCCCCATAATGAAGTGGCAGACATCACATTATTAAGCACCACTTAGTGCTGATCTGTGGCATTCCACATTGCTCTGGCCTGGCACCACCGCACACGGAGCCGCCACTGTTGTAGGGTAATGGCAGCACATGTAATAAGCGCTGGGGTCATGGATTTGCCTCTGCAAGACATTGGGAAATGGTTCTTGGGGCATACAGGAGCCCCAACACTGGCCAGTATCGTGGGCTGGGTCACCATGGCATCCCTCTGCGCTTCATGCACAATCCATAAATCCTCTCATCTGGTATTCGACCTCGTCCATCCTGAGCTGGTCCTCTGTGTTTGGGCCTTTACATATCCACTGCTCCCAACAGCATTGGTTGGTCCGAATGAGCCACATGGTGAATTATGTGGTGATATGACCACCCTGCGATGTTCAGCTTGATTGAGTTCTCTTTCAAAGTCTGTCAAGTGCACTAAGCAATGTTTTTGGTGTCTTCTTGGCATTCTTATTCACTAAGTGTGCTTGCTTGGTATCGTCTGGTGTTCCTCCTGTTAATGCAACTTTTACTGCACACCAGTGTCTACTATCGCTGGTCAGTGCTTGGAGCACCACTGCCGGGTGTGCCGTCAAATTCAAACACACCAACATGGGATCATATGCATAACAGCCCGTACTCTTGCTATTTACATTGTTTTGTGGTGGTTGCATTGTTTCTTCGTGGTACACTATTTTCATTGTCTGGCAGTGTATTAGGCACCTACAGTATTTCAAAATCTTTGCCACATAAATATTTTAAGTTAGATTACTAAAACATTTCACCTATTTTAAGCAATTTTGTATTGCAAGCATTGAATGTACTTATTTACTGACTCTTTTATTGACACCACCTAAAATATTAAGATATACGTAGTAAGCCACCTTAAAATATATAATTTTCTTGTATCAGGAATATTTTTTCCAAAATTTTGCCCATATAAATATTTCAGTTGGTATGCTATCTTACAATAAGACTTATTTCAATGTAACTTGAAATGGTGACAGTACTTAAATGAGCAGTAAAATCATTTATTTGTAGCTTTTTGTATGTCAGTTTTTACAGTAGCATCAACTAACTAGAATATAAATATTTTAATATATTTAATATATTTTAATATATTTTCAATAGTGTGCCTACCAATAGTACTTTTATAGACAGCATAAACTAAGTAATTTTATAAATTAATTGGTACTGTGTTTCCAAAATGTCAGTCTCATCACAATTTGTGTTTCTGACCATATTTCTGAACAGTTTAACCAATTTGAACCCAACTTGACACGTTGCAGTTCATCTAGTTGGGCCAGGTACATAAATAAATAAAAAAGATATTTAATGTCTCTTGCTGAAGTATATCACTAATCATTTAACTTAAAATGTCATCTCTCAGTAAATTCTCAACAAATTCTTTTACGACACCATAT
Organism: Dryococelus australis; assembly: GCA_029891345.1. NCBI lineage: Eukaryota > Metazoa > Arthropoda > Insecta > Phasmatodea > Phasmatidae > Dryococelus > Dryococelus australis. Next base: position 86,618,031 of record CM056993.1, read on the forward strand.
TAGAGTATTAAGGAAGACCATCAACATTTTTTTCCCCCTATTTATCATATTTTCAAAATGGCAATGTTATACTATGTGCACTAAATTCACTAAGTATAAGCTTTAAATTGTCCATCATTTTAGATAGTAGTGCCATCAAAAATCTTTCTTTATAGCAATTGGCACAACAAGAACATAATTTTGGGGAGGGCACACACTTTCCGCTTACCGGTATTCCCAGAAATCATAAAATATTAATTATGTATAAATATTAGCAATAATAGGAACATTATAAACTCAATTTTAATATTTTCACAATTCATGTGGGTAAATTTTTACAATCAGAATCAATATGTGAATTATCTGTGGTCTTTCAGCAGCTTCTAAAAATTAAATTTTTTTTTGTGGAAACATCTGGTATCACACAATTGAAAAAAAAAAAATCAACTTTTTCACATACACTTTTAATCACGCAATGTCAGATGTTATGCTGGTAGTGTTGGCATTCTTAGAAAATCTTTGACATATATGAACAGATATACATATTTATATTTACAGATAAACTTTATTATTTGAATTATTTTGTTTGTAGCTATTATTGTTATGACTTCATTGTGGGTTTGGGTTTGGCTCTAGTGTTACCTGCTTATTTGTACCTATGGTTATAGGCCTACAAGATATATCAGGAACTACTTAACCATGTACTTAAATCTGTTTGAAAATTATTTCCACTTTGACATTATTTAACACACTTGATTCTGTGTAGTCTTGGAATAGTTTGTTAAAAATAATTGCATATATGTGTAGAGGAAAGTAATTATAGGCCATTCATGGTAAAGTGAGCACTTTTTAAGGCCCTCCCAACTGCCGTTAACCACTTATAAATAACTTTATTACAGCATCCGACGTTAACCTTTTGTGAGTTGTGGAATGTATAGACTGTGTTTTATTAGTCACATGGCAATGTTTATATTTAAAAATGGCAGAAAGACAGAAATTTGATGAAAGGAAACGTTTAGTAAGCCCTTAAAAAGTGCTCACTTTACAGTGAACAGCCTATACTTAGTTACATTAGTAACTTATCTTTTAAATGAAAAAAATGGGGTGTGGCTGTGTTGGGGACACGGCTGCTTGATTTGCATTAATACGTCTGCGTTGATGCGCTTGGACGCCTTGATGTTTTTTTTTTATGTTCCCGGCACCGCTTCACTCGATAGTATGGGGTTTTATGGGTATCACTGGATTGCTTTTGAGGAACTCTTTCCAACCGCATACAATTTATGTATTTCAACTTGGCTTTTTGACGAGTATAGTGACATTGTGTTAAGTTTTATTAATTTTTTACATTAAACTCATACAATTTCACCATAACCATAACCACACCAAAAAATGTTTCTATACACAAAAAATCAATTGATCTTGACGAGAGTTGTTGATTGAAACTTAAACGAGCGTTATGGCTTCTCCTAGTCAAAAGTTATTCTATGCGGAAGTTATGAGACGTGGTGAAACAAACAGAAAATTGCCCCCCCTCCCCCTCTCCCCGCTGAACAGCAATGCTTCACAATCCTCACTCAACGTAACATATTCTTTGATTCTTTGGCAATCGAGTTGTGTAATTGAATTTTGAACGTAGGCGATAGATTCAAAGCTGCAATGCCCAACTGAATCCCCGATTTTGCTATCATCACATTTTCTGGATATCCTCCCACTATGGTTGCAAATTTAAAGACGTATTCACTTAAAAAATGGTTCGTTTTTCATAGACATAAGCTATAACCATTGCTACATGTTAGGCAAAAGCATGTGTAAATTTCAGCATTTGATTATCTACATTAATTACATTGATCTGTGATTTTCTGTTTCAACTAACTTTTGTTTAGAAAAATTGTAAAAACTTTTTATGCAGAATCCACAATCTTAAGATAGGCAGGCTTATTTCATGAGGAACAGAATTTTAAACTTTGGTGGGAATTATAATTCTTTAGAGAATATTGACAGCACAGGGTTGGGTGGTAATATGGGCTCTGAGGTGAGCGTGGTATAGAACCCCATACTATCGTAACATATTAATTTATACATGCTGCTGCTTGGCACTGATGGTGGCCTAGGAGTAGACTTGTTCTTCCTCAAGCTCTGGCCGTATCCAGCAATTACGTTTTCCAGGCAGTTTGGTCGGAAGGGTGAAATGCGTGGTCGTGGTTTCTGAGGCTAAGCTACCAACTGGTGGTGTTCCCTTTGAGCTTTCCATTTTGAGAATTGTCTTTTCGCATTCTTCTGGGCATTTAATTGGTGATACCTGTATTAGTCCTCTCTTGCCAGGTCCTGTTGTGTGGGAACAACCACAACGTGCAGCTAAAGGGGCTGGTGTAGTTGGTCGGGTGATGTTGCACAGGGGAGGTGAAGAGACTGAGTGAGGGTCGAGTGGGTCCGGTGTTTACGTGCTGTCACTGTTGGTTGGTTGCAGTTCCTCTTTCAATCTCTAATGTTGTGATTAGCAGTCTCTGATGGGTGCTGAAGGTACAACTGTCTCATACCATTCTCCCCCTTGATAGGATGAAAGCATAGGGTAGATGGTGAGGTTAATCAAAGGGTAAGGTGACAGGTAGAGGCTGCAAGGTAGTGAGGAAGGGGGTTAGAAAAGGTCTCTGGCAATGGGATTCACAATTTTGTACTCTTCTCTTTATGTGTCTGATGACGGTAGGATATTTCCCCCTACCACTAATTCTCTGCCCGTGGCAGATCTATATGCAGTGGAATGAACAGAGATTGGTGAGTTGGGTTGATATCCTACCCACGCTCCGGGTGTACCAAGGGACTTAAGGCCACGAGCTCTCTTTTTATAAACCTTTGCCCCCAGCAAGTGTAGATTTGGTGGCACGAACAGAGGTTGTTGGGTGAAGAAGCCTGCCTACTAGTTCCTCTTTAGTGTTGCAAGTGTTGACAGCCAGGTATTGTCCTCATGAGCACTGTCCAAATGACCAGTAGTCAAACAGGGACAGCCTGAACGGCCACTGCCACTGCACTGAACACTGGGTACAGTAGTGACCCCCCTCTCCTCTTTCGAGTGCAATCACTCCCGCCCCTAACTGTCTTGTAGCCCTGCTCTGATTCCCTTCCGGCCCTCTCATTGGGTACCGCCTGGTATGTCTGGCTGGGTTATTTAAGGTAGGCAAAATTGCAGGTGAAAACAATGGTAATCCGAGGTTCAATCAGGTTTTGTACGCCAAATTAAGGTTGTGGCTGATTTCATTGCCTTAAAGACCAAAGGTATAGTACTCACAGCACAAATGTCTAAATGGTTTAATAGTGTTACTAAAAGTGTCTGCTCCGTGTCACTAATGAACTGACACACAATGTGGCATAAACTAGGGCGGCGTGGTGAGCTAGTGCCCCAGGACTCTGGATTGCCGGCCGGCCCAGCTTTACTACTATTGGTTCTTTAGGTGAATGTGTCCAGGTTTCTCAAAAGGAAAAGAGTGCTCTGGAGGTGAAGGTCACTGGAGACCATCTGGTGTTTTTCAGCCTGCAACGCTATATACAAGCACTGCGATAGGCCAGAAGTGTGCAGCTGACTCTGCTTGCTGAGGCATCCCCACTTCACCTTGGCAGCATGGCCAGGTTGTGCATGAAGCAGGGTGTGACGGAGGCTGCTTGTCTGCCAGCTTGCGTGCCCTCAGAGATTTGTGCGAGAAGTATCGACGCTTGCTTATGGGTAACATTCCCTTGCGTTTTCTTCCCTGACTGGCTGCACTAACATCTGGTATAACTGCAGGGTTCAGGAGGCAATCTCAGCAGCGGGGGGGTTACTGATTATGGGTTTGATATGCATCAATATATAAGATACTTGAAATTTTTGAAGAAAATGCCTCCGTGTTTTAACATTATTGACACTGATGCTGATGCTGAAGTTGTGTTCAAGATTTAAATAGCTTTGTTTATATTTTTTGAGAATTATTTTTAATTTAGGCAAGTATAATTGGGGCACATGACTTTCTGTAGTTTGTGTTATTCTATTTTATTTTATGGTCGCTGCTAATATGTTATAGTGTAAAAAATTAAAGTGATTAAATTTGATAAAAGAGTAATAATAGCAAGTTTTTACTGTAGAAAAAATTTCTGTTTGACCAGAAGGATAAAACTGTTTTTTTCGTAAGTATGTATGCAGTATAAAATACTAAATATAGGTAATGAGTATTTTCTAAGTTCTGTACAGAAAATTAGTCTATGTGTTGATCTATTATATTTATACTGCATTTAAATGCCTTACTATTCTCAGTTTTCAAGCAATCATATAAATTTTTTTATATTATAAATAAATAAATAAATATATTATATATATATATATATCTCTAATGGTTGTAAATTTTATTTTTAACAAATTGGAAACTCTTTTCTCGTGTACTTAAGAGTATCTTAAGATTTACTTGCAGTTTGAAATTTCTTTGGTTTTTATGGTTCAGGTCTTACTTTTATTCATTATAGAGCCAATTGGTAGCACTCCCCCTCGACTTCCACATAAGTTTAAGCTGGATGCTGTGATTGGTACCCAGTCTTGGTCTCTCGTCATCCCTTGCAATGCACAGGCCATTCCTATTCCAGTCTTCAGGTGAGCAAGGAATATCATAATACCTTGAGTTCCTGTTTTTTTTTTTTTTCCCCCCCCCACAAAAGTACAAGTAATAACAAGTTGTCAAATCACTTTTACTTATAACTCTAAACCATGGTTCACATATTTACAGTTTTATTGTAATTTAGCTAACTGGTTATGAAAGAAAATTTGGAATGGTACTCATCCTTATACAAAAAGATGATTGCTTCAAAGTGTAAAAAAAATTTAACATTTAAAAACCAAACCTGTAAATGTTTATTTTTAATACCATAGAATTATTAATTTGATGTGTGTTCTGAGCTATGGATAATAAAGCTAATTGGCAGACATAAAAACTACATTATGAATTTTTTATGATAAAACTACTACAGTTGTTTTTCAGCATAATCTGTTAGTGTGCTTTCTTTTTATTATTCATCAGTTCTCATCTTGAATGGTGACTTGAGACAGACCTAGTATATTTCAGATTTTGGAATATAATTACTGCCTGTACACATTGGCTTTTTAAATTCACATATTTTTTAATTCAATTCAAGAAATCTGTTTTAGTATGTAGATTTAGCAATGCCTAATGTTAATGGTATAAACCATGCAAAAGTTTTTTGTTGTAACAATTTATGTAATGACATACATAAGTTTGACATTTAAACATTTGGGACAGAGCAGTGTCATTTGCAATCAGACATGACACCTCAACAAGCAATTCAATGACTATCTTCTGAGAAAAATTACTTAAGCAACTTTTTTCAAAGACAAGTTAATGGTTTTGGGAAATGTAATTGAATCAAGAAACATGAGGAATGTTGCTGTAAAGCTCACAGTTTTTAAGGAATATTTTGCCTTTATAAAAGCGGCAATGAATATTGAATTTAACAACATGTTGTCTCTTCATAATTTTTTTTCTCACCCAGCACTATATCCTCCCCGAAAATTCCACAGCTTTCATGATTATTACATACTATGATAACTCGCTGAGTCCCCAGTAATTTATGGCCTCTGTAAGGGTGAGTAAAGTGTGTAGAAGCTGCAGTGTAATTGGGGCTGCAATATTAATCCTCCATAAAATATTAGTGATGTAGTGTTTGTGTATGTAATTGGAGATGTAAATGATTGAAGGTCACAAGTGTAAAAGCATATATTTAACATATATTTTGAATAAAATTATCCGGGGAAGGGATTTTAGACCCCTTTCCTTGAATAATATTTTGTTTTATTGGCATATATAATTGTAACCAGTTAGAGTTGTGGGTGGGAGATAGTAACATGTATTGCAAAAGTGAGCAGTGTGATAGCCATCCTGAAACACACACAGCCATGATCCCGTAGGCTATCAGAGTTGGGATTCATTCTTAGAGAAGTTGAAATGTGAATTTATAACAGTTTTTATTTCCCTTTTACATTTGGGCTAACCAGAAATTTCCTTGATGTGTTCAGTAGAAAAGTGGTTAGTATCCCCAGTTTTCTATAGGAAAAAAATCATTATTTATATTGTTATTCACTTACAACTTATTACCATTATAAGGTAAAAAAAAACCTCGTTTTGCAAACTCTTGAAAAACTTGGAAAAGTATGTAGCAAAGTTTACTTCTGAGGGATTCTTTCTTCCAAGATTTCCTCTGTAACAAAATAATGTTTCAAAACATGTGGAAAGACTGTACATTTGTAGAAGTCACACAGTGATGGTTTTTCTGTGCTTATAAAAATAGTTTTGTATAACAGAAGTTATTGTGTAACATGAAGTTTGCCTGTTGATTTTTTCATGCCAACCAAAATTTAAATATGTGGCAGGCCCTGCATTTATTGAGATGCTGTGCTATGTAGTATGATTTACCAAAGAAACATATCTTATCACAGAGGGAATGAAGTTTAGTTCTGTGTGCTTGTAGGTATGAAGCTTATTACCATACACAATTTATTTGATGTCATTTTTTTTTGTTTGTAAATACAGTAGACTCTTCAGTATCCGGCTCGCGACTATCAGGTCTCTGTACCATCCGGCCTAGTTCCAAAAAATAAATTCTGTGTAATAAAATGAGGAATAATTTTTTTGAACGATCTTCTCAACTTTTCACACCTTCATAAATCGCAATTTTGCCAAGGCATTGAAAGCGGGCATCTGGTACGATCCTCCCACGTGTCATGTGTAAAACACAAGTTGTGACATGAAAAGTGCATATTTACCCACTCTCTGGTACCTGCTCTTTGTTCCGTCAGTTGTGTATCGGGTGTCAACATGCGCGGAATACGTTTGCCACTGTTCCTGGTTACCTTCGTAAATAGTTAATTTGTGTGCTTCGTTGTTTTTTTTACTGAAGATCAGGAAATGGGTGATAAATGAGAAAAGGTTGTAATGACTATGGAGGAGAAACTACGCGCTATAAAGAGACTAGACTCTGGGGTAACAGCAGCAAAAACTATTGTTTTGGAGTTAGGAGTTGGGAAACGTACAGAGTTGGGAAAAGTACAGTTGATGACAGGAAGAAAAGTCATGCAGAAATTGAAAAGTGGTGTGCCGAAGTAAGAAAAACAGCTAAGCATAAAGAAATTGAGGAAGCTTTATTTTTGTGGCATGAACACTTAGATGAAAAAGCTTACCTGTTACTGGGCCAATATTGCATGAAAAAGCATTGCAATTTAAGTGACAAATAGAAGGAGAGGATTCAGAATTTACTGCCAGTGATAGATGGTTAGATCACTGGAAAAAAAAATTCGGTATTCGCCAGAGTACCATAGGTGGAGAGGCTTTATCTGTACCTTTGTTCAAAGACTATCTTTTTAAGCTTATTGAAAAGGAGGGAATTTCTGGGGAGCATTTGTACAACTGTGATGAGACCGGTTTAAACTGTAAGATGCTCCCTACAAAAACTCTTGCATAAAAAAATGAAGCCGCTGCATCTGGATACAACAAAAGCAAGGAATAAGTCACCATCTCGGCTTGCAGTAATGCAACCGGCAACCACAAGCTTAGGTTGACTTTAATAGCAAAATCAAAGAAACCCAAGGCTTTTAAAAAACTGGGAAATCAGGAATCACTACCCCTATATTACACACATCAAAAGAAAGCATGGATGAATGCAGAAATCTTTAAAAGTTGGTTTCAAAATGAACTCGTACCGGCTGTAGAAAAACATTTGAAAGACAACAATTTGCTGAGAAAGGCTGTGGGCTAATTCTTGACAATGCTTCTTCATATCTGGTCACTGACGAACTCACAGATGGCGACATCAAAGCTTTATTTTTACCAAGCAATGGGACTGCTTTTTGTCAGCCAATAGACCAGGGTGTCATTGAAATGTTAAAGAAAAAGTATCGCAGGCGTCTTCTTAGTTCGTTGATATCAGTGATTGATAATAATGAAGATTACTTTACCACTCTGAAAAAGATTGATATCCTAGATGTCATAAGGTGGGTGGCCAAAGCATGGGAAGAGATCCCAAACATATCACTTGTAAGGTCTTGGAAAGTTCTTTTGGACCATGAAGGTGGACATTTCAACCTTCAAACCGTGTGTGAAACAGAAGTGAACGATGAAAGTGATAAACTTGTTTCGTTGTTGGAAAAAGTACCAGGCCGCGACAATGTCAGTACAGAGGACATTAGAGAATGGATGGCAAACGACGAAGTTGATAAAATAACTGACAATGATATTGTGGAAATGATGATACAGGGAGAAGAAATACAAGAAGAGGAGGAGGAGGAATCCTTAGATTACAGGAAAAAATCTCATCCCACATTCGGAAGGGTTCAAGACGATTGAGGCAGCACTGAAATACATTAGCCAGCAGGAGGAAGTGACGCCAGCTGATATAATCTGCTTGTGTAAGTGGAGGGATATTGCATCGCGGAAGAGGGCTAACAGGGAGAAGCAGTCATCTATCAAAGACTTTTTCAAAAACTAAAAACTGTAGGTTTTGACTCTTTTATCTTAGGCCTACTTTTCACATTTGTGTAATAATTTATCAATGAACAGTAAAATAAGTTGAAATAATTTTTTAAAGAATTAGGACTACGTTTTATGTTAATGTTTTGTTCATTTAAAAATTGTATGTATACTATTCATATACTGTACAGTATGTATCCAGCAATTAAGTTAGACATTATAAAATTATTCTTACAATGCATGCAATATTTTTATTTTTGGACTTCCTTTTTCTGTTATAAATTCTAAAACGGACGGTACAGTGCATAACAAATATTTATAAAGTACTGGCCTGTATTAAGAGGTCAGAAAATATGAATTAGAGCGGGTTTTGGTATGAAAAGTGTGTTGTTAAGGGTGTGGGTGGGGCAGGAAGTGAGTAGTTATAGAACTCTGGCCTATCTGGCTTTTTTGTTATTCGGCCTGCCCTTCCGCCACATTAGGCCGGATAGTCTGGAGTCTACTGTATTTTGAAAAAATAATTTATTGTAAACAGTACATATATTTTAATTCCAATAATTAGTTCTTATTAATTAATTTCAAGAATGTTGTAGTTTATCTTTGCTTTTTTAATTTTTATAAAATTTTTAAAATTAATTTCTGGAAGATTTTGAAAGTGATGCTGAGAAAGTATGCATGGGTTGGGGCCTCACACTCAGGATTTACCCAGGAACCTGCAGGTGCTTGGGTCATCCCTGTGCTATGTTACCATCAGCACACTCATTACAAAATACAGAAACTTACAAATATACAAGATAATATAAAAAATAAAAATAAAAACAGAAAAAATTAATATGTATATGAATACAAACACAAAAGCGCGATATCATTATAATTATACACAGAATGTGATATGTGAGCAAATAACGTGTGTTAATTTGGATTGAAAGAATTATACAGTTTGGTCAATGCATGAGTTTGGAGTCACAACAGTAGTAGCATGTGTACCCTGCATGTGGTAGAGTAGTTTTGTAGCCTTGGTGGTGTGCAATATATGCTGCAATGGCACACTGACTGGCATGCACCTGGTAAAGTTGGTAATGGCGTAGTGATGTAGTTCCATGTCTTAATGTCAAATTAAAAGTCTCAGGTAAATATTTGTTAATACTGAAAATATTTATTTTGCTCGTTTTTTAATGCACCTAAGTTTAAGAATTAGCAAATTTTTGAAATATTTTCTTTTGTAATAATTTTGTAGCTTCACTTGATTATCACAGTGAATAATGTAATCAGGCCCATGGCAATGTTAATGTTACAATGATGGAAGAATACACAATGTGCATACAAGTAGTTTATCATGCACAACCTATTACATAAAACAATGGTCAAACTGTTACAGCATCTGGAAGATGTATGAGAATTAAGATGTGCACAAATGTAGCTCGCTCTTTCAGATATTAAGCCATGAAAATATTAGAATCTTCACAGGCGTGATATATTTGCCACCCTCTGTAAGAATAAATGGAGGATACACATTTGTTATTAATCAAATTACATACAGAAGTAGAGTAGTCACTTTGGTTTAGGAGCATTTGTTTAAGTCAGATTCCACCTTTTCAAAGTTTTACTGCCTGCAGTTTGAGACTATTCTGAAATCAGTCAGTGTAATCCATTAAAGATGATAAACCATGTGTGATGGTGTACATAGTTTAGATGTAGCAGTCTTGCTTTGTAACCATTTAATATTTTGTAATTATGCTGGAACATGTTTCTTGACTATTGTCACAATGTCCGAAGGTAAACAGAAAACGGGTCGCAGTCTGAAAATGTTAAATTAGTGGAGACAGCAGAGAATTATTCTTCCATTATGATATTACAAAGGGGAGGGTAGGCTGCCACCACAGTAATTTTGGCAATTGGATGTTACAGAAACCCATTCTGCATAGGTGGCGATTGCAGAATTATTCTTGCTCATGATGGGGAAACTATGTAAGGCAGTTCTTTGCAGGAATAGGGATTCGTGAGATTACACAACTTGGGGCAGTTCAGTCATTGATGACTAGGCTGCAGGGGAGGCAGTTAATTAATTTAGCAATTCTCTGTCATGACACTAATTTATGATTTAATTAGCTATTTCCGACAACTCTCTCCATGATATAATTCTCCTATTTAATTAAATGTAAAGTCCACATCCACAGTTTAAATTGTTATCTTGACGTCCATTCAGTAACTCCATCACGAATAATGTGATCATGGGTACAAAACTGGGTTAAATCCTTAGTCATTACAAACATGTTTCCTGTTCGATATTACCCCCTTTTTATGTAACCTGACCCAACAGATGATGATTCGAGGACTGTAACAGGCCCAACAAATTAACATAAAGACTAGAAAATTAAAGTTCGTAAGTTCCAACTACAAAAATTCATCTCATCTGTAATTTATCTCATAATCTGCACTGTAAATACAAACTGAGGCCAATGTATGTCCGACTTACGTGCAGTTTACCTTTAACTGACCTCCATAAAAATGCTGAAACCACATGAAAGTATAAAGACACATTATTTCTCTCTTCCTTCACTATGCTGAATTCATAAAGTTATAATGCTCATTTTATGTTCAAACAGGGACAGCCTGAACGGCCACTGCCACTGCACAGAATTACACATTCTGATGAGAATACTGAAGGAGTTTCTAATGGAAATCATTCTATACTTATTATGGAGGATGTTTTCAAATCAATTTATTATAATATGTAACAAAATGCATTAATTTATTTAATATCTTTAAAACATTCAAAATATTGATATGCTGATATTCAATTACATAACTCTGATTAAGCTTTTCAGACTTTTTAAATACTCTTACTCTCACAAAATGAAATTCATTTGTATTACACTAATTACATCATTCAGATTAAATTGCAAAATAAGGGGACTGCAAAACTTAAACTTGATTTACCAGAGAATAAAACTTACAAAAATCAACAATCTTATCGGGGCCATAGTTAAAGTCCACTTTCAGCAGGGCCTATACGAGACCATTTTCTACACAAATTAAGTGAAGTCAGACTTCGAGAGTTCTGGTTTCAATTCTAATAGAGGGGAAGAGGGCCATCTCCCACTATCGTAGGCCCTGGGCGAAAACTTTTTCATAGTCGTATTTGAGTTAGTATTTAGCTTAGTAACTGTAGTGTAATAGTTTTGCATGTCACTATCATGCGTCCAAGTTGTACGATATTCTGACATAAAAGCAGCTTTGTTTCATATTACTTTTGTCAAGATTGTTAATGCAACTTACAACTGCCATCCCTTGTAACTAAAATAATAGAAATGTGTAAAAACATTTCTGAATTGGTTATTTTACCAGCAATTGTATTAAAAATGTTTGCATAAACTCATGAAAGAGATGTGAATGAAGCAGTTTAAGACCAATAGCAAAACTGTTGTTAGTGTAAGTTTACTTGTATCAGATGTATCGGCATACATACATTTTATTCTGAATGACATTCAGGCTCAGTTTGACATGTATTTTTTAGTACTGGGTTAAATTAATACTCTCAATTTTTTCTTAGGCTATCAACCTATGGCGAGGAATTTCTTCCACCAGCATTTTATACATGACTCAAAGAGCTGGTGTATTTATCAGTGTTTTAACAATTTTCTTGAATGCCACTGGTGATAGTCTTGTTCTTTCAACTACAGACTGACTTGATTACATCATGCTGTGATACAGATATTTATTCAGTTTTTTCCTTGTTCTAAGCATTGTCATTTATCTGTTATAAATTCAGCTTTTGATGTAAAAAAAATGGCACCTGGAAATTATGATTTTTGTTTCCGTGTGTCCTTTTCTAATCTTAAGTCAGTAGGATAGGGCATTTATTAGTGACTTCAGAAGTTTACTTTATTAGTCATTTGCATGACTCTTAAATTATTAATGTTGGGGACATACACATAAGTCTGTTTATGTAGAATATTTGAAGTTTTGTGCTTGTGTCAGTAAAAATTTTCTCTGTCTCGTTATTATCAATAGTATGATCTGTCTTGTGTGCACATTTTAATGCTTTGTTTAAAATATGTAACATGGTCTCAGTGCTTATTTGAAGTTTTTGTGAATTTCAAAGGTAGTTTTCTTAATGTTTTGTTTAAAAAAAATTTGTTTCAGTACGTTTTTAAATTTGAATGTTAGTTTTATAATTTTAGATATTAATTTTGTATGCCCATGCCTAACTTAATAAGTAATGGGCATTTCTGTAATTTTACAAATAAATAATGCCCAGCATAAAATTTCAATGTGCTAATGGCATTATGAAAAAATGTGCACACACTGATCGTGTTTGTTTTCTTCTTAAATTGCAATGTGTTGGTCCTGATTATATACCCTTTTGGGATATCAGAGCCCCAGACAAGCGTTGCTCCAAAAGTGAAGGATAAAGAGGTTTCTGGACACAAGAAGTCTGTTGTTCTTGGCATGACCATTCCCTTGGTGTGTGCTGTACAGGGGTACCCACAACCAGCCTTCAGGTAATAAGGCTTTCCAACAGTAGTTTTACTTATGTTATATTACACTAGCTACAGTACTTTATTGCAGAACCTCGTACTAGCCTGTCACCACAAGTGAAAGATAAAGCAGTGAGTGTGTTGAAGCAGATGGTTATGCAGGGATGTGTTATTTCCCTGCTCTGTTCTGCCCAAGGCTACCCATCACCTGTCTTCAGGTAATTGGAATAAAAATAAACTATATTACTCTATTCTCATTGAAGTTAAAAAAATTATTTATGATTGGTAACAGAACAACACAACTTTCCCTATTTCATGAACATTGCAAAGAAATGAATATTAAAATTACAGTGGCTTGTCCTTCATTGCAGAACTGATATTTTTGTTCCCTTACATGAATTATGTGTCAAACTACAATATTTAATTGTCGTTTTCATTCGAAAATGTTTGTAAACCATGGTCAGAACTGCAGTCTTTAAATAAATGGTTCTCCAGACTTAGCATGTTTAAAACACAGTTAAAAACAGACCGTAAAACACATTGATTCATGTCATTAATGCCATAAAATACATTTGGAACATTAAATGTAGTATCATACATCATAAGTATTTAAGCAAAGTGACACTAGACATAAATCATAGAAACTGGTACATTGTGTTTTAGAACATCATAAATTACCTTATAGCAAACTGAAATGTATGTATGTGACTTATTGAATAGAAAATGCTGAAAACCACATGTTTCAACTCCTTTAAAAGTAAATAAGGTAATGGTCTAGCAAGGTAATTTCTTGCACATGATAAAGGCTGTTCATGATAAAATGAGCACTTTTGAAATGAATCTTAAGAAAAAGTCACTGCCCCCTGCCTGCATATATTTTAACAGGTATACTGAGTGACATGTGCCCAGTAAAGTTGGTAACGATGGAATGAAAATAGTTCCATATCATAACGTTGATTAAAAGGTGTTAGGTAACAATTTATAATTACTTAAATTATATCTTTCGCTTGCTGTTTTTTTTCTCTTGCATCAAAGTGTAAAAATGAGCAGATATGTGAAATTCTCCTTCGCTAATAATTTCACAGTTTCAGTTGACAGACGCAAGAATAAAGCAATAAGGCCCATGGCAACGTTAATTTTTCGTAGGGTGAAAGACTACTTAATGTGCATGCAAGTAGATCTTAAGCAGGGCTTTCGAAAGTGCTAACCAGTTCTAAGGTGAAGTACCAGTATGAATTTTCAAAATTTCTCTTCCTGTGGTAATTTGACCTGTACAGTCTCACTAGATGTAATGGAATGTGTTCGAAGAGAGATTTTTGTAGAATAAACATTTTCTGTAGTAGGTGTATTGAAAAAAAGAGTGGAGACAAATGCCAAAAGTCTTGGCCTGCAGGAGTGTGTGTGTGTGTGTGTGTGTGTGTGTGTGTGTGTGAGAGAGAGAGAGAGAGAGAGAGAGAGAGAGAGAGAGAGAGAGAGAGAGAGAGAGAGAGAGAGAGAGAGAGAGAGAGCATAGGTTGGGGGGGGGGGGGAGGCAGAAATTATGGACCCAAAGAAGTAAATTTTTGATTTTGTTCTAAAGTGGTGAATTTTTTATAATATTACCATTTTATTATTGGTTCACAATCAAATTTTTCTGTGTTTATTCACTACCATACAGGACACTTTCAAAATAAACAACAGGATCAGTGTAGTCTGATGGTTTGGCCTTAACGTGGTTCTGTTATAGGTGAGGGGCGAGATGTGCCAGAATCTGTACAAACCCTGGCTCATGGCTAGAAAGTTTATGAAATAAGTTGTTAAATTCCGGTAGGGTGCCAACTTATCTACACATGGGTTAGCACAATTCTTGACATCCACGTGGTGATCCCCTCACAAGTACATGTTTAGTTAGAGAGGAAAGTTCAAGTTCATAATGTCTACAGAACATTTATTAAATCGGAGATTCCTGGAGTGGGCCAGGTCTGAAAGGTACTTATGTACGAGAAATAAGAAACAAAGACTAGGATCACAAATTAGTTATATTGGTAAAAGCGGCAGTACACTAATACACAGCACAACGACCCTAGGCTGAAGCAGGCATGACATTTGGACCAGCCATAGACCTGAGCAGAGAAAAGTACTCGTCAGTACAATAACAAAATTATGGTATGAAATCTCCGGGGCAGTGAGTCATACAGAGACAGGAGCACGATCACAGGAGGAGCAAACAAATGCAAAAGGTTCCAATACATATAACTTACACTATTGCTGCTAAGATGATCAGACAAAAGAGGTGCAGGCTCCCGCTACGTGATATGCATGTGCTCCCTACGCCCGCCGAGCTAAGACTACAGATGGTGGGTGAGGTGGTTGGCTACCATTCCAGCTATCTCCCACCAACTCTGAGAGAGAAATTTATTAAAGGCACAAATTAGAGCAAGTACCCTGGAAGTTGTTGCAGAACACAACAGAAACAATGGATTAATTAACAAAAGCTTTCCGACAAGTCAGATTTGGTTATAAGAGTTCCAGAGTCTTTATGCATGTTAATTGTCTGTATTCAATAATTAAGCAAAACAAACTGGAATGAGCCGGCAATGCACATGAAGGCCTTTTAAAGAATAGACATGACATTTGTAAGTTACGTTAGCACTTTAAGACATGTAAATTAAATGATGAAAATAAATTAATATATAGCAAAAGAATTTAGCTTTGGGCAATTGGCATGGTGGAAGCCGGAACTGCCAGGATATTTATACGTTACATTAATTACAACCAAAGAATTTAAAATTGCTCTTTTTAAAGAAACAAGACACATTATCAACATAAGAAATTTATGGAAAGAATTATGGGTGTTACTGTCTCATGTTTTGCATTGGTTTCAAAACCACGTGGCTTTGCACTCGCAGGCTTACTGCGCCTCACTTAAAATGAATAAAATATAGCTAACGTTTCCTCTTGCTACTTAGAGACTCTGCTTTATGGGGCATTGATTATGTTTGCACTGCACACGCATATTCAGGAGAACTCTCTTGTGAAACTAGGGTCAGTGAGCCGTTCCTGCACGAATGGCAGAGATGACCCGTGCACGAGGTCCACAGACATGTGTGCCTGGTGCATGAGCAGAGCAGCAGTGATCTGCCTCCCGAGTGGAGCAGTGAGAGTGACGTCAATCTTTAAACTGCTCAGAGGGCCAAACATTTTCTTGGCAGGTGTATGTATCTCTGTAGAGAAAATTGTATTGTAGAAATGTAGACAAGTAATTTGGATTTGATAATTCATATTGTGCATTTATTTTCAGAAGGAGAATATGGAAGGAAAATGTTTGCAGCACGAGAACGTAGCATTTTTGTGCAACTTAGATGTATGAATAGGCATGCACAGCCATTGTCACTAGGGTGCGCACAAAATTAAAGAATCGCTGATGGCCACATGGAAGTGGGGGTCCAGGGGTTTTTCATCTGAGGAATGTTTTTGATTTTTAAGTTTAATATGGTGATAATTTGCAAAAGTTGTACCAAAATAGGAAGTTATAAAAGACCACATTTTTGCATTATTTTCTAAAATATTGATAGAAAACTTTATTCTAAAAAAATAATTTGTATAAATTTGAAAAGTGAAATGAATGAATTAATAGAATAACTCAAATTAATATTGACTTATACTACTTAAAAAGTTACATTAGTCACTTCGTGTGTTAGACCTGTCCTTAGGCAAACCAGGAGCATTTTTTCTTCAGTTGGATAAATTAATTAAAATACTATCTTAAATAATTATTCACTTCCATTATATAAAAAAATATACATTTGCTTTATTAAAACCGTTCCAAGATAACAAGAACATTCAAATAATGGACTGATACTACTATGAAAGGTAAACTTAGTTTTTAAAAGTACACACTGAAATTCCACAATAATAAATAAATGTCAAGACCACAATTTTAAATTAATAAATATGTTGATCATGACATTCAGCACACCTCATGCACACGCATATGGCTTTATGCTACTGCAATCTATGCACTGATATGTTAAGGGACAAAGACAAATGAGTATAGTTTCTCCCTTTAAGTGGAAGAAGTTGACTTAAGTAGGTATATGAAATATGAAGTCACCTTTGGAGTGGTTTCAGAGGGAGGTTACATACTATTCTAGGCTGGATATGATAAACCACTTACCATAGTATTTTAAGCACCTTACAGTAGCATTGTTTGTAAACAGACTGCCCTTGCAGTACAAAGTCCTTATAAACCCCATGTTTTTATATAAAAGGGAAAAGGTTTTGGTTTCAGTTTTAATACATTTATAATTTTTTTTGTGAAGGCGAGACGAGAGTGTGCCACTCCTGACTTTGTATTTGATTTTGAGGCCATATTTTGAAATCTGTAACTCTCCTCCCATTATCACAGTTTTGAAAAAAATTTGTGATTCTGATTGCAAGTAAAAAGGTCTTCACAACACCATCTTTGCACATACGTTCCACATTCCCATTTATTTTGTATAAATGTCATGAAACTGCTCAAATTTAATTCACTACTGTGTCATTCTCAAGGTTAAATGCCAATCCGAATAGGTGAGTCTTCAAATTCAACTTCTTCCCCCTGTTCTTTTATTATCAACACTCTTTCCAAGGTATACTTATCTTACAAACTTTCTATTGTCACCTGAAAAAGGTCTACTATCAAAACATTTGTTCTTTTAATAGAAAATTCTGTCCATACAAGTATGTCTTCTTTTTAGTATTGTTCACTGCAGTTTCACACATAATTAATAATAGCCAGTATTTTGGTGCATGATTTTGTTAGCAAATCATTTGTGTACAAAGTAAATGAAATAATAAATCCAAGTAGTTATATATACTCATGTGTGTTTGTGTATGGGTATAGGGAAAATGTTATGCTATAACATTGACTGATACAAAATTTTCACTGTCATTATGTCATCAGTAATCTATGGTCATATTTTACTGTTAGTCACCCATGTATCAGGGTTAATTATGTTTTCTGGTATTGAAACAATTTGCATATTTTAGTACAGCACATTTTTTTGGACAAAAAAAAAATCAATTTATGTTTCCTAGAAAATTCTGCTGAAAGGTTTTATACTTTCATAATGAATAATTAAATGATATGATCGAAAGTACAAATACTTACTTGTTTCAATTTGCTAATACTTATCCTCAGCATTTTCCAAATACTGTGTTGTATAATGTTTATGAAATACAACACATTATTGATATTTTAGGGTTTCTGGGGACGTAACCCATTCAGTCAAAGATAAATAAATAGGTAATTAAGGCATTGCAATAAACAAATTTTTTGTTAGGAACGGTATTGATATTGTCTTACATCAAGACAAATAGAAATCTATTTGTACTTTATGTTACTGGCAGCAGTGTGGTAGGAGACTACGGAACATAGTCTCAGCAGCAAATGAGGTATCCCACACATAGGGAACCTTTCTCATTGGACGTTATGTTCTTCTGCGTACAGTGGAGACCATTCCGACCACTTCATATGCAACGTCCGAGACTGTGACTGAATGTGACAAAAATGGTTAACCATTCAGTTTAACAATTTTAGAATGGGAAAATGCAACCTCTTTAAAGGTGATATTATTATCCCTGCTAACTAAATTTACAGCTTCCAGGACTAACCCAATGTTATATACTGTGTGTGTCTATATATATATATATATATATATATATATATATATATATATATATATATGTATATGTGTGTGTGCGTGTGTGTGTGTGTGTGCGTGTGTGCGTGTGTGTGTGTTAGTGTGTGGAGAGAGAGATAGACATAGATGGAGGTAGATAGATAGAGAGATTGTTTTATAGTTATTTGTTTCTATTAGTATACACACACTTACACACACACACAAATGCACCCACATGCATGCACACATGTGCACGTTGTGAGTGCAAACAGCTCTACAGTCAAGTATCAAAATGCAGGCTAATTATAACCTTTGGAAAAATTAGACTTTGAAAACCATAAGGAGGAAATATAACGTGATAAGAGTGGAGGTTTTATAATTTATCATAGTATACTTCTGTGACTATAGTCAGTATAAATTTGCTGTGATGAAAGCTAAGTATACATTTCTTTCTTTTTCTGTATCTCATGTGATAGTCAGTTTTGCTACTTTTTTTACATCTGCATCTGATACGCTCATTTAATATTATAACTCCTTCATATACCTTTTGGCTTGAATATTTGGCTGTGGAAAATCTTGGCACCTGAGTTGCATATTAGCATCTTACTTTTTGAAATTGCAAGTAACCATAAACTTTGATGATAGTGTGCTGGCACATATTATCTTAAATTTTAAAGAAGTTATGATCTGCCTTATGAAGACTGTAAGGAAATTATTGTACTTAAAGTTACTGCTTATTGATTCTCTGTATATGTAGCTTACTTATACACTGTGTGATCAAAAGTATCCGGACACCCACCTGAAAGTGAAGAACAAGTTCGGGCCGCCCTCCATCGGGAACACTGGCAGTCAATATCCAGTGTTGGCCCACCTTTAGTATTGATGACAGGTTGCACTCTCACAGGCGTACTTTCAATCAGATGGTGGAAAGTTTCCTAGAGAATAGCATCCCATTCTTTGCGGAGCGCCAAAATGAGAAGAGGTAATGATGTGGGTCAGTGTGGTCTAGTATGAAGTCGGCATTCCAAAACATCCTAAATATGCTCTCCCAGATTCAAATCAGGACTCTGCACAGGCCAGTCCATTGGTGGGATGTTGTTATCAAACCATGGTAGGCAACATGAAAGCGGTTAAAATGTCAACATAAACATGGGACTTAACAGCACCACGTCAAGGAACAAGGGGCCAAGCCTGCTCCAGGAGAAACACTGTAATTCAACCATGTCCGAATTTCAGTCGTCACTCTACAGACTAGTAGATGTCGTTCAACAGGCATTTGCCACACCCATACCCTACCATCGGATTGCCACATTGTGTACTGTGATTAATCACTCCACACAATGGCTTTCCACTCTTATATTGTCCTGTTTCAATGCTCCCTACACCATGTGAAATGGTGTTTGGCAGTTGCCTGTGTGATGTGTGGCTTATGAGGAGCTGCTTGGCTATGGAAACATGTTTCCTCACCTCATGCCGAACAGTTATGGTGCTTGGAGTTGATTTTGATGCAGTTTGGAATTTCTATGTGATGGTAGCGATGGATGATTGATAATTATTCTGTACGACCCTCTTCAACACTTGACAGTGGCTGTCAACACGGAAGGTCGACCTGCATGCTTTTGGGTTGTAGACATCCTTTCACGTTTCTACTTCACTATAAAGGGATATTCAGGTGGGTAGAAATTTTGCATACAGACTTATTACACATGACCACCTTGAAAGTCCATGAGTTCCTCAGACTATCCCATTCTACTGTCTCACACTGTCTACTGACTACTGTGATTGCTGACCATGTGTTCCAAATGATAGGTGGCAGTACTGTGTCACCCTCTATGTTAAACACATGTTTTGCTAGATGTCCGGATATACTGTATACATAGTATACATACAAATTTTTTCTCTGTTTCACTCCATAAATTAGTAAATTACTCTTTTTGCTATATGTCCTGTAATTAGAAATTTTAATTAGAGTTTATCCTCAACATGGAACATTTTTTTACCTGATTTTTCACTGAAGTAAGTTTTCTTTTATTAGTAACTGCATTCTGTGTGCAGTGATTAGATTGTAATGTTTTCAGAACCGCAGACTAGTCTTGCACCCAATGTACGAGATAAGGATGTAGGCAGCGTCAGGAAGACAGTAAATATGTCGAGGACAATCTCCCTTCCATGCAATGCCCAAGGATTCCCAGCACCTTTTTTCAGGTAGACTATATACATACTAATGCACCTTACAGTACAGTATTTTGCAGAATCCTGAAAGTGTGTATGTCACTGTCCAGGAGAGACCATTTTCAGTCATTTATTCAGATACAGTACATCTACCTGTATGTTTGGTCACCTGTCACACCTGTAATTTTGTTTAGGATGTCACAAATTATTATGAATTGCCTTATTTTTTATAACTATATTTTGTGCCCCCCCCCCCCCCCCCCCACCCTCACTGATGTAGCTTAAATTACAAAGTAATTGAAATATTTTAAATTTTCAGAGAATTAAACTCTAAAACAAATTACACATAATTAATCATATTTCCAGACAAGTGGATCATTTAGTAAAGCTAGTATTTTATACAATCTTTTTAATGAATTTACAGGTGTATTATAGTTGATTCATGATAACTTCGGCCTTTTCTGAAGCCATGCTAAATATCTACTTTTGGTTACTGATTATGTATCCTTCCACTACACGTAAACATAAACACTGCCGTGTGATGTCTACTTTTGTACCTGTCAAATGCGTTGGTTGCTGTTCAAAGAATGCTGCCATATTTCCTTCAAATGTTCACAATTTAGGCCTATAATAATATTTAGGTCAGCTTTATAACTATTTGTTATACGTGATATAGCACGTTACACATAATGCACATTAATATTTTGCCGCGACAGTGTTTGTTACAACTGTGGCGGAAACAACAGTAGTATTTAACCTGTTGTTATTAATATGTGTTGGGTTATTTCGTTAAAAGGATGGCCTTATTTGGAATAAAGATTAAAACGAAGGGACACAGTAAATTCAAACAGTAAATTCAAGCACGCAACTCGTGTCGCGTATTTATTGTTTGTAGCATTGACAAACGTCAAAGATAGTGGTGAACATGCAAACGTATAGGCCTACTGTAACGTTTATTCCGCTAATGTTTACATTCATTAGTACTTACTGGTTTGTAGGTTTATTGTATTATTTATTTAAATTTATCTGGTTGAGCATAGTATTTTGAGGGGATCGTGGCAGACATTAAAATCACAGAAACGTAAGCTCGTTACAAAACTATGTTTGAAACATCTAGTGCAAAGGTACAATGTTATGATAAACAGGCGTGAATTTCAATAAGTAACTTCATCATAACATCATTTCATGGTTAAAACGTGTACATTTTACACATATTTGAAATGCACACACGCACACCTGGCCTGCGTAACGATTACAACACAGCCGCCACACCCTTTCAAACACAGCGATCACAACAAAACACTTTTAACTCTGCCGTGAAAACACATTTTTATCACAACATTGTAACTTGCTTGGAGGTTTAAAAAACACGAGTATGAACTTGACGTTTCGTTCAGAAACACGCCGTGTCATTGACACGTCGCAACATCACTAACAGTCGTTAGGCAATGGGTATAATCACCCGCCATATTGGGTTGGGTTGGGACAAGCGTGTGATTCTACGTTCTCCTTTCCACACCACGTCTGCCAACCTCCTGGATTGGTAAGCGTCGCGCTATTGCATCATATCTACATAACATATAAAGGATATTTAAACAATAAAATCTCGTTTCAGTTGTAAACTACAATTTCAAACATCATTATTGTTACTGTAATTAGTATAAAATGTGCTGAAATTAGAAATAACAAGATTTATAATTTTCCTGCCACACAAGTGGTACAAACTTCCTGAGAAAGAGAGAAAAGAGACAGAACGAGAGAGAGTGACATGATCTGCTTCACTTAAACTTTTCTTCCGGATGGAAAAAAAAACACAGTGTCACTAGAGTGAGCCTATGCACTGTAATTTCCGCAGATATTTTTTACTGCAGCAATAAAATGTGTTTCCGTCAGTGCTACCTAACAATACAAATATATAATTTGGCAACGTTTCATTTTCAAATAGTATACATAAAAACGAGGTTAAAAAATATTGTAACTGTGAACTATTTCTTATCAGCCGTTGCCAACATGTCGCTGCTTTCGCTGTTGTTAATTCATATTTAATACGAAATTAATATTACAAGTTATAGAAGATACTAAGTAGATAATTGATCTATTCAAGAACACAGTACTTTAACGTTAATCACAGGGTTATATAATTTTGGGATACAAGTGATTGAACACAACAGGTTGACATGTTACACCTTGGGTGATTGTTCAAAGGTTTGATTCCAAAAGGCAGAAGAAAGCGTGAATGGACTATAATGAGTTACACATTCAGTTATATGTTTTTGGTTAGTGTTCCTTCTTTAAGCCATAAACAGAAACCATACTTCTATAACAGAAACTTATGTAGGGAAATTTGTTGACATTCTTTACTATTACATTAACAGACTGTTATTCTAAGGTAACTGTGTGAATAAAAAGTTTTTGCTGCTATTTTTAATGTGTTTAATTAAGTTTTTATTTATTTTCAAAATGATTGTATATATTGAAACGGAAGTAAATGGATTTACTGACAGATATGGTTAAAAATTTATCTCCAACTTAGTTACATTATTTTTCAAATAAACATTTCAAATTTTGTTGCAAATTTTTACTTTCTTTTCAAAAGTTTACTAAAATTAAAAAAAAATTTGTGTGAGTATATTTTTGCAGTTGTCACCACTGGAAAATATGTGCTAGATCAAGAGCAACATTTGTAGTGATACCATAATCTCCTTTTCAGTGCAGAAACATTTTTTTTGCATTTCCTTATCTTGAAAATGTTTTAACTAGGCTGATACATCCATGTGTGTGTTCCAACATCACATTTATGAAAACTAGAACCACTTTAAGACCTTGATTCTTTATTTAGCAGAGCCTTGGAAAATGAATTTTTTCTGCAGAAATATAATACTTAAACAAAAATTTTTTCTGGTGGTTTTGTAAATGAAGGTCCGCACTTTATAATTATGTTAGTGTTATATTTCTGGAGGCAATATCCTATTTTAAAAATTAGTTTTAATATTTTTAAAAATTTATTTTTCACTTATGCTGTAACTATGTAATTCATATTTTGCACAATACGTTAGCAACGTGTTCTGAATAAAATAGCCAGTAGAAATTTGAAACATGACAAAAAATTTACTGTTTTTAACGTTATCCTTTTCGAAGCATGAGTTATAACTGCCATATTTTCGTGTGAGCACAAACGTGATCCGTATACGTAGTTCAATTTTTGTCTGTAGAGGTCAGGCTCAAAATCCCATTATGAGTTCTGAATGTGAGTGCTAGATGTCATTAGTGTTGCTGCATATTTCTGGCGGGAATTCGTAAATTTTTGTGTGGTTAAAGTTGGAGTCACAATAACCCGATGAACACGATACGACACATCGACATGACGTCAGAGCCAGACAGAATTTCACATTATATTTTATTCAGTGTTCACAATACCACAACAAAATCTGCCCGACAAGTGTGTTTCGACAGTTGGGAAATTTTAAAACTGCAAGTTTCCTATTAATATCCAATATTTACTTTTCAAAACTCACGATAAAGCAAATAATTATTTAGCTTTTGACAATATTTGAATTTATACAAAAAAAAATATAATTAAACACAAACCGGTACGTTATTTTGGCGGCGAGTTAAGTTATTATTCACTACAGTAGAGAAATTTGCACAACATTTTTTTATAATGTTGTATTTACCTTCTTTTGTGCGCTTCGACGAGCCCAATACGACGGAAAGTGGAAATAGAACCTACTATTTTTGGGCTGTCGTCACTGTGACCTTGCTTTTCATTGGCTGGTACTCAAATTTTGTGTCGTCTGGAATGTCGTCGGATTCGTCGGGTCATTCTGACTCCAGCTTAACTAGTGTTCAAACATTAGAGACAGTGCTGTAGCAAGTGAACATGAAGATCAAAAGGAAATGGAAAGAAAATAACCGACATCAATTTCGGTGAGCGAAAATTATATCTCAGAAAACTCGCATATTATTTTCAAACGTTTAATTTAAAAATAGGCATACGTAGTTGTGCCAAGAAAATATCTTATTCACAATTTGTAATTGAATCTTACAGCATTTCATTTTATGTGTAGCAGTCTCTATATTGTGAAGTCATAACAAACACCCAGTTCGGAGGACATGGGTTCGAAGACCCATTCCAAGAGAATTAATAGTCCATCATTGTGAGTGTTAAAAAAAAAATTTATTACCCATCCTTTTGAAAACCTCCCTGCATTTAGTACTCAATCGAAATAAAACATGTGATAGTGCATAGGCAATTAAAAAAAAGACATGTATCATATTATTTGGTGAAAAGGGGAAAAAAGTGAGGCACTTTTAAAGTAAGTAAAAAGGTTTTATAAATATGAAGTGAACTGTTTCCTGCATTTTGCCAGAATGCTTTCTCGGATCACTGAGGCTCATTCTACAATGACACGGATACGGAAACATGACAGTCCGAGCCTGAACTGAAATGGAAAGTAGCCCATACCAACACGGAACATGAACATACAGGCAGACATGTAAGAAAGGTGGTCATCTCCAAACTTTTAGTTGTCTATGAATCCATAAAGCAAATAATATAAGGACTAATCTGGTGTGACGATAATTGTTCTGGTGATCATTGTAAATCACAAGAAAGAATTTCTTGAATGCGTCTTTCTACTAATAAACACTTGTAAATGAAGTAGTGAATGTTATAGAATAAAAAAAAATAATTTAATATCATAACATCTGTTTTAATGACTTACAATTGAGGAGTGTCCTCCCACCCTCCCCCTTCAACCAAGCCATTCGCATATTGCAATTGTTATGATATTGTAGAATACTCAGACTCATTCCGACTTATCAGTTTGTACCGTTTCTATGTCGTTTTTCTTATGGATTAGTGTAATGGGCTTAAGCTGGACCTGGTGGGAATTGAATGTAAGGTCTGTAATTTTGTTGGAGGCTTGTCTGATAACTCTTTGAAGTATTTCTAAATATTCAATCATAGGTTTTTCTGTAAAAATTACCTAAGTTATTCTGAAACAAGTAATACTTGTAGAATATGATTTAGTATTGGGCCAAGCTGTACACGATAAATTATTAAAATAAGTGTGTACATATTAACTAAAAAGAATATTAATCAATATGTTGAAAAGCACCTTCATATATTTCTCGTCATCTTATCATAATGATTACAGTTTATCCAATCCAGGTTGTAACTAAGGCATTAGCACTATCCCCAAATTGATTCCATTCATAAAATAAATTAAGTTAGCACACATAATAAAATTAAAACTGTATGGCTTCTTTGCTGCATCATTCAACCATAAGAGCCACCAACTTAATTTTGTGTAATAGTTTCCAACTTGTTGGATTTTATCGGAGAATGCATTTTACTCGAAATTTAGAAAAGTCGCTAGTTTGAAAGTACGCAGCCACTATTATAGTAACTATCAAATTATGGGGTAGTGACAAAATGTACCAAGCATGATGGCATTTTTTTTAACAGGTCCAATAAAATGTTTAACCCTTTTCCCGCTCACAAACATACAGGCACACACCCATGCACACAGAAGAAGGCAAGCTCATTAGTCTAGCTTCTGTTTGAATTGGTGTAATTATGTAATTTTTTAATAATATTTGTAATGGTCGAAATTGATATTGAACCCGACAAAGGACAGTAAAGTAATTTTGGAATGGAGATGTCCATGTAATTTCTCAAATGGTCCTAATGTGGAATAAATCCCGGCTCACGTATGCGTTAGGGTGAAGGCCGACTATCTGACCGGCTTCGATCGGAGCCGACTCTCAAACAGACAGGGTCGAATGGTGAAGACAGATTATATGCGTCGAAACAGTCTTTTCGTTTCAATCATGGAGTTCAGTTGTGAGGATGCAATATATTTACTAGATGCTACTGAAAATGTTATTGTAAATAGGCATCAGTGTAGTCATTTTCATTACCATTGGCAGCTTTACGAGTAGATTCATGGAAGGAGAAGGGAGTTGGGAGTTTTTTTTTTGCAGAGGCTCTAGCTTTCCCAACTGCCTTAAAAAATTAGCGCTGAATTTAAAACCAAAGTTAAAAACCCCAATGTCTACTGTTGTGAAAATGCAACAAAAATTTTTCCCTGGAACAAATTAAGATATTGATTCTCATATTATTTCTAATTCCATGGGCACAATTTTAGTTGTTTTGCTAGATAATTTTCACATTAATGGATATGGTAATTATTGTAATTATTTGCGTCTCCCTACCTGCTTTATAACTATATCTGCAACACCCATTTTCTTCGCAATATCTTTCCAAGAGTCATCTACAACAGCACAATTGAAATAGGCCTTGTATTTCCTGTCCCAAATTTTTTGTTCAGAAATATTTTAGGGTTTTTATATTCCAGATTCATACAAAAAATACCAAATAGATGCAGTGACACCAAGTTCAGATCGCGCTGGTACCTGAAACCACAATGAAAAATTGATTCCAGTAAACTGTTTGACTGAGTGTGCAGCCTATGAGAGTTTGCTGATGTCTCCAGCCACTATGCACATGCACTCATACATTTCTCGCTCTGATTAGTGCCAATCGTCTCAGAAATTCAGAATCTGAAAATCTCCCTTCACTCTGTGCGTACTTGGCCTGAAGAGACTATCACTGCCACCTACAGAATAAATTTTTTTACAAGAATTCTATACATCCATATAAAAAATTGCATAATATCTCTATCACCCAACTTTTGAATAAGAACTACTTGTTTTTGCATAGCAGAGAATTATTTAGCTTTCATTTGTTCAACGAAAACTTTCGTAGCCTTGAAATAAAACAGTAAAACTAAATGCATGTAGCAAAAAATATATGCAACTAACGAATTAATTGATGTGATGAACTGCATCACTATACTTATGGGCTTGCCAGATTAGTGCTTCAGAGGAAAAGGCTGGGAGTGAACATTTTGCCTGATGATGATGATGCTGCTGTCTCATCACTTGAAGGCAGAAAGTGCGAGAACTCAAGAGCAGCAGAGCTTCCCGACACGGAGCTATAGTCTGTGATGGGTACATACACCACATACACCAGTGCCTGAAACTGACGATAACGAGAAAGTTTTATGTAATAGTAATATTTTGGGTGATATGTAATGTGGCCAATGAGAATGAAATTATTGCTTTGTAAACATTTCTTTGTGTATGATGTGGATAGTGATTGTCCCTGAGATAGTGTCTTTGTAAGGTTCAGAGCAAGTTCCACTAAAATGATCACTCACAAAACATGGCCCCTTTTTCCTTGATGGTTTTAGTTGTTGTGGGATACTGTAAATTTTAAATCCAAATAACTCTGTTTCTGATTCTTGGGGATGCAGGTTAGAGATGCCGCCGCCGGTGAAGCTTTTGTATATGAAACATCTTGTATAGTCCAGAAAGTATGCCTACGAAGTTACTGTGTTAAGCTACAACCACCAGCTACTCGATTATGTCTTCCTTATACGAGAGGAGTGTTACTTTATCTAAGTTTTGTTTTATCATGTTGGCATTCTTGAAATAAGCTGGTAAAAATATTATGTGCGTAGTAGTAAACCACAGCCTGTGCTCGAAAGGTCTCCTAGTGCTTGTTTACATTTTATTTAAATGAAAGATGATTTGGTTAGTACCAAGAAATCAGTCATGCAAGTGAGACTATAGAGGCAGTATTTCATTTGCAACAGCATTATTATTAAAAAAAAATACATTGTAACTTTTTTTTTATCGAACATACAGTTCTGTGCATAAGTTTATAAAATTGTGTACGGTAACTCGGTTTTTATAGATAGTGCAGAACAAAGCTGTTAGATAGGGAAAACATTTTTCACAATGGAGCTGTTCCATAATACTTGCTCAAAATACTGATAATTTGGAGCGAAACTTATTGAATGAGCTACTTAAATTTGGGTCAAAGGAAGTAATGAAAGTAAAATATTTAATAGTGTAGCAGCCACAATAGAAATTAGTCAACATTTTAATCATTATAAGAGGGTTTCGTTAACTTAGTACATTAATAGACAGGCCTAATACCTGTTATAATAAATTAATGAAAAATTATTTTTTATTCATTTATGTAAAAAAAATTACATGGCAGATTCAAAAATTGTGTCATTGCCAATACAAAATAAGTGTTGTCCAAAAATACCTGTCTAACCTACAGGCATATGCATAACATGTAGACTTTAACTTTTTTTTTCAAAACAGACCTTAAATTTTCACTGTGTTTATAATATTAACTTTACTAGTTAACCCAGTTGTAGTTTAATTTTGTACTATAATATAATTACATCTTAATAAAAAGAAGCATGAAGAAAATATGTTTCCACTATTTTTTGATTTAGTGGAAAAAAATTGTAGTTATTGACTCAAACCACTAAGCCACATAAGTATTTACTTGTTCCTGATCACATCTAATTAAATTAATGTCCAGTTCATAACTGTATTTTGTACAATTCACAATAAATTTCATCAGTATTACTTGGAATGTGATTTAATTTAAATCACTACACATTTTTCGTCTTGGTCACATTGAAAAAAGTCACGGTGGCCTCTATCTTTTATATAAATTGTCGCTTCTCTGGCATCGTGCTGTTTGAACACACTTCTTGTCTATGAATGGCTCTCATGTGGTACCTTCCCTAGAGAGTGCCAACTCACACAGGTTAGATATAGTATGCAAAGGCTCTGGCATGGTTCGAGCATACTGTTCTATGAAAACTTAGGCCCATGTCTTGTGGTTATGTGGCCGAGCCCGTCATATACAATTGCAGCTCAGTCTTAGGCCCTGGGTTGCAGTACGGTTAATATTGAGAAAATAATTTGTAGCTACAACAAAATGATTTTTCATCCCCTAAAGCAGAGTGATTTGATAATTGAAGCAACTGTAAGTTGGAACGCCATACCACTTGATGTAGGTACAGAACAAAGCAATACTATTTTATGGGACTAAAGTAAATTTTGAAATGTATTAATTTAATTGAAACCAGTGTAATTAAGAACAATTTATTCGCAAAAAGAAGTGAATATATTTTTGGCTGCTCTTTTAGACAAGAAATCTTTTGCCTCTGTGAACTCAACGTGAACTCTAACTTATTAAGACAAATAATAAATTAAAGTGCTGCTTATATTAATTACATTTGGAAAGGAATTTGGTATCCTTTAATAATAATTTCCTATTATTAACTAATTGGGAACAATTGGAATTTTCTGAATTTTGTCAGACAATGTGACTTGTACTGTTTTTTGGGGTGCGTATTACACTTTGGAGTATGTACTATAATGCAATTAAGACAAAACACTACTTTGTATAATTTCATGTGTGTTGCACAAGCATATGATAATAATACTAATGACATGATAATAATATAATTAAAATATCCTTTAAATATAACATCTCAGGAACATTGAAATTTTTTTTCATTGTAAAATATAAAAATGTTTTACCTCATGTGGAGTACAGATAAATTAATTTTTGTGTGTGTAGAGTATCTGCCGGCAGTGTGTTTGTGGAGTTATTGATTTGCGGAGGCTTCCCTTTTATCATTACTGCATAATGCTTTCTGAATTTTTGTCTCTTGTTTTACCAAAGCAAAAGTGAATACAATTTCTGAAATGGCAAGTTGCATTAAATTGTGTTTCAATTCAATAACAAACACGTAGAGTTGCTGTAAAGTACGATATGACTGTGTGTTTAATGTGTCTGGTTCCTACAGGGAGCAATGTTAGTTATGTGTTAAGAATATGTAAACTGCTGGTTACCAGTAATTTTGTTAATTTGAGTCTCGCAAGCTGTGTTAACCAGTAGTGCTGATACTGCAGAATGGTTGTGTGCACAGTGACGTTGCTGTGCATGACATCAAGACAGGTGTCCTGCTGCCACTGCAGTTGCAGCCATTGTGTACGCTGCCGCCTCTAGAAATACTTTTGATTGCTGGTTGTTTCTACTCATGAACAACCATTGATCTGTAACTTATAAACATGGTTTTAGTGTCTTGTCTAATCATACCATTAAAATTAATAAGTTCCTGTTTATTATTTTAAAGTTTAAGTAATTTTTGTATAAAATATATTGTCTTGCTTTTCGCAGCCTTTTATATATATACATTATGCTAATTTTTTGTAATTCTTTTTGGAAAGTGGTCTGACCTTTAATTTTACTGTATACATTATTTCATAGAAATAATTAAATTTCCGACATACACAACATTTAATACACTTCTTAGTTATCTAATTACCCTCAAGTGTAATTTAACTTATTTCAATAATAATTATAACAATAACATCAATTTGCAAATGTTTTGTAATATCAATAAATAACTTAGTATATTGGAATAAATTACTAAACAATCCATGTGCGCAGGGATGCAGAATATGTTAATTTGATTTATAACTATTTAAATTTTACTCTTTTCTTATAATTTAATGATAACACAATCACAATTAATTCATAGCACTTATAACCAGTGTTGTTAAAATTACTGGAAAAATGTAATTGGGCTCAATTACAATTACTCCGGTGACAATGCAGCTAGTTACAAGTAAAAATTACTTTTGATAAAAGTAATCAGTAAAAGAACAATTAAAATTACAATTACTTTTCTGCTACCATTTTAAAACTCAGTTACAGTGCATGTTTTTACACACATTAAAAAACATAGATACATATTTGGTTTTTAAAAAGTATTTGCAGCTAAGGGTTATAGTGTTTATTATTTTTAAATTATTGAATGGTTTTTGTGGACATGCTTGATTGACTAACATCAAATATATGCATATAAAATAAATAATAATAACTTTTCCAAATCACGCCACTGTAATGTCAATTCTTCTTAAAATATTCACTTATTTAATACTGCCAAAACTGATTTCATACCAGTTACACACTGTAATAAAAAACTTTATATTTTTTTATCAAACCTTACAAAACAATTGCATTTTAATGTTCTCATCAGATAGATTCCCTCTCTTGATAGCAAAAACGTCTTTACTGACACTAAAAATATGCTCAACGGGAGCACTAGAAGGCAGTGATGGAACAAATGCGCGAAAAGTGGAAGCAAGAAGGCAAAGATTACTAGAACATGACAAGCCACTTCTGTGTTTTGTCCATAGATGTATATGCAATCGTAGTGCTACAAGTGTACATTGTGGTACTCCTTGTTCTTAATTTTATCTGAAACACATCGGAAGTATAAAAAGGGATGGTAAATAAATACACTGTAACGATTACTGAAATGTAACAAATACATTTAATGTTGTAATCCGATTACAAGTACAAATTACTTGTTTTGATATGTAATTCGTTACAAGTAGAAATTACTTGAATAGTAATTGTTACAAGTAATCCGATTACTTGTAATTCGTTACTTAACAACACTGCTTATAACTTATAGTTTATCTATGACTTGAAAATAATTCTACACATACTTCAAACTAACAATTGTTATGACTATAGGACACAATACTTTTCTGCACTCATGTCTTACATCAGGGAGGTCAATAGGAAAGTGCCCTTGTGGTACATTGCCACACTGTGTAGTATACAAGGACCCATAGCTAAGTTCAACGCATCCAATTTGCCCCTACTGCCTGGAAACTCTCATCAGGTCAGCAGAGCAAGCAATAGGCCCCTCTGGTCAGGTGACAAGTTGGCCAGAAGCCCGAAAATGTCCTGCGTCTCTAACACGAAATGAAAGGTGTACTTCTGGGTATGTGCTTCCATAAATTGGGTGGATGTGGGTAAACTGTGCACTACTCCCATTTTATTAACTACCCTTAACATTTCACTCAATTTTCCTTCTTCACGTCGGATTCAGAAGTCTGTGCATTAACTAAATTACTGGCTCGGCGCGTCTCTAGTATGTCCGATGGCCACGGGGTTGGCTAAGTCCCCATATCACAGATTGTGAACCCAATGGAATTCATTCTGTTCGTATCCATAACTGCAATTCTTTCTCTGAAAGTATATTAGTTAATTTTGAAATGAAAAGTGATTCTAATTGTGTATCAATAATGTCAACAATACGCATGCATAAGGAAGTGTATAATATGATGCCTCACAGCGCTGTTTTGTAAATATAGCAACACTCGTGGCATATGAAAGTGCTGACATGCCCTTCGTGCCTGTGTTTTCACAACATTCTGTAACTGGGTCATGCCGCCTTGTATGCACATGCCTTCCATATGTCAGCTAAAATTCTATCGGAGGCTTCTCCCTTAGCCTTTGGTTTTGTTGCACAAACGAGTTACTGAAATAGTGCATCAAATACAAAAACTTCCTTATAGGCAATGTAGTAAACATTCTCTCATTTTATTATTATTTAACGTACTTATAATGTAAGATTTATTTATTGACGTTACGTCTTAATTTGATTTAGTACCCCTAGTACAAAATATTTGTATGTGATGAACATATAACTTTAACAGTTATGTTTTCCTAGTTTGCTCTATTATTTAATAGTTAGATCACTGTATCAATTATTCCATATGGAAATAGCTTACTTCCAACGCACATGGAGGATTAAACATGTTACTTTACTTTAACATGTGTGAAACCATAATATTTTATATATAATTTAAACATTCACTTCTTTAGGGGGTTATATTATTTATCAAATTAAGTTATTTGAGCTACGGGTAAGTATTATTGGTAATATTTAAATGTGGCTTTATTTATTTATTATTAGAACATTTTCTTAGTGTGGGTGAGTGGGGTAATTTTATTTGAGTTGGAGGAGGAGATTAGTTATTATTTCACTTGGCTACTAGAGGCTGGAACAGAATGGGACCTGCATCAGTGTTATAAATTCGTATCCAATGGTTTAGATCTACTCTATAGTTGAATAAATGCTTATTTCTTCCATGGTTTGACATGTTATTATTCCCATATAGGTTTTACACAGACTACATTAACTGGTAACATCTTGGAGGAGCTGATACTTTATATATTTACGTTACCCTAATGAAGCCACCAATGCGGTGCGGCATGTGGCTCAAATTATGCATGTTTTAAGTCTCATAATTAACATGAAAGAAGGTAAAATTGGGTGCTAAGGTTCATCAACATAGAGTTCCATTGCAAGAATACTTAACATGTGTATAGGGTTACCAGATACTTTTAATGAAATGTAAGACAGACATGGTCCAAAATGTATGGCATTTAATGAAATGTAAGACAGACATGGTCCAAAATGTATGGCATTTAATGAAATGTAAGACAGACATGGTCCAAAATGTATGGCATTTAATGAAATGTAAGACAGACATGGTCCAAAATGTATGGCATTGCATGATAATGAAGGACATCTTTAAAATGTAGAAAAATTAACAGTGAGATGCACAAAACAATGAAAATTCAGGTTCTCTTTTATTATTTTAAACTGTATACATTGCTTGATAAAACATAATTAAAAAAAGATATTTCATAACATTTATTAAAGATGCAACATGTTTATTGTGTATTAGTTATTTTCATACCAACAGCAAAATTATATAATCACTCCACTTTTACACATGCTATTTTTAACCAATTAATCATATTGTTTTACACTTCAACATATCCTAGTTGTACATTTCATAACATATTCACAAACAAAACCAACGTTTTGTTGTTTATACCATGCACAAAACCTAAGATCGAAGCAAAATTTGAATTATCGTATTTACCCGAAAGGAAGACGACCCTTAATCTAAGACAACCCTTTCCTAAAAAAATATTTTTTGATCGAAAAATATTTAAACCTGAATTCATGACTACCCCTGTGAAGTGCTGAAAAAATGATTAGGTTGAAATTATTTTTGCATGAATTTGTGACAAACCCTTCAAGAAGAAATGCTATTATATATTTTATTTACTTTTAAAGAAAAGTTAATCACAATGAAATAGGTGTGTCCAACCTGGCTGTATGGTAGCAGCATTTTTCTTACACTGTAAAACTTTTGTGGGTATTATATTCATGACTTGAACCATTTTGCTTCCCAGCAAATCACTTCCTCTTTGCAGCCATTTGCAAATTAATCACATTAGCTAATGAGTCGGATTAGCCATTAATCAACCATTCCCATCAAAAAGTCATTCACCTAGTGAATTAGAACCCGCCCGCCCCTACTATTACTCATCTTGACAGGTACAGTCTCAGCACTACAAAAATACATCCAACCATAGGACACATGTTATTTAAGCATGAACAGCATTTGTCAAAATCCTCTGTCTGATGGCATACCAATTTTGGAGGATTAACTGCTTCCTGAGTAAAAAATTATGAATAGAAATCTGTAGTAATGTTGTGCACGTAACACAAACTTAAATACTGAACTAGCAGTGTCGCACATTTATGGTAATTGTGGTCCTAGGTTTTGAATAGAAGACGACCCAAATTGTAGATGATCCCTAATTTTTTCTATTCCTTTTCTGTCAAAAAACCTTGTTTTCCTTTAGGATAAATAGGGTATAACCCCGTTTTCAAGATATGGCGAAACCTTTTTTTGGCTGCATTTATACCGTATAAAAACTCTGCTTTCCGAAATGAGATGCTAGACAGGCAGGATCTATATAGATCACACACTGTGAGAGTCAAACAAAGTTTGTAGCGCGCTGTAGACTTTTTGGAACTAACATCGGGCTTCTAAGCAAAATGTAGGACATTTACGATTATTCTGAAATCCCTCCCGGACACCAGACAGAAGGTTAAAATTGTAGGACATTTCCGAGAATTCCCGGTCGTCTGGTTACCCTACACATGTATTATAACCTCAGCCAAGAGGTCTTGGTCTAATGTATACACATATCAAATAGATAACATTTTATATTTACAATGAAAACCATAACTGTATGGTTACACTTGCTGTTTTACACTCCAATTTCGTGGCCATTTCCTCACACCAGCCTGACTGACACAACACAACCAGTTCCACTTAACAAATGTCCACAGATTATACTTAACAACATGTAAATGTAACATGTGTGTTGCTTCATTTTCACACATTACAATGTAGTGTTAGAAATCAGATTTTGTGTCAACCCATATTCTAATTCACATAAGGGTTTTACCATGTATCGTATAAAATTATCAGATGTCAGAATAATTGGTTTGCTATTTATTCTTTTTCTGGATTCATTTCATGTATCAGCTGAAAGTTTGAGAGTACACTTTCCTTATTTAGAAGAGATGTTGTTACATTTATAGCATGTTGTTGATGTCTTAAAAGGGTATCTTATGTCTGTATTCAGTAATGTGATGTGTGACATTTGATGGGCCATTCTCTGAAGTATTGGCATTCCCCAAACTTTCCAGAACCAACAACAAGTGTTGCTCCAAAGTTGAAAGATGGCCAGTTTACTGGCGTGAAGGCTCAGTCCCCTCTTTCTGGCATGGTGGTGATGACATGCATGGTTCAGGGTTTTCCTATTCCAGCATTCAGGTAAACTATATGTTGTGAACATTTCCTCAAATGGTTTTTCCCTTCTAGTTTAGTGTTCATAAAGACCTCCAAGAGGACATTACTCTACAATTTAGTCTAATTGTCAAGAAACGGACCCTATATTTACCCTTAGGTATGTTTTTATTTTACATGTATTTATTAACCCGTTAACCGTGGTTGACTCTTGCAGAAGTCTGCCATGGTCAGACCATGCAGATGGTGGACTGCTGTAAAAGTCGGGCGGGAATGGTACCTTCCCGCCGGTGGACTGCTCTAGCAGTCCAGCCCACTCCACCTCTTACCGTTTCTTTACATTACACTGCCATGGAAGTCCGACCTTGGTGCTGTCTAGCCGGCTTTCTGGATATACTTTTAGTACAGTTTGTGGCCGCTGGATGTCATCAGTAGTCACTCAGCGATGACGGGGAATACGGTGGCTCTTTCACTCTCAATATACAGTTCTTTCTTGTCTCTGCCTTTGGCTGTAGACGTGTAAACATATGAATACAGTGCGGGATTGACATTTTTTAATTATAATGAAAATTGGCTCCGTTTTACTTATATGTTTGGCTGTCGAGATGTAAACATGTGAGTACAGTGCGAGTTGACATTTTTTATTATAATGGAAGATTGTTCGTTGTTTTTACATAGCATCCTGGGTTTTTCTATTACGTTCATGTTGTCAGTTATATAATTTTTATAAAATGAGCAAACATTTTTACGCAACTGATAAAGCCTTTCAGCATCTGTTAGACAGTGACTTTGAGGTCAGTAGTGATGAATTGGACAATGAATCGTTAACAGGACCATCTGATTCTGCACAACAATCAACATCTGCAGGCCCATCAACATCTGCAAGCCCTTCAACAACACCAGACCCAGGATTGTCCGAAAATTCATCAGAGGACGAGGAAGAGAATGAAGAAGGCATGATGCCTCCACAAGCAAAATGGAAATTGGTATGGTGAAGTAAAAATCTAACATCACAAAAACATCTGTTTTCCTCACAGATTTGGTACCGAAGAGTGAAGTTGATACATACAGTTTTTGTAGTTTGTTTTCCTTGTTTGTAATTAAACAAATTGTGACTCATATTTGCCACAAAACAAATATTTTACTCAAAGGGCTGAAGGTCTGACTGATAGAACAAAGAAAGAGTGTATGGACCTGAACCCAAATGAATTGTTTATTCCTGTAGCTATATCTCTCATTATGACCAGGGTGAAAAAGTTGGTGTTTTGGGAGTACTGGTCAAAACATTCACTTCTGGAAACTCCGATTTTTTCACAACTTCTTTTACAGGATAGATACAGTATTTGTCTACCCGAAGGTTCCTACACTTCAGTGATAATGCTGTAGAAACATCAGACTATTTATTCTAACTTCGTCCCAGTGTTTTCAAACAACATTTGTGCCCATTTGGAAACCTTTGTGGGGATGAATCACTCGTTCTGTTCAAAGGACAACTAAAAATAAAGCAGTATTTGCAGCAAAGCTAAGCCATTTTTAGGATCAAAATGTTTTTAATTTGTGATGTAGAAAATAATTATATTTTGGACTTTGTCATTTATTGCGGAAGGGACACGCATCTCACCAAACACAATTGTGGCGTCTCTGGAGATGTCATCGCAACCCTAATCGAGCCCTATTTGCAGAAAAGGTACACTTTATTTTGTGATAATTGGTATATAAGCCCTTCTCTTTTCTGTTGGCTGTATAATCAGGCAACTAATGCGTGTGGCACAGTGCGACACAACCGGAAGGACATGCCAAAAATGGCAGAAAAACTACAAAAAAGAACAACTTACATTCAGGCCTGCCTCAGGCCTAATGTTAGCAATGAAATGGTGTGACAGAGGGGATGTCTACATGCTGTTCATTTTCCACTCAAAAGACATGCAAGAGACATCTAAGAAGGACTACAGAAAAGGTGCAAAATGTTTGAAACCGTTGGTTGTGATAGATTACAACAATTCAATGGGAAATGTTAGCTGAAGTGATATGATCATTAAAACTGTGAAAGTATCAGGAAATGCACCAAATGGTACCAGAAACATTTTTTCCACATAGTAGACGCATTATTGTTCAGTGCATTTTGTCTGTACAAAATGTCTTCGGGTAAAGTGCCATATGCGAATTTCCAATTGGGATTGATTCAGGAAATCTTAGAAAATACAAAGTCGATAAAAGCAGAGCAAGTGGAGGTGGCAGGCGAAGTGATGTTCCACAAAGACTGACTGCTGGACTTCATCATACTGGGCAACTTCCAAAGTGCATTGTTTGCAAGAAAAAATATGGCAAACAAAAGCAAACAAGAATTTTCTGTAAAGCCTGCAAACAAGCACTATGTGAATTCCCATGTTTTGCTATGTACCACAAGGTGAAAAACATATTCCCTGGTGCCGATTGATAAATAATAATGTAAACATTGTATGTAATGTATGTTTGCAATGGAAAACAGAAAAAAAATAAAAAAATACAAAAACTGCATTTATTTCTGTGGTGCCAAGTCATAAATAATAATAAATGTAAATGTTGTCTGTAATATAAACGTTGTATGTTTTCTATGGAAACCAAAAAAGAAAAGGAAAATAATGTAAATTTCTGCATGTACTAAGAGGTTTATTCCTATGAGTATTCCACATATCAGAATTTTGTTTTGAAACAGACATGCAAATTCTTTTGTTGTGCTATGTACTACAAGGTGACTAACATATTCCCTGGTGCCGAGTCATAAATAATAATGTAAACATTGCGTGTAATATAAATATTGTATGTTTGCATGGAAAACATAATTAAATTCCAAAAACTGTTTATTTCTGCAGTCAACTTATAAATAATAATGTAAGTATTGTGTAATATAAATGTTGTATGGTTGCAATGGAAAACAGAAGAAAAAAAAACTCACAAAAATGATTTATTTCTGTAGGGCCGATTCATCAATAATAAGGTAAATGTTGTGAGTAATATAAATGTTGAATGTTTTCAATAGAAAACAAATAGTAAGTAAAAACTGTGTTTGTTTCTGCAAGTACCATGGCCATAACTGGCGAACACAAATCAGGTGGGTTGTGGTTGTGAGAGGCCTGTTCAGGGGGCTCGGCCAGCTGGCCATGCCTCCCGACCTCAAGGTCACCCGCTACTCTCTCGGCTCCCGTGTTTAAAAGGTGAAATATTAGTTTTATTGCATCCAATTTAGGAGGTAACTTATTGTCTCTCTAATAATCACACCTTCATTTATGATCAGTTATATTAAGAAAATCTTGGTTTTTCCAGTTATGTATTTTATTTCCAAATAACATAAGTAATCCCTGCTTGTGAATTTTTCACAGAAGTTTTCCCTCTTCAAATCCACGTCTGATTTGTTGTTGGTTCCATCTTTTTTTAGGTTCTTAGTTGGGTACTGGTTCTTAAAAGTAGGTTCTCAGTTTTGATTATATTTATTGTTTTTAGCTGCTTTAGAAGTAATGTCAGGTAACATATGGTTACAGCCTTAAGTTATATTTTTATACAAAATTGAGTTCAAACAAAAATACAATATTAAAATGCAAAATGAACAAAAAATATTTTTGTTCATGCCTAAGAAAGAAACTGAAACAGTCAGTACTTGCACAAGTTTACTAACTAGTAGAAGGTATTACAGCACAGGAGTAAGTATGGCATATACTCAGTTTTTTGATTTTCTACTTTATAGTTAAATGCACCGCATTATTTGAAAAAATAACATGTTTTGTGATTTGAAGATAAGCTCATGCAAAGTGATCATAATTTTTCTTAACATGTGCATACATTACATAACCTTTAACGTAAGTATTTACGTTCGTTTATGCCAGGTAACAAGTTGCACCAAACATTTTGCTATTAAATTATGTTTTGCGTGCTCACTGCCAATAGTGCTTCATTTTGTGCAGGTTGCATACAACAGTGGTATACAACATGTATGGACACTTTATTTTTTGTTTGCATATGAGAAATACGGGGTAAGATATCAATACATCCTTGTGAAATCTCGAGACATTTTGAGATCCAATTTTAAATGTGGAAGTATTACTTATTATTAAGCAATAGTAACATGGGGGTAGGTAATTTGATTCCCGCTTCATGTACTTCTTTGTGTAAATAGTGTCTTTACACTTAACTGTTTTGATCATAGTAGAACAGAAAATTTGACATATATTATCAGTCCCAGTTCTCATTGTCAAGAATCGGCAGAACCGAGAGCCAGTAACTGGAACCAACCCATCCATAGTTGAACATTGTTTTTGTCAAGCTTATTCTTCACAGTCTCATCTAGTGGGATTTTAATTATAGGATTTTTCCCCATACCAGCAGTCTCAATCTCAAGCTGACAATAGTGGGTTTGATGATCTCATTCCTGAAAATGTAAACAGTTTCTTTGGTAAAAAGTGTTCATAGCTGGGTTTGCCCATTCCTCTGGTAACATTGTTTTTCTTTTTAAAGGTAGCATGGTGACAGTCATGGTAAAGAAAATAGAAGAAATTCTTGATGTGTTGTGGCAGAATGAAATATTTTGCATTATATCTTGGAATTTTGTTAAGTCAATCAAATGTGTCAAAGTCTCACCTTTATACATTTTTTTTGCCAAAATGTATTTCTGATAACTTGGCCCCAGTTTATCAAATTTTGCTCACTTATGGTAGTCTTTTTCATTTAACATTCTAACTTACACTATTTTTATATTTCATTCTGCATTATGCCTTTTCTTAACAGTGTACTATATTGACAAGTTGGTAACATTTTGACATTAATTTTTAAAGCAGTGACTGACATAATTTTGTATTTGCTGTGTAGCATTCACTACATGTGTGTCTGGGATGTAATTTTTAAAATTTTATTAAGTGTTGTTTTAAAAAATTGTAATTATTCACAATATATCTGTAGAACTACATTATTCTGCAACATTAATTCTTTAGAATCACTATTATAATGAAAGATAGGAAAAAAAAAATTGCACACTTCCATTATTATGTGTATGATTGGTTTAGAACCACAGACCAGTGTTGCCCCAAAACTAAAAGACAGTAAGGACTGGATTAAGAAGGAAAACGTTCACAGACAAAGGATAGTTGCTCTGATTTGCTTGGCACAGGCTTCACCCGCCCCAGTTTTCAGGTAACACATTAGCTGTAGGTAATTTACTGCAGCCAATCAAAAAACCAAACACTATGTGTTGTCTGTTCATTTGCTGAGGATATGTTGTAATTGTACTGAAACTATTAAGTACGTAAAGGAAATATTTATTTATCGTTGATAATGTGTAGTGTTTGGTTTTCAACTACATATGTTATACTTTATGTAAGTGTTAGCATATTAATGTTTGCATGTGTAATTCTCAAGAGCCTCGAACAAGTGTAGCTCCTCGTCTGAAGGATGGTAAGGTTAGACAAAAGGAAGAAACAGCCAAGGAAGTAACTGCAGTATCTTTGCTTTGTCAAGCTCAGTCATCTCCTGTTCCAGTCTTCAGGTAAATGTTGCTGCGAATATAATGCTGCAAGAATATGGTTGAATTTCCCCCACACATATCAGTGCAATTGTATAAGTATGCTCAAAATTTTTTGCATAATGTATTTTTTTAATTATAAATTTATTTAGACCATTTCAGTTTTCGTAAGTAGTTATTTTTCTGTTTATATAAAATAAATGAATTATTGTAAATTTTTGTGTAACTTCAAATTTTGAGAATAATATACATCACTGCAACATCTATTTCCAGTAATCGTAATTTTTGATTGTTCATTTACTCTCTTCAAGTTAAAATATGTTGTGGGGGGTGGTGGTTCTGGCTGTAAATTTTATTCATCCAAATGTTTAAAAAATAATAAGGTTTGAGTTGACAAGTTTAAATGTTTTAAACCTAATATTCATGCAGCAATCATACTGAATGAACACATAAGTAAAATAAATATTTATGAATTAAGAACCACACAAAAAAACAGATATTACTTCACCAATCAATATTAGACATTAAAGAAAAACTCCACCACACAATGCTGGGTGAGCAATTTTCATTCTTGAAAATTGTCTTCAGTTGTATTCACACACAGATAGTGAATAATCGTTTGCAATCATTAACCCTTTAAGCTTGCATTTGTTCACATTTCCAGGATGTAATCGACTGTGTATCAGGGACTCTTTCTTGCTGAAACCGGCAATTATATTACGTTTTCTCAGGTAATACAATACTAAGTGCATGATCATTCCTGACAGTTTTAAGCTTTGACAGTTACTTTGAACAAAAGATGATCCAGTACCCTGTGAAGTGCGACGTCTCATCAGACTTTTCTGTTAACAGTGTAAGGAAA
Source organism: Dryococelus australis (assembly GCA_029891345.1). NCBI lineage: Eukaryota > Metazoa > Arthropoda > Insecta > Phasmatodea > Phasmatidae > Dryococelus > Dryococelus australis. The sequence goes on from CM056993.1 coordinate 86,660,519, forward strand.
CATCAAGTATCTGAAGGTCATGACAATTAACATTGCTACTTAAATGAAACATACACATCTATGAATAAAACATGAAAGTTGCAGACAAGATTCCAGACAGATATTTGAATTGCTCAAGTTCGCATAATTTTTTTTTACATTGCCAGTCTAAGCATAGTATAAATTCTGTATACTGTAGTATGTTTCACTCACCTTGTGGAAGTTCCACAACTCAACAGTCTTCTGCGATGTGTCTTCATAGTGACTTTCTTGGTGACTGTTATAAACACTGCTTAACCACATTCAGAGTTTTATCTTCAGGTATAATACCCATCCAGATCACTTCTGTTATGTCAGTTGTTTCATTAAAAAATTATCAGTAATTTAGTACATTGTTGATTTATAAGGCACATGTGATTTTTGAAAACTATCTAGAAACAACTTTTGGCACACTCCTGAGAGAAATGCAAGATCTTGTGTGATACAGTGTAAATAAACTCTGAATATGAAGCTAATTGCATTCCACTGAATTCAAAAGTTTTACTAGGAAAGCCAATAAATCTCCAAAGAAAATCATCTTATACTATGTATAATTAACAATTTCAATGAAATTTTGGGGCAGTTATTTTGCACACTGCAGAATTGTAGTTTTTGTTTGGCGTATGAAAATAATTGAGAGAAATTAATCAGCAAATACTTATTCCAACAAACATGTTTGAATTTCTCCCGTAGGTAGGAATACACATGCGTGTGCTCAAATTATTTATTTTACATAATGTGACAGTGTTTGTAAATATAAATTCATTTATATGTGGTGTTTTCATAGTTCTTCATGTTTATATTTATAGAACAGGTTGGGAGAGTTGTATTCTTTTGTGCCCTGAAATTCTGAGAATTATAACATAATATTTGTGGACAAGCATTACATCTGTCTTCAGTAATCACCAGCAAGTAAACATAATTCGTAATTAAATTATTTTATGTTTATAGTCTTGTTTAGGAATGCTGTCTGATAGAATTTCCAAAATGTTTTTAAAATAGGCAACAATTTACACAAACATAATAATTGCATTAAAACATGCACCAAGATTAATTAACAAATTTGAATGGACACTTGTACTCTTAAAAACGTACATTTCACTTACTAGTACAGTACCTCAACTTGTGAAACCTACCAAACATCTTAACACCACAGTGACTGTCCAACATTCAGTTGTACACATGCACAGCTGGCCAAAACACAGCTTTATATGTGTGAATATCTATCAGTAGAACACTGAAGACTGAGTTGTTCATGTGAATATTAAGACTCTTGTGAGTGAACACGTTGTATAGATAATATGACCTTTTGTTTTTATTTTATTTTGTATTCTTTGGTGATAATGGCAATACTTACAAAAAAAAATTAAAAATAGATTGCCCAACTTGGACAAAAAAAATTTTTTATAAGATGTATCAAAACATTTTAAACTTGTGGTATTGATACCACCAGAAAAAGTTGTCCTAGTTCAAGTATAAACTACTATATAATTTTCATGTACACATAATGAAATTACCTTTACATACGTATTTCAGATAGCTTACAGACATTTTTTTTGCTTATAATTGTTGAAGCACAACCCATGACATGACTCATAATTTACGAGAACTGAGTTGGTATTTAGATGTTTCTCAGTTCACTGGGATGAGGAGATTCCATCACCTTTACTTCTGTGCACATCTGTGCAATTGGAAATATAAGCTTTAACTTCTGTCAGTTTATAGCAATGTTTTTGTACAAAAGTAGCTCACCACATTTCTTGCTGTCTTGAGGTGGCTATTTTGAAAACTGTTTAACAATATTGAAATGTATTTCAATACTTTCTGGTCAGTACCATAGATTATGGTGCTTCAGTACCATAGATTATGGTGCATTCATCTTCAGACATTTTAAAAACCATTATTATGACAATTTTTTTTTTTTTAGATATATGCTTGCAGAACTATTGAGAACTTTTTTATTTTTACTGAAAAATTGTTTTATTTTTACTGAAAAATTGTTTGAGAAGAATTATGCATAAAATTTGCGTTCATAACATTTCCTTAACTGTTTTTGTATAGATGGTGTATGGTGCAAATTTATGACCATTTTGTAACTATGTGATTTTTGTAATTTCATAGTAGTGATATTCAATACAATCATACTAACTGCTCCAAAATATGTATAATTATTTCTCTAGTGTTCATGATTGAAAGAAATTTAAGGACTTTTTAACAGTTATTTAATATTTTCTTCAATTTTTAATTAACTAAAATTGTGTTATATATTTTGTAAAAAGAACATTGTAGTAACCTTTTGACTGTGCTGTACATAAAAACACCCACTGTTGAAGAGAATATTGTGAATTTGTTATGGTAGCAATACACACAAAATTTTTTTTGGCTCTGTTAGCAAAATCCTTTAGCAATGAGCATTCCCATTTATGACATAAATATGCCTCATAGTGTTTGTAATGCATGTATATAAGTTGTGGACATTTTTGTAAGGTGTTTGCCTGTCCCAAACAGATCCCAATATTTTCTAGACCTGTGTGATTGGCTTAAGTCGGGAATTACTGTAGACTGGTTCATTATTTCCATTTTGTGTGTTCTGAAGAGTTCTTGAATGAGACTTCCCACATCATCAAAATATCTTCACTTATTGCTGTCATTTAGTTAAACATGTGGTTTCGAGATCTCTTACATATTGATGTGCTGTTAGATCTTTATTATGGGTTAAAAGTTCAGTTCCAGCATATATAGCTGCACATTTCCGAGATCATAACAAGGGCAGTGGTTTTACTTACATTGAAAAAGAAATAACTCCAAGCTTTCCTGACACACTTCAGCATTATTTGACTTATGTGAGGACATTTTATTTGGTAGCAACAACTTGCTCGTGAAATTTGCTCTGTGTTTAAATTATAAATTACTATGGTGAACTACGTGGCCAAAATTGACCAAAAACCTTCTGAAAAAGTGGTTCAAGTTATAATCCTAGATAGGGCATCAATCTGTGTACCATTTTTAGATGTAAGTGGAAGTTGGTTTGGTGTGAAAACCATCCACTGATAAGCCTCGAGACATGAAAGTGACAGTGTTAATAAGGCCAGTCAAATAAATAAATGTTAATCACAAATGAACTCCCAGAGGGTTTTATGGACACACTGGTGACTCAGTTAGGGTTCTAGTTGCCTGTTGTAAGGTATTCTTCTTGTATAGGGTCTTGGAGCCATAATCATTATGGCATGATGTTCCTTTAGTGAGGAGAATGTGGTGGCCATTAGGTCTTGTTGGATATGTTGATCAATAATCAGTTGATTCTTATAGTCTTGTGCTTGTATTGCTCATGTTCTGTGTCCTGATCCAGGTTGCTGGACATATTACTAGTTCTGCGGAGGCATATCCGCAGTGTCCATGTGGTGCCTGCTAAAACTAAGCATAAGGTGTACATATTTATTGGAGAATGATTTTCCTAAAGGCATACAACAGTCAGATTGGGCCAACATAAGGTCCCGATGTTAATGTCTCCAGTCTTATCAGTTTCTCATGATAGGAATGTGGCCATGATACAGTCCCCTAGATTCCATTATCTCTTAACAGATCATTACTTCTTGGTTTGATATACTTGGAGTGGAGAGGCAGGTGTTAGGAATTAGGTTCCATCAGAATTGCTTGCTTTCATAAACTACAGCAGAGATTTATTATCAGTTGAATGCTCTAAGGACAGAACATACATGCAATGTTCATCGAAAAAATATTGGAATTGAGTCCTACAACCACCCACAGAGTTCAGCAAAATTGATAGATTAAAGCCTACAAAGTGTGCCACATTGGTTAAAATTTATGTAAGGTATATGCGCACATAGTAAGTAAGTAAGTAATATCAGAAACAAAAGTATAATAAACTAAAAAGAAAATTGCCCCCCCCCCCCCCCCTCCTCAACAATACACTGTTTGCTATTCTTGCATATAGTTGCACACTTAAACCATTTGTGTACATTGTTTGTGATGTACATCTGATGAGCACTATCAAAACAAGTAACTGTCACTTCATTAAAAGGGTTGCTTTTCTTAGCAGCATGCAAAAATACACAGTGGAACCCAAAATGTCTGTCTTCTTAAAGATGATGTAGAAATTCATTCTGTTTTAGAGTACAAGTCGCTACATTTTCCTTGTGAGCTGTGTGTATTCGTTGAAAAAATTCTAAACTCTTTTCAATGACCACATTTATGTTTCAATGACCAAATTTATAAATTGGCAACTAAATATTAACTTTAAATTCTGTTCTGAAAAATTTTTCCCATTGAAATATTGCAAATTTTTTTCAAAAATTAGACTAGATATAACTGGTTATAGTGAAACACACACACATTAAAACTGGACAGGGCCCTTAAAATATACCTGCAATAGAAATTTAAGTCCTATATTATTCAATAGTTGATTTTGTAGTTGACCTTCTGTGGACTTGCATAAATCATCAGTGAAGTTAAATGTGTGCTATTTTGTAATAAGTCACAGCTCTGCAGTTATATGCAAACTGTGTTTCATATATTATATATTTCCTGTAATTTGATGTACATTTACAGAACCAACTAACAACATTGCACCAAAATCTCCTGGTGAAAAGTATGGTTGGAAAATTCTTCTCTCCCCAGTTGGAAAGTCTATTTTCCTAGCATGTAATGTAGTGGGGTTCCCTGTTCCTGTTTTTAGGTAAGATTATAATTTTGAATGTGAAATCATTAATATTATTATTCAGATTGATTAAAAACGGTTTTAATTTTTAAGATTATTTGTGTGTTATTCCATAAAAACATGGTGTACGCTGGTAAAAATAACATTGACATTAGGTATAATGGCATTTTTTTTAAACATAAGTAAGTAAAAATAAAAACACTTTCCTTTATAATATTACATGTTTCTTTGGCTAGACAGAGCCTTGGGGGTGATCTATAATGTGGCATTTTCTTTGGCCAGACAGTGCATTTTAATTATCTAATTATGATAGAAAATCTTTACCAAAATCATGAAAACTGCTTGATCAATGAAGCCTGCCAATGAAGCCACATTCATAGTTGTATTTTCTCCCTCCATACATACCTATTGCATTGCAGTGAATAAAAGTACATTTTCTTGATGTACTTACAGAACCAACAAACAACATTGGTCCTAAATTTCCTGGCAAGAAATATGAAGGTTGGGAGGTTTTGCTTTCCCCCATTGGCAAAACTGCTTATGTCAGCTGCAATGTAGTTGGCTACCCTGCCCCCATTTTCCGGTAAGTCCTATCCTTCCTTCTAGTACCTACCCTTTAGTGTCATTAATACTATTGGCAAGGGAATGTTCCACATTCAGGCATACTAAAGTTTCACTTAATATGTGGTAGTGCTACATGTTCAGTATCACAGTATATGGGGAAGTACGTATCATTATGGTTCCAAAACCTTACAGAACCCACTAACAATATTGCTCCAAGGTCTCCAGGGAAGCGATATGGTTGGGAAATTCTCCTGTTTCCTGTTGGTAAAACTGCTTTCATGGCTTGTAATGTAGTTGGATATCCAGCACCTGTGTTTCGGTAAGTTACACTTTCAGCTGCATTATGACATTCTTAAAGGAATATAGGTTGTGATACATTTTTGTTTATTATAATGAATTTGCAACTTCTAAATGTATTGGACTCATAGTGGTTTTTAATTTAGGGTTCTCAGATACTCATGTGAATATTTGCAAATACCTACGTGCTAAAAAATAGTGATTCTTAGCTATTAAAATTCACTGAACAAGATAATTTGATGTATGATAATAAAATTAATAGTTGAGGAGTGTTTTAAGTTTTAGTTAAGAAGTCCTATTTGTCTAGTTGGAAATACTTCAAAAGAATGTGAGGTTTTGGTTTTGTTATTGAATGTGTTTGTCTAATCATTTAAATTTGCATTCTACCAAACAGACTAATTCTTAAGGAGGATACAAAACATTTTTGTTACCATGTAAATACAGTAAAATTATGAACAAGCAAAAGAGTTGAACACAATGTACAATCACATTTTTTACCACAAATAAAGTTTACACCATGTTTTCTTATAGTCATTTACATTCAATTTAAGTTCAGTGCAATTTTAAGATAAAACATTTTTGGTTATGTTATTGTCAAAATTAATAAAAAAATATATATCAGAATGGAATAATAAATTAATTTCACTGAAAGTACATTCGGGAACCCTTTCAAAATAATAACCTTTTTTGATGACCCCTAAAAAATGTATTTAAAATGGTTGAAAATTTGAAGGAAATATGCCAAAAATGAGTTTTTTGCAATTATGTTGGTTGCAGCATATTACGACTATTTTCGTTCACTTTTCTACTTGCATGTGTGTCAGATATTACTATAGACTGGACTGTTTGCCACCCCCCTTCCTCCCTTTTAACAAGGTCACCAACATTTTTCCATATGTGACTGACATTGTCATGATCAAAATTAATTAAAAATATAATTGTATTCTAATGACAAAATATAAAATATAGTTGTAGTAATGTTGTTCACCCCCCTTACTCCCTTTTTCCAAGGTTACCAACATTTTTCCTCATGTGACTGACATTGTAATGATAAAAATTAATTAAAAATATAATTATATTCCAGTGATAAAATATGAAATATAGGTGTAGTAATGTCATTGCCTTTAATTGCTATGCCACAATATGAAAAACTAAAAAAATGTGGTGAAGTGTGATGGTTGGACAAAAGAGGGAAAGTGTGAGGATGCCATGCTAGTCATTAGGCAACCATCCCCATAAATGGCTACCATGTAAGTGGTGGAAACAAGATCACGCTGATTGTGCTGAAGTATCATCCAAAGACACCCGAAGCTAATTCTCCAAGCCAGATGTATGGTTTTACCATTTGCAATGGACTTCTTTTTGATAGATTTCTATGTTTTGAAAAAAGTGTCATTAAGATTTGTTTCTTTACGGCCTACAATAATTAATTATATAAAACCACACCATCTGATTTTCCAGTAAAATTCCACTTTTGCTTGCCTGTGTTGCATTTAGGCATGGTACTTGCACATTATTCGGTAACAAAGGTGCATCATATATGACCGTACATAATATCAGTTTGGTTATAAGACTTGTGCATAATGAAATACATCACTATTTTAATAGCAGTCTTATGATTTTTCCACAAGATGCCAGTGAAAATGGCCTTAGCACTAAGTAAATTTACACGCCACTCAAAGTTTATTAATTTTTTGGCAATAAAGGAAGTTAAAGCATAGGCTTCTGGGATATAATTTTATCTTGCAGACTTATGCCTACTGATTTATTAATATTTCATATACAAATCAACTAGATATTATTAAACAAAACAAGAAGAAAAAAACACTAAACACAATTTTTTGGAATTTTTTAGAATTTGTTAGTTTCGATTTTACAAAGATAGCAATTCTACAAAGTCATTATTGGGAACAGTGGTACCTCATAAAATATGGGGTCTACTGTATAACATGTTATTTGGCATGAGAGTGATTCAACAATGGCTTAAAATATTTTATTAAGATTCATTACTGTGATTATATTATTTTAATCATAAATCTTATTTTGAATTTCTGTTTGAATATTTGTTCAGTCTTTGTCAATCATTAATCAAATAAAATGGTAAACTTCAATAATTAATATCAGTGAATGTATAAATTTGAACGGGGGTTATAACAAGATAATTTATATTAAGTATGTTTGGATCATGCTGATGATGATTTGGTTGATGTTATGATTATTATTATATAAATATATTGTTTAACATTATCATAAGGGTCTGCAAGGAGGTTGACAAATATTGTTGTTACCATGTACCACTGTGTAAAAATGTGAAATTATAAAATGTCTTTATTTTTCCTTGAATATATACAGTTAAACCCCTTTTATTTTATACATAATTTAAGGGACCAAAACAGAAATATGTAAAAAGTGGGAAGTGAAGGGGAAAAACTTATCTTGTAAAAGGACAATGTTAAAGAAGATCTATTTAGGGTAAATACATACTTAACTAAGTAAGAAGTAACAAAATCCAATTTATTGTAAATCATGTGTTTTTTATGACTCATCGGTTCATGTTTTGTGTGTTGATTAATTTAAGGAAAATCGTCTAGTTGACACTTGTTTCGTTCTTTGGAAGGGAAAATTGTTTTTTGGTGCATTCATTACATGTTGATCAATTGGTTTAATTCATTTTAATTGATCTGTCTCGTGTGACATGTTTTTCATTTCCTACTTAGTATTATTTCATATTTGTGGCATGATGTGCTTTTTGTCTAGTGTAACACCGCTTTTAATGTTTCGTATATATTTCATTTTCTTCGCTTGAATATTTATATCTCTGTATCTAATTAGTCGCGAGTGCTCATTCCTCCACAGACAGACATTTGAACTGAATGGACGTGTATTCCACCCCTGACCTCAATACACATCGATACTCTCCATACAAAAAAAAAAGACATTTATTCTACTCTTGCACCAACCTCACATCTTATATAACCCAATGAACTACACCTCTCCGCTCAGTCGGCTGCCGAACATCAGAGAGTAAACATCGCTCCTCAATTACACATACTACCCCCAAAATACAAAAAAAAAAAAAGATCCCAAAATTTTGTAAATTTTGGAAAAATTGCCACAAACGGATTAAGACGTAATCCGATTTTGCAATATGCAAATCAATTGTGCTTGGATTAACAAATTAATCGGATTAGCCATTAATCCATCAATTAATCCACTCCATCCACATAATTCACCTAGTGTCCCAGAACCGGTATGCTCCTACCACTACAATCGATTGTCATACATGTGACTTTCCAAAGCTTCTTAGGATGAAAGGACGAAATGCATAAAGTACTGAAGTGAATACTTATGTACACTGTAGGAAATACATCTGCAAAAAGCGAGTAAGTAATGCTTTCCTAATTAGGGATGCGTTGATACCACATTTTCTTGATACTTGATACCAGTTTCGATATCAAAACATTCTCACGATACTCGATACTGATACGTTTCTCGATACCAAATTAAAATTGTAATGGACACAAAACAACGTGGGCAAGAAAATGGTTCATTTTGCTAGTGTCATTGACACAACTGAAACTATATAGTCCCACATTACACTGAAAACAAATGGTGGACGGGTTGTAACCCAAACGCCTTTAATCCAACGATAAACCAACACAGTTTCCTTCAATTTTATAGAATCACATTTCCGCAGTAAAAGCTGTAATCAAACTGTGAGGAAAATTATAGCTCAATACACACTTATTTTGCGATTTTGCAATTATTTTACTTTTATTTCGCATGTTTAAGAAAATTACTGGAACGTTAAATAAATATTGTTATTATCTGATACACCCCTAGCCCACGGAATACGCGGAATAGGCCATGACAGGTTTATCAGATAATTGTGGTATTTATTAACTACTCAATTTGCATGCTTGTGCCTATCGGCGTTTGCTCACAACTCTCTGCCTTCTTTTATTGTACCTGAAATATATACCATAAAAGTAAATGTTGTCAAAAATCACAATTGTGGTATGTATGGGTTGCCTAAAAACACCCCGAGGTGCTCACAGCTGTGTGAATATTTTGCTATGAATAAAATCTGGATATATTGTGGTACACTTGTACATAAATTTAGGTATGCTTTTCGAAATTACCATACACAATCTAAAAGTTATGGTACACTTTTTGAAATTATCGCACTCATTCTGAAAGTTATGGTACATTTGTACCATGATTGTGGCACTAGCAAATTGGTGTTAAAACCCAATAATTTTAGATATTATCATGCGATACTCTATACTATAAAGTATCGAGGTATCGCAGTATCGAGGATCCCATCCCTATTGATAATATAGGTTATGATGGCACAAATAAAAAATATATGCACATTGCGGGAATTAGTGAAAAATGGGTTCGTGAAAACTAGGATCTTCTATAGTGTATTATTTAAAAAAACGGTGCTTATTTGGTGTTGATAATTTCTACCAAGGGGGTGCATTGATGTTTTGTGATGTTATAGCAGCTTTTGCAAAGGCTGTTCACAATGAAATAAGTACTTTTGTAAGCCTACTAAGTTTATACTTTCAGCCTGGTTGGTTGCATATATTTTCAGGTATCTATCAACTGCCATATGTCTTTCAGCTGGTGTTTACATTAGCTAGCTAGTTAGATCCTGAACTACAGGTACAAATGCTGTGATGTGATTCCCTATGCAAAATGGGATAGAAAACAAGATACGAACAATGTCATACAGTAACTCGTAAGGAAGGTAGCCACCCTTGAAAATCACTATATCAAATGGTTCTACCGGACAATAATGAAACCTACATGAGATGATAGAGCCATTCTGTGAATAACGTTTTTTAACCAAGACCTGAAAACAGTTGTGGTGTGCTATCATCCCCTACATTGAGCCACTGAGAGAGGGCTGTTATTATCCTACCAATGTGTGTGTAACCCTGGGGTATTTTGTAAAGAACTAAAGAAGTCATAATCATACATTACTGCACGGAAACACGTTATAGGCTATTCACTGTAAAATGAGCACTTTTTAGAGCCCTGCTTAAGATCTGTTTGCATGCATGTTATATATTCTTCTGCCTTATGTAAGATTAACATTGTTATGGGCCTCGTTGCTTTATTCATGCGTCGGTCAAGTGAAACTGTAAAATAATAATAAAAAAAATTATTTGTAACAAATCTGCTAATTTGTACACTTCAGTGCATAAAAAAAAAGAAAGTGAAATAAATAATTTCAGTTATTAGAAATGGTTACCTCACACTTTTTATTCAACGTTAAGATATGGGACCACTTCCCATCCATCGTTACCAACTTGATTGGGTACCTGTCATTCAGTGTGCCCGTTACAATATATACCGAAAGGAGCAGTGACATTAGTGCTCACTTTATAATGAACAGTCTTTACGTTGATGTAACACTCTCAGGCAAACAGTGTTTGGGACAACCGACAAAGTTTGTAAGGATGCACGGGTACCTGCCAGGTACGCAAGCAAGTGCACCCTTACAAACTTTGTCTGTTTTCTCGCAAGCTGTTTGCCTGAGAATGTTACATCAAGGTAATGTTGTACAAAATATCCAAGGGTTACACACACATTGGTAGGATAATAACATGTCATCCCCAGTCTCAATGTAGGTGATTATAGTACTCCACATTTATTCACAGGTTTCAGGTCTTGGTTAAAGAAAACGTTATTCACAGAATGGCTTTTTCATCTCATGTACATTTCATTATTTTCCCATAGAACCATTTTGAAATATTGATTTTCAAGGGTGGCTACCTCCCTTAAGAGTTATTGTACAACATTGTTCGTATAATGTTTTCTTTCCTATTTTGCATAGGGAATCACCTCCCAGCGTTTGTTTCTGTAGTCCAGAACCATCATGTATAGCCACTGCATACTCATAAATAAACAACGAAAAGCAATAAATATTGTAGTAAGCACTATAAACACATATATCTTAATTTCCATAAATATTGTTTTGTGAATACTGGCTGCTATTTATAATTATTTTTATGTTTACACCTGTGCTTACCAAACTAGGTGTCAAGACACCTGGGGGTGTCCCCTCGATGCGTTTCGGATGCTGTGAACTGACTGATAAATAATAAATAAAATATTTATTTTTATTTCCAAATATTGACTCTTGCGACTTTATAAAACTGTAAAATGAAGAAATAAATAGGCTGAACTCACACCATAGCACAGATGAAAAGTAACCCAATATCTGTGAGGTTTGTGATCTTAAGATATGCATATAAGCCCAGTCACTGTGCAGTTTGTCTTCAGAAATTTTATATACAGCAAGGTAGTCGAATAATCCCGAACCCCAAAGAAAAATAAAATGTTTTAAAAATTGAAATGTTGAACGGAGTATAAGGAAATTGATGCTTGTGATACAGATACAATAGGGGACAAGATACTAGACTTGAAAGCTTCCTTTATAATGTACACAGATGGCAGCACATGCTCATTTTTATCAAAGAGCATAGGAACCATAGGTTACCATCTTTGCTAGTGTAGCAGTGTATATTACTTCAGTACTGTCTGTGTTTGAGGACAACGAAGCAGTTAGTCTGTTTCTCTGTTTATTATTGTGAAAAAATCCTGCAATTTACAACATGTTTAAGTTGCTTCAGTAACAGTTTGATATTGTGGGACGTGACTCTTTCTTTCATTCTGTAAAGCATGGATCAATTTATTGTCCGTAAAAGAACTATAGCCAATATTGTCAAAAAATTTCCTTACATGCAGGATTTCAGTAGATGACGGTTCTGACATGTACATCAATAAAATACAACTTCTGACCTTATTAGACTTAATTTTGAGTATAGTGAGAGCTATACACTATCTGTGAATAAAGTTTAGCTGTTAAACACAATAAAAATTGTAATTTAAAAAAAGTATTACTTTAAATAATACATTAAAAACATTTCACCTCAACTCATTTAAATAAGGAATATAACATCTCAAAATACAATATATAATTGATTGTAATCCGACGCCAAATGCAAGTCCACCTAAAACTTTCAAACCCTCTGAAAATGAAAATAATAACACACTAAATGCAAGGCAAATTTTGAATGTCCCATGCACACTTGATCAGCTGAGAGCACGTGGAGAGATTATCACTTGGGCAAAGTGTTCACGGCGAGTGCGGCTGGCGGCGGAGGGGAAGCAGCTGGAGGGGTGATAGAATATAACCCTTCCCTCCACTACATGTTGCCGACATCTTGTGTGCATGGCAAATGTCTGTATTTTAAAGAAATTAAATATATTTCACTGCTTAAAAATGTGTAATTTTGAAACAAATAAATAAATAATGCTGTTACATATTTTATTTCTTCGTGGTCTTTAATAATCAATAATTCAAAACCACGCCATATTATTTTCCTTGTCATGAGTTATACTGTACTCTGGCTCGGTGCTTACCCATTTTTAGACAACGAAAGGTTTAGGTTGTTAAAAAAAGAAATGTGTCTACTGAAATAAATTAATATAAATCCTCCAGTTTTCCAACAGGAAGTTACTGAAAATGAACTTTACGCTTGGTACTGCAAATTGGTCGATGTTCAAACAATTTTTGACGACAAGGGGAGGTCAAGTATATGCTTATAGGTATATAATTTTATTCGCTGTCCATTGAGTTATGCCAGATACAATTAAACACCAACTTTAGTCACAAAAGAAAACATCTTTACAAATAATAATCCCTCGTTGAAATGGAGATGTGTAACATTTTCAGGTGAAATCATTTGCTTTGAAATACAAGTAATGAATAATTTTGATAAAATTTCTGCTTTTGCCAGTAGCACTTTATTTGTTCTGCGGCCGGCGTGTGAAGGCAAGCAGATGCGGAGAGAGAGGACATGCTGCTATTTCTTTTGCTAGGCATCAACTTCCCCTCTTGATGGCATGTAAGAGGAAGAAGGAAGCTGGGCAGCTGAGAGAGAAAGAAAGAGGGCTCAGGGAGAGAGGATGCTAGGTCGCCACTCTGGTTGCTAGGTAACCGCTGCCCTCTCGTCAGGCATGTAAGGGGAGGCAGCAAGCCAGATTCCACAGACGTGTTGGGAAGAAAGACAGCGTGCCGCAGAGAAGTGATAAACAGCAATGCCCATGACATAGTTCACATCCAGTTACTAGACGTTTGCATGAACAACCAGCTTAAAAACGATTGTTGTGGGAAAACTTATGTGACGGGATCAAAATGTACTTTGATTGACACAATATCTGATAAACGATACACACAGTAAGCTTTATCATTAATTGTATAGGAGTTTTGCAGGGATCACTGAAAATTAACTGTGATACGGTTTATTGGTACATGCGTTTTTGGTACAACGAGAGTCGACTGTAGTGTGTCTGATTCTACAATCCTACAACTGGCTCTTTCCCATGCTGACAATATGCTTTCTGTTGCTAAGAACAGTATAATTTTTGTTTATAAATCATCTGATGCAAAGCATGATTATTAACCAATGTTTATTCATGTTGAAATTTTTTTTATACAGACATGTACTATGTTTTCCAAATGAAATTTTTATAACTCTCTAAATGGGTAAAATAAATTTTCTTTATCTTCTGTATTAATCCCATGTAATAGGCCGTATGTCAAATGGAAATTGTGAGTTGGTGGTCTTGCATCATAAACTTTGTAAGATAGTGGTCATAAAATTACTAGTGCAAGTTTTAAGAATTTTTGTTGTCTGACTTTCGATGTTCACAGTTGCTGTTTTTTGTACAGAGTTAATCATTTATATTGACATTCTGTTGTGTCATTGTAACATTTTTGACAATGTGTAAATTTTACAAAAAAATAAGGGAAAGCAGTTTTTATTTTCGTAACATTGCAGAACCAAGAAACAACATTGCTCCAAAATTACCTGGTGAAAAATATGAAGGTGGAAAGATAGTTTTTTCTGCTGGCCATAAATCTGTTTTCTTGGGATGCAATGTTGCTGGTTACCCAGTTCCTGTCTTTAGGTAAGTTTCTGCAATCTTGAGGTTGGCAGGAGATTCTTTTGTGCTGAAATTTCATTAATTAATCTGCTGATCATTACTTCAAGCTGTTACTCAGTTATTAGCAGTTTAGCAGTATTAATACTTATTAAAATGTTAAAAAGGGAGGGGGGGGTGTGCTCCTTTATTTTATCCATCTGGCTGATATGGTTATATTCCTTTAATCATTCACAATTCACATTTCATCCTGCTAATTCTTTGAATGTTACTTGAATTTCATTGCTGCATCTTTGTGTTCCAGATAAAATCCCTTATTTTAGTAGCAGCTGTACTCTCCTTTTCTTCTGTCCTTGCATTCAAAAATTGTTGAACAGTAGAAGTTTTCACATGTTATAATCCCAATATTTTTCTCTGCTATATTTTCATTTCATAAGTTTGTGAGATTTAATGGCAACAGCACAAAATCACAGTGAAATACAGTAATGCAGTCTGGTATTTAAATTTCATATACATATATACTATATTTCTACAATTACTCATTTTTTTAAATTTCATGCTCTATAAATACATGATGTGTAGTCTGACACATCTATTGTTATTATTAATTACTTTTTGTACGAGTTACAAAATCCACAACAGGTTATTTTGGAAGTTATATATTACATAAACAGGACCTAATACATGGCAGTGAGATGTAAGCAAAAACAATGTGTGTTAAAAACTTATTTTATTTGCGTTATCTATTAGTATTACTTGTGCATGTGTACAAAATGTACTGTGTACCGACTTTGTATGCCTTGGTGAGTGCAGTTGATACATACATTTTTGTTAATACTTCGTTGTTTAATGATTGGAGAATGAAATTTTTGGTGATGCTACAGAAATTTTTGTTTGATGGATGCAGTAAAAGTTAAATTCTGAGTTCGGCAAAATTTGAGTTTTTTAGCATTATTTACATGGGAATTTTGTCAGGATCACAGAAAATGCTGTGTGGACATGGATTTTCGGTTAAGTCGAGTTAGACGGTTCGAGTTTCCATTGTATATGGTTATAAATAATCATACTTAATACAGATTTTTTGGGGGTGAACATTTTTTAAATGCTAATATAGCATACATAAGCAGTACCTCACTTTTTGTAGTCATTTTTAAACTAAAAATGTGTGGTCTATACATGCCGAAATTCAGTATATGCAGCAAAATTTTTTGAATAATAATTTCAGGTGTTCAGAATAGGAACTTTTCTTAGGTAGTACAGTGTACAATCATAACATTTAGGTAGTTCCAATTAGTTAGGTTAAACATTTCTTAAAAAAATTACCAATCCATTGAAGTGATTTGTTTACAGTTTGTAATTTAAATTTTGAATGATAAAAATATTGAATAAAAGTCTTTAGTTAAGATTGTTATTTAGCAGTCATGCAAAATCAACTTATCATATACACAAAAGCAATGCCATTGAGTGTTCATTAACAAGACATGCTTCACGTAGCCACGTATTGTTATTATTTTTATTATTATTATTTTCAGTTATATTGTTTGTCTCTTTTTATGTTCACTTTTTTTGACATTGGTGTAATTTTAATACAGTCAAACCTTTATGGTACAGAGACTCATGATTCCCAAAATTATGTCTGTACGTCCGAGTTGTCTGTATAAATTGAAACTATCCAATTTGAACGTATGTGGCCCCTCCTAAAGCAGATTTCACAGTATGGCAATGCAATGTGTTGCAATGCAATTGGTGGTGATGAGACATAATTATTTTGATTTTAATAGATGATTTTTATTACATTTTACATATGCATAATAGGTCTTATCTTCTGTTTTGTACATCCATGCAGCAACAATAAAAACACAAATGCAAAGACTTCTGCCTAAACGAGATCATTGTTTTCAAAAGGAAACAAATAGTTGTTTTTATTCTTCTTGTAAACAAACACTTTTTCTTCTTCTCCGCTGCACCCTATCACCAACAATCATAATGCCAGAAATTCACGCAATGCGTTCATTACAGTTGTACTGCGACAGACTGCTGCTTCATTCTGATTGGCTTATCGCATCACATCGCTGTATTGTGAAACCAGCTCTTAACGAGAAAACATTGTTCAAAAGCATTTTTTAACTTGGTACATGAAGTCTTGTCACGCATCTCAAAATGGAAAAATTATAGTGGATTCTCTATCCATTGTTTCTCAAGGGACTGACAAAACATTTCAATACATGTGGAATTTCAATGAAGATGGTCTTGAAATGCAGATAAGTAAAAAATAGGACCACAGAATATGTTTCATGGATGCGGGATTTCAATATATCTGAGTTCAATACATAGAGGTTCCACTGTATACATTTTTATTGATAAAATGGAAATTTGTTCATTAGGGTATAGTGTTTTGAGTAAAATGATAACCAATTTATGCAGAAATGATTTCAGAGTGATTTAAAATAAACAAAAAATACAGTAATGCCACACATGTGCTTAACAAAAACACCACTGCTGTTATAGTCTTGAATAAAATATCACGTTGGTAGCAAATTATGTATTCAATAATACTATTACAGAAAAATAACACATCCATGTATTAAAAGTAAAGTTATTTTAATTGTTAAACATGTTGCAAATAAAATTTCATACATTCCTACTGGTTTAGAACAATATTTTTTTAAAGAAAGTGGCTTTAATGGATAATGGGCATACTAACAACACTGTAGCAGTACAAACATTACAACATGTAAACCATAAATCGAACACTTGACATTACCACTTTCCATTAATTATATATAATTTTTTCTTTGTCGTTACAGTTTGGCATCAATAAAGTAAGGTGATGGAGAAGTAAGTTGTATTGCCACGGGAAAGTATGATGCATTAAGAAAGTGTGTACTTTTCTCTTTAATTTTTGTTAACACACGGCAGGGGCATTACATATTTTCCTACTATAATGACCCACAAGACATGGGAATATGCCACTTTGAAACGCTTGTGAACTGTAGACAGTTTCTCTGTTAACTTTTTAAAACACTGCAGGGGCATTATTAAGTCAGTCATTTTTGTTATAATGACATATGGAAAGGAAGGGGAGTACGTTTATAAAAATATTGCGAGTGCATGCCTGCATGCCTGCATCCATCTCCTGTATAATTTTGTATTTTTACTAGAGTGTGATGGCCTGCCTCTTGCTTCCACTCATTTTAGAATTGCAATACAAAAAATGTGTCCAAAAAGTTGCTTAGGTCAACAACTGTTGCAAATAAAATAAAATGTGTTAAAAATAGAAATCCAAGCAAATAGAACCGTGAAGTCGCTAATTAATAGAAATCCAAATCATAGTCAGTGAAGAATAGCCAAAAAATTCTACTTTGTTTTTTTTTTTTTCTTCATGCGATGCATTGAATGAGGGTAGAGTTCATACAATCCATGTTATTTTTAGTGTTGCTGCTTTCAAATATGTTTTAATAGATTTACCCAGAATTTTTTTTTTTTTTTTTTTTTTTTTTTATGTGTGGACCAATTTTTTCTTTTTTTTCACAGTTCCCAAAAATCTGTCTGTATGAATGAGGTTTCTGTATGAAATGGGTGCTTTATGAACAAGGTTGGAGTTCACCAGTATACAGCACATAGGTTTTTATAAAGAGTGAAAGAAAATTTACTTACTGGAAAATGTTATTTATTTTTAACCACAGGAAAATGTTTTTGAGGGTGTAAATTAGTTTTATATGACACAACTTTGAATTCTTTGGCACATATAAACAAATACTGTGTTCCAAAACTTCTAAAATTACAGTGATAAGTTATTTGACAACAGCAAACACTGAAACATGGTCAGTGCTTATAATAGGAGTTGTATATTAAAAACAGATAAAGAATGCCCATTATACTGCACGCTGTATTCTTAGAAGTGAAATACTTTATAGAAGAGAGCAGTTTCATCATCATACAATTGGTTAAATATTCTCTCTTGCTTGTGAAGTAGAGTACCGTATTTCGGCATGTGTATGCCGCACATTTCTACAAAAAAAATTACTACAAAAAGTGGGGTATAGCTTTATACGAGATATTGGCATAAAAATGTGTTTTAGAAATTTTTTCCCAAAAACATGTCAACGTACAGTACATTTTAACGTTTTAATTCTTAGAGGGGGAAAAAAAAACTCATGCAGTTATTTGTTCACTCACGTTCATAAACAAAATAACCTTCATCTCTATAGATGTCGTACATGAGAAAATAATTTCTCTACTGTACAAGAGAATGATATCTTATGTAGTTTGCACACCCACTGTGGCTCTACAGGTGCACATTGATAAGATGCCATTTTGTGTAACATGTTGCTGTGGTTTTGTTTTCTCAAGTCATGTTACCATCTGTGGAATAGTAATTCCGCAATGTATATTTGTAAACATTGCATCATAACACAAATTATCTGTCACATGTTTTGTAGGGGAGAAATTAAGTTTGAATTTATTATAATTGTATAGAATTGTGACGTAACAATATTTACAGGAGTACGAAAATTCAGTGCGGCCTATACTTGAAATATTAATTATCCCTAATTTTTTTATCAAAAACTTATGGTGTGGCCTATACACGCCAAAATACTATATTTTGCTAAAATTCTTAAACAGTATTAGACAAGCTGTTATTGACTCAGTGCCTTGTACTCATACACGTGCAGCTCACATAAAAAAAAACTTGTCTTGGGGCACTTGTAAGCTTATTTGTAATGTAATATTGGTTGAAGGATAATGGTTTACAAATACTATATCTTCAAAAGAGACATATTTGAGCAATTTATAACTACTGTATTGTTCACAGAAGGCAGATATTTTTCTTTTAATCACAAGAAAGGCCATAAGCATTGAAGCATGTATAAATTACATTAATTGTGCAGGAATGCTACATTGTGAGTGGTAAATATTTAGTTTATAGCAAAGAATATAATTTCTTAGGTTATTTTAATTTTATAAATGCATGCTTTTAAGGAAAGTAATCCTCTTACTAGTTCATGGTTAAGACAATCTGCAAACACTTGTCAGATTTGGCATATTGAATGTGGAGTTTCAGGTTGAATGTTTCTCACAGGATGAACAAACAGACCACCACTGTTTTCACCATAATCATTACCATCACTTTCAGTACTACCACCTTCACCACCATGACCATGACCACCACTTTCACCAACTACACTACCACCACTCCATCTAAACCAAAGCCAATTTTATCTCATTGCACATTATACTTCAGTGCATCACCACATTCCATATTTACCCATCATCACCAAGTTATTTCTTTTAAAAAACTTTTGTTTTGGGTTTAACTTTGTTTTTGTTGTATACTTCTCCCAACATTTTACATAGTATAGCAATTAACTTTTTATAGTCCATACAGCTTACAGAAAGATACAACTTATGACATTTGTATAGCATTTTGATTCCTGCTAAACAAAGAAGTCTGGAAGTTGTATTTTCAGCCTTGTTCACATGATAGAAATTTATTTTGCTTGGAGTATTTTGCTGTCGCTCAGAATAACAACTGCAGTGATCTGCCTTTATGGAATCATTTTCTTTTTGTAACTATTTTCCTTACTGATGCTTTTTTCCGTCATTGTTCATTTACTGTATGCTACAAAATGTTGTGTCTTGTGAAATTGTCTCGTTCAGCCCCTTGTGAAATTGTCACTCACGTCCAGTTTATTCTCCAAATTTGTCTACACACTACTAAAGTTGTCATACACCTTTGATACAGTCGCTTGGTGTTATGTAATGTAAATTTCGCTCTCACATAACATTCAGACGTGTGATTTAGTTTTCGACCCCATTTTCAGAACCGTCAACTAATATTCCTCCAAAGTCTCCAGGAAAGAAGTATGTTGGGGGGGAGATGATAACACCATTGGCTGGTGACACTGTGTTCTTGCTATGTCAGGTTGTGGGCTTTCCTGTCCCCATCTACCGGTGAGTTTTGTGAATGTTTCACTTGGCAGAGTGCCTATGACTAGGGCTTCAAGTATGTGAACTGCTTTTATATTCCTTTGTTATTTTGTGTTAGTCTTGTGATCTTGTTAAATTAGAAGAAGGTGTATTTGTATTTGTAGTTTTTGATGGACAAGCATGTTCGTCCACATTTCCAGAACCTAATGGAAATATAATGCCCAGAGTACTGAAGGAACGATTTGAAGGAAACAGCATTCTGTCTAGCCACCCAGCCATTCTCCTGTGCCCTGGCCAGGGCTTCCCAATTCCTGTGTTCAGGTAAATACTATTCAACAGGATTGATTACGTGTTCATTTTCTGATAAGATCTATTTAGAAATTTTACAAATAAATTTGAAAATGAAATTTTAGTATTATATAGTATTCCTTATTTTACTCTGGAGCTTGAGACACCTTTGCAGTTGCTGTAAATATTAACAACACATAAATAAGTTGCTCAATGCTATTTATTATTTAAAATACAGTTTCCACAAAATATTTCTGACACAAAATTTAGGGTTTATATGTTAGCTGTAGGACTTAATATTTGTTCCCAACATTTTTTGGGTACCATATTTGTTATAAGTAATAGTGATATTGCTTATTCAAAATTCTGAAAGAGCACCTCACACAAGACTTATGGTAATAGACATGAATTTTATGATTATGTGGGATATTTGTTATGTTAGAAAATTTTTGAACAATGGAAATGAAAATTTTAGAATAATTCGCTTTTTGTTCCAGACCTCCTCTGTTGACACTACCTTTGATCTCCCCAAATGCCAATCATTACTGACAAGATAAGACTGCACAAACTTGTCTTAGAGAAACATACAATCCAAAACATTTAGATAATTTTTTTTTCTGTTAAGTAGAATTATTACCTTTATTTATTTATCTAACAAAGTTATTATAATAAAGTATAATAAAGTATTCTGTAAATTAGTTTTGTATGCCTAACGAAAACCAGATAATTTTTTATGCCTGAGTGTGACAGTGTAAAGAGTGGACAAATAATTAACAGTCTCTTTAAAATAAATATTTATTTAGTGAACAGAGGATCATGGAAGGTTTTGAGCTCTGTAACAGGATTTCTTTTGGAAAGCAGAGGCTTGTGAAGTGAACTGGAAGAAAATTTGACTAACTAAATTAATGTAATTAAAATTTATATGTATTTGCTCAAATCTGATGTAAAATAAGGTGTTCATTCCTAAAGTTGCTGGGACAACTTGCTTCATGCTGGAACAATACGTTCTGATTCCACCATCCATCCACCATTTTGACTGTTCAGTTTAAAAGCATATTACCAAACATAAAACACCTTTGTGTTTTTATTCTCTACAAAGCAGGACATGTGTACTTCTCATGGAATGTTGTGGGGACAGTGAGACACATTGCCCAGAGCAGGATTGTCTTACCAAAATCGAGACATCTAATCACATTATGTATACTGTGTACCAAATTAGATTATATCTCTTATTTACACCCAAATGTGTATTGTTTACACTTGTGGCATTATAGCAAGTTATTTCACAAGAGTTTACGATCATGTGATTTTTTACTTTGTGTCCCATAGTGTATAATAACAACTCATGATTTTCTTTCACCACATCTGATTCATTGATATTGCTACCCTTGATGAGGTTCTGACTTTACATGTTTCATCATGTTCTTTCTTTCAAGTCCATGTTAAATGTTTCTATTCCTGTGCTGTCTCTTTTTCATTATTAGGTATCCATTTTCCAGGAGACCTGTAGGACTTTATGGAAAAAAGTTAATTCAATTTAAATTAATATATATATATAATGTAAAGTGCAATGTAAATATGTTACAGTATTGTGCTTTAATAAGAGTATTGCAGGCTATTGCATGATTAACTTTTATTTTGTGTATTTTTCCAAATTAATAGAAAATATATGTGTTGTGGTGTAAGCTAAGGCCGACGTAAGCTTTAGAGTGTCATGGCAGACAGGACATAGACGAGTGATGAGCTGAACAGTGTATACTAAATATGAATGTATTCTGGTGTAATCCTGTAATCAAGATAAAGTTCTTGACTAAAACATGGCACAGTCGCAGGATTGTTGAGGCAACGTTGGCGGGTAGTGATTGGAGTGAGTGGAAGAATACACAGTGCACCATTGGCAGCGGAACATGATGCACATCAACCCGTAACAAGCGTGAAGAGAACTCTTGCTATCACTACAAACTAAGTAATGAACTCAACATGGAACAGAGGAACAAGAAGGCCACCGAAAACCGTCAGTAGCACAAATCAGAATGAAAGTGAGCACATAACCTCAATCATAAGCTCAATATGGTCAGAGTGGTAAACATACCTACACCGCTCACCTAAACAGGCAATGCAGAAGCCAATTGGGCAATGTTTAAACAAAATTTTGAAATGTACATTATAGCGAGTAGAAATGTGGACAAACCAGATACCGTTAAAGTAGCCCTTCTTCTCAATATCATAGGCCAAGACGGAATAAATGTATATAATACATTTAACCTCTCTACCATGAACAAACGGAACTATAAAAATGTGATACAAGCTTTTGACGACTATACGACACCTAGGAAAAACGTGGCATATGAAAGGTATATATTCAGTCAGTGTTGCCAGGGTGAGGGTGAGCCAATTAATCAATTCGTCATCAACCTCAAAAAACTGGCCAAGTCATGTGAATTTGGGGAACTGGAAGAATCCCTCATTCGTGACAGAATCATAGGGGGACTACAAAGCACAATGCTGAGGGAAAACCTCCTAAGACTAGAAGAATGCACATTAAAGCAAGTAATTACACAATGCCAAACATCGGAGGTGTGCAAATACGAAGCTACTCAGATGCATCAGAATATAACACAAAAGCAGGTGGAGGCATCAAAGGACAATCTAACACCAGTCAAAATGCTCAAAAGACATCGGTGTAACTGTCCAAGGTGAGTTAAAGAACCTACCAACTACAGCAGCAGACCCCAGGACAAAACAATGCCAGATGAAGACGACCGACAAAGTCAAGAAAGCAGGCCACCCTGCCAATACTGTGGGTGAAAACCCCCACCTAGGCAATGTACAGCATATGGAAAAAAATGTGCCAAATGTCAAAAACTGAATCACTTTGCAGTCGTGTGCCATAGTCAAAAACAAATGCACACCATTCAGACTGACAAACAACACAACACTGAAGAGTCTGCGAACATGGCTTACATGTATGGTATAACCAAAAATGAAAGGGTAAATGAGATGCCCAATGGGACTGTGATCAGGATAGACAGTGTGCGTGAATGGGGACAGGAGGTGTGGGTGGAAAATACGAAAATCAATTTCAAGCTGGACATGGGCACTGCAGCAAACACCATACCGAGCCACATGGTCAATGCAATAATACCAAACGTCCGGCTCAGGCCCACAAACATGACACAAGGAACAGTGACACTCAACTGTGAAGTAAGAGGGAGGCAAGAAACTCTAATGTTTTTAGTAGTTAACCTAGACACATTATCATTTATAGGACTGCATGGGTGTGAGGTGCTTGAACTAGTAAAAAAGGTTCAGTCCATAAACACTAACCGGCAGGACAACTTGGAGTGTCACCTGGTAAGCGAAAATCCTGAAATATTCAAAGGAGTGGGTAAATTTCCGGGAACTTACACCATACAGGTGGTGGAGGACGCACAGCTAGCGAATGAACCACCGAATAGGATACTGACATCAATGAAACTCATAGTCAAAAACACACTAGCTGTGGTGGAAAAGGGCAAAATAATTGAATGGGTGGACAACACAATAAGAGAACACTGCATCAACTGCCTAGTCATAGTTGAGAAACCAAATTGCACAGTATGATTTTGCCTAGACCCACATGAGCTCAATCGCATCATAGTCACAGAACATAGACTACTCCCTACAGTAGCAGAAATTTGGAAGACCCTGGCATTCAACAAGTACTTCAGTGTGCTAGATTTGAAGGATGGATACCATCAGGTCAAAATGGATGAGAGATCAAGCAACTTATGCTGCTTTTCAACCCCCTATGGCATGTAAAGGTTCAAATGACTACAGTTTGGCCTCAACTGTGCAAGTGAAACATTCCAAAAGAAGATGGAAAGGAACTTTCGAGATATACTGAACGTCCTCGTATATCAAGACGACCTGGTTACATATGGCAAGACAGAGGCAGAACATGACGTGACTCTTAGATGTGTTGTGCAGAGCGCAAAAGACACCAACATTAAATTTAATCCAATTCAGCTTAGTCAAGTTTCACAACTATGTATATGGATACAAAGTGACAATTCACACAGATCCCAAACCTCTGGTAGTGGTCATGAACAAACCAATAAATAAGATAGGATCTGCAATACTACAAAGGCTATGCCTCAAGACCCGCAAATACAACTGTGTGGTCCAATACCTACCAGGCCCACAGATGTATATTGCTGACTTGTTATCCAGATCACATCCGGTCGAACAAACGGAAGAGGAATCTGAAATAACGGAACTTGTACATGAAATTGTCAAACATCTACCAATGTCTGAATCCAAAAAGGAACTCCCCACAAAAGCAACAAACGAGGACACCGAACTGGCGACCTTGAAACAAGTGTATCAGAACGGATGGCCGGAACACAAAAAGATGGCCCCAGAATGCATCTGATGGGCATGGCCAATTTGAAATGAAATATATGTAGATATGGACCTAGTATTTTATCAAGATAAGCTCATGGTTCCGCATACCTTAAAGATGCTAGTATTAATGCTGCTACACAAAGGACACAATGGCAGGGATAAAACTGTAGCGAAAGCTAAAACAGTATACTACTGGAGAAACATGTACACAGACATCAGTAAATGGGTCAACGACTGCAGAGTATGCGAAGAACATCAGCCAATGAAGAGAAAGGCACCCATGTTAGTGCAAGAGAGACCCCATCTCCCCTTTGAACAGCTTGCAATGAACATCTTAGAAACAGCAGGCAAGAACTACCTCATCGTTGTAGATCAGTACTCCAAATGGCTGGAAATTTTCCCCATCCGTAAGAAAACGGTGGAGACCATATGTGAAAAACTGAAGAATATAATGTGCACACATGGCATACCGAGAGTGATATGAGCGGACAACATGCCATTCCAATCACACACATTCACTACATTTGCTAGGGAGTGTGAAATAGTAGTGCAAACATGTCGCTCGCACTACCACAGGGGTAATGGGATGGCAGAAAAAGGATGCCGCATTCCAGAAGTTGTCCTAAAGAAGAGCAGAAGTCTAAACAAGGACTTCAGGAACTTGCTACGAGAATACCGAAATACCCCACTGGTGGGCCTATAGATCTCCAAGCCAACTTCTAATGAGCAGGCAGCTCTGACCCCAGCTACCAGTACCCAGCCAAGCACTAAATCCCAGAGTAGTCACAAATGCCTACCAAAAAACGAGGGCACAACAACAGCACCACAAAAAGTGGTATGATAAGACAGTACGACGGTATGTAAATAAGTTCAGGGAAGGGGATGAGGTAACCACAAAAATCAACAAACACGAGGTGTGGTGACCAGCAACAGTGATGAACGAGCATAAGGCCCCAAGATCTTACCTACTGCAAACAACCAATGGAAGGGTGGTAAGGCACAATGAAATCCACATCAGAGCAGCCAACAGAGGAGGGGAGAAACCCCACAGCATCCACACCAACATGGCTCATGGGATGGGGAGACGACGAGGAAATGAAGAAGGGGAGGAACCCCAAGAGGAGCAGAATAACATGTCCAACACCATAAGCGGGAGGATAGGATTCAAAGGATTTCTAAATGTAAACACACGCACGAACACAAGAATAGAAGGAACCAACACATACAAGCGGCCCATCCAGTTTACTATGGTAGAACAAAGGGAAGACTATGATGGCACACAAATCATACATCATAGTCAGCAGGGCGAATGCAGAGGCAACAACACCAGGTGGAAGACGACAAGGTCAGGGTGGGCAATACGAGCCCCCGAAAAGTTAAACTTGTAGAAGCAAAGGATGAACTAGAAGGGGGAAGTTCTGTAGTGTAAGCTAAGGCAGAAGTAAGCTGTAGAGTGTCATGGCGGACAGGACATGGATGAGTCATGAGCTGAACAGTGTATACTAAATGTGAATGTATTCCGATGTAATCCTGAATGTAATCAAGATAAAATTCTTGACTTAAACAATGTGGATATTGTAATGTGCCTTCAATCTGCATTGTCCTATAGACACTTCACATTGACAGAACATTTTTAGTCACCACATAATTTGTACTTTGAATAATCATAACCAAATTTTTCTTGAACCAGTATTAGTGATGGGCGAGTTTGATTTTTACAGCTTCAAGTTGAGTCAAGTCAAGTTGTATGGAACTAGAGTCAATTTAAGTCGAGATCAGTATAATATTTTTGAGTTAAAATCGAGTTTGTACCATAAATGTAAATGTGTACCTGTGTACATGAGTAAGTATAATGCCCACCCCTTATAACTTCCTCCCCCTCTTATAGTCACAGTTAACCAAGAAACAAGTTTGGGACTAGTTTCCACCAATAGGAATAATTCTTTGCCTGGATAAGTGATTCAGAGTGCTACTTTTTCCCTCTTACAGAGGAGTGAACCACTATGGTAAGAATGGCAATGTCAGCTGCATGATGCTGATAAAAAATAAAGATAACTGTTACATGGGTGGAGCAGAGGTGGACAAAATCCCTAGAATGGAAAAATTTCCCCAGAACATAAAAATTTTGGTCAAAATTTCCCCAAAAATAAAAACTTATTTTATAACAAATCCTCTATGATGTTGATGAACATAACTCTGTAATACATTACAATTTATAGTAAATAGTTGCACATGTACACTTTGCAATTTAGGTCATTTAGATACAAGATTTGGCATTAAAAAAAAATTTACCCCTAAAACATATTAAGAAATTTGTCAACATACAGAACAATTTTTTTTATCTTTGTTTCTAAAAAAGTAAAAAATATAAGAACAAATGAATAGCTTTTCACTCTTGCAATCATTTGTTCAATTATGGTCATAAACAAAAGTATTTTGGAAAGCGGATGGAAATTTGTGTTAAAGTCAATGTCACACTGTGTACTATTTGATGCTTTAAGTAAACATACAAAACAATAACTAAATTAATTTCACATAAATTCTTCAAAATTAGAGAATAAAAGCAGCACTCAAAAATTCATTTAGTAATATATTTTTAATCTTAAGTCAGGTCAACTTATGCAATTAATATTATGATATATCTTCCTAGGGAGTACTCTGAAAAACGAATTCGTTTCCGATACATTTTAATAACAAATTTTACAAAATAAATCAAAATCATTAAATCCCGCAATAATACTTAAAACAAGCAAATTGAAATGAAACTCAGAGTTTAATAAAGAAACACACCTTATAATACGTTAATAATACACAAAAACCTAATTCAGAAAATTCCTAGGTCCTTACGATCCCATTACAAACAACTTAGTACCTACTCGGGCCGCATTTAACACAGCGCCCCGTAGGTTTAGGTGCTGCCGCACATGAGAATTCTTATCTCCGGAGCACATCTGGGGAGGATTATTATCTCCGGAGCACATCTGGGTTCCAGTCCGAGGTCAAGGCTGCAGATGATTAATGATTATCTCTTACAGCGCCTGTCACAGTAGATGGCCACAGTGGGGTGGGAATGGCATCTCACTCTCTCTGTTTCACTTCCTGTAGATGATTATCTCTCAGCAGGGTGGCTTTTCCAACCACCCTTCCTCGTTGTTAAGTGCCACTCTGTCAGTTTAGTTCTTAGAATAAGAACGGGGAATCTGGATGAAAAGGAAATCTCATGAGCTCTATCATCATTCTGAGAAAATTTCAGACACTTTCAGAAAAAGACGACTGAAATTCTATGGTCACATTGTCAGAATGAATAACAACAGACTGACCAAGAGAATTCTCAACCTTGTCATCTCAGTGAAAGTGAAGAACAATTGGCTGCTTGAAATTGAAAGAGACCTCCAGGAAATTGGAATCACAAGGGACATCATACAGGACAGATGCAGATTCTGAATTCTGGTCAACAGCCATCAATTTGCCAACCAAGTGAATATTAGAAGAAAGAACACCTGGACAGAGGAACATAGGAAAGACCTCAGTGAGAGGATGAAGAGATTTTGGGAAAAGAAGAAAGCAATGACATCTGCTAAATAAGTTCAGTCGCGCTCCTCAGTTGGGCGTAACTATAGAAGAAGAAGTAGAAGAAGAACAGCAGGTATCTGCATTGGTATCGGCCCAGCACTAAAGATTTCCCCAGGTTTAAAATATTTCCCACGAACCTTGTTCGTGCATTTTGTCCACCTCTGAGGTGGAGTGGGAGTGCAGCTTTCACATTGTTCCATCAGCATTGTGTCAAATGAGCGGAAAGCAGTCCACATTTAAAGTGTTTGTTGCTTAATAGTAGTTCTTTTATTAACACATTTTTTAATAATAGTAATTAGATGAGAAAAGTAATGACAAGTTTACTGTTATGCATATCTCTGCTGAAGGTGTGATGTGCCATGAGACATAGATTTTTCATGTTTAAATACAGTGCATTCTATAGTTGCACATATTTGCATCATGCTGAGACTCTACGTGTCATTGACAAGTTACCTGTCCGGTTTAACAACATAAAATTATTGATTCACAAGACATGAAAGGTGATGTTAGGTGCAATATTTGTTCTTTATAACATAAAAGCATTGTGACTCAACTAGCATTTTCAGTTAGGTCAATGTCTGCTGTAAAAAACTCTACTTGGGTCACGAGTCAATCTTTGTTGACTACTCAATTTTTTAAGACTGAACCCATCACTACCTAGTTACTGACCAGAAATTGAATACTGTGACTAGTATGATGGATGGTGTTTTGTGACACATTTAATGAGTTGATGCAGCTAAATATTGAAGTCCACATGCCTCATCACATGAAACATAAGAGAATTATGATTCCAATATAAGAATGAAGTGCTTATTTTACTTGGATAACTAAACTATTCACTTGTCTATGCTGTAACTATAAAAAAGAAAATTCAGTGGTACACTCATCATAGTATGTGCTGTTGAGGCAGAACCAGAAATTAAATTTTGGGTGCTTACATCCGTCTGAGCTGTTCTTTAAATTTTTTTGGGTTCTTTCTGTCTGTTTTCTCTCTACAAAACACAAAACTAATCTTAGCATAGTCACAGAGTATTATTGCCCAGGCAGAGTTATACATTTTAAAAGCTTTATCCATCTGTCAAGCTTAGTAACACTAACACTGTAACATAATTTATTAATGAACTAACAGGAAAAAGCAACAAATGTTCGGCTTTCCAAAAGTTAGCAACTTTTACAACACATCGAGAAAACCAGTTATGTCTGCTCAATATGACATGTGTTGTGATCACCCCTGGCAGCAGTACAGGCCTGACAACAATTTGATTAGCTGCCAACATCATCAATCACAGTTTGTAGTATTAATGCCCATTCTTCTTGTACAACAGCTCGTGAGCCGTGGAGAATGATTGGTGGAGTCTGATGTAGAGCAACTTGCCTCCCTAGAGCATCCCACACATGCTCTTATCGGATTTAAGTTGGGAGAGCAAGCAGACCAATCCATGCGTGCGATAACATCAGTTTTCAGGAAGACGTAAACAAGCTGTGCTCTATAAGGCCAAGCATTATCATCCATCAGAAGGAAGTCTGGTCACCTTGAAACAATCAATCATATGATGCCAAGATCTTGTTACAATACCTGACAGTAGTTAAATCTTGCCAGTTTACCCATACAATCCAATGGAGAGGTGTCCAGGTGGTTAGCATAATGCCTCCTCATATCATTATTGACCCATCTCCATATTGGTCTCTTTCTACAATATTTGAGGGCCAAAATTGTGTTCCAGGTTCTCTCCAGATGCAAACCCACCAAGAATCACTCTGAAGACAGAATCTGGACTTATTAGTAAAGAGAACATTTGCCCACTGTATGACTATCCAACGGACATGATGATGGCTTCACTCTAGACATTTTTGTCTGTGTACTCGCATCAGACATACACATACAGCAGGTCTACGACAATAAAGGCCTCTCTGCCTAAGCAGTCTGTACACTGTTTGCATTGATACAACTGTTCAAGTGAATGCTGGGAGGTCAGATGCCAGATTCTGTACAGTACTATGGTGGTACCATCTTGCCTGTATGGCCAAATAACGGTCCTCTCTTTCCGATGTCACTCTTGATTATCCTTGTCCTGGTCTTCGGGATACAGTTCCACATGCTAAAAACTGCTGCCACATCCTAGAAACAACAGAATAATGCACATTAAGCCATCTGACCACATCAGCTTGCGATTGTCCAGCTTCCATTCTTCCTCTCACCCTCCAACGCAGGGAGCCTTCCAGGTCACCTCTTTGTCATAACTGAATGGACTAATATGCAAAATGATATGTGTTCTTCAGAATGTGAATGTATTTTCATTTGTTTCCATTTTACTATCGCCAGCTACTATCTTTTGGTAGAATATTCATGGGAAGAACGGATGTTTATATGTTGCGCTAATTTTCGACACCAGTGTAGTAGGTAATATCAGGGACAGCATTTTATCTATACCTTTTATTGATGTTCACCTACATTTGCCATATTATATCCACCAACAATGTATACCTTCTATACAGCTGCTCGATGCAGAAAGAGAAATAATTTTGGGGACCACCATGGAAAGTTGCTATTAAATTTGCAATGTCATCTTCAGCAGTACAGAAATGATGTTCTCTAAATGCAGAAACAGAGAGAAATTACAGAGGTGGAAGAATGAAAGGCCATGAGAGAAAATGCACCATTTAGATATAGTTTTAAGGGGATAAATGGGGCTAGGAAAGTTGTGGTTTCCCTTAGAAACTGATTGGTCATAGTTACCACTCTGTTGTTGAATCAAGACTTGGGTGGTGTAGTTAAGTATTATAGTGCAGTGGCACTCCCTGTTCGCACATATAAGTGTACAAAATGTGTATGTAGCAATATACATTCATGTTTGCTCCTCCAAGCTCAACCTTGTTTTTTTCCTACTATGGGAAACAATTTACCATTACCTAACTGTCAGATATCTTCTTATGAATTATTTATTAGTTTTGTGCTCTGATTATAGGTATCCCCAAATAGATTACTAACATAATTGTTGTTATAGTGTATAGTGTTTCATCAATAGATATTATGCACTTCATAAAATTTGCTATTGTACTGGAAGAGGTTGTCAGGTACCCATTCATTGTCTCGTGTTCTGTATACAAGTTTTCTAAGAGAGCCCTTGTGTAGGATTATAAGTTTGCTTCAGCTTTTGCAGGACTGGTTCAACCAATATTTGCTTTATAGGTTTTACTGACTAATTTTGCATACAGCTTATTGCACTTTACAACATTCTTTTACCAGTCTGCTTTAATCCTTGATATCTGCATTGGTCATTATTCTGTCTGAATCATTGGCTAAAGAGAAACACTATGTAAACGGTGCTTCATCATTTGTTTATCATGGCCTTGATGTGGTTTTGCTATTTGAAGGTTGGAATTTTTTTGCTTATGTCTATCCACACTAGCCATTGTTATAAATAACTGTGCATACGCCATCAGTGCATATATGTGATAGTTAATCACATACCAAATGTCTCCAGTATCATATGTATGGCTGCACAATCTTGCACAATATTTGTATTGTAATGGTGGCAGAAATTTGTTTCTACTCGTTTCTACTATAGTAGAATGGGGATGAATGACCTGATGGAGATTTTAGCCTCACAGCTGGCTTAAGTTTTAGTTTTATAAAGTAACGTATTATACTACATGGCAGGGAGGATAGAAATTTAATTTCTGACACTTCATTGCTGCTACTGACCTCTACCAGAATCCTTAAATTTTATTTAAAAATTTTTTTTTTTGCTTACATATATGTATACGTTCACTCACAACATCACACCTGGACATGTACACATGCATTCATATGAAAATATGCATACACATGATAGGTATTAATTGTTATATGGATTTATAAATTAAACAGCTGTAAGTGCAGAATAACACTATATAGCATACCTTATTGACAGAAGTTAGAAAAGCATGCTTTATAGTTATTTTTGAGCTTACTGCTATTGATTTTTTTCATTTTGGTTTACAATTGGTTAGTATTTTTTAAGTTCCTTTGTATGAGTATGCATGAGTGTAAGAATCTGCAGCATGGTGGTGGTGAGTAGCAAGTAAATCTCATATCTCAGGTTTCTTACCCAACATTCAGGCAATGTAAGTATCTAGGCATAGACCTACACTGTTCAAAGGTTTCGTTTCCAGAGCCTACTGGCCAGACAGCTCCTAAGGTAACAGGTGATGGTTTGAACAAGCTGAGAAGTTTTGTTGTCAAGACTGTGGTACTGCTGTGTGATGTTCAGGCATTCCCTACTCCAATTATGAGGTGAGGGGAGCTCACTGACTTATTTTGTGATTTCCACTGACTTATTTTGTGATTTCCAAAGCTGATGTGCCTGTTGTGAGTCAGCATGTTGATGATGATGGTTGTTATTATAATTTTGAAAAATCTATGTAGTTTAATGCAACTAGCTTTTGTAAATTAGGTGAGGTAATGGTAGTAGTACATAAAAAAATGTAATCTGCAAGCCAAATGGCTGAAGTTGTAGTAACCGTGTAATGACGTACTTAAATGGTTTTGATGATTATTGGGCCAGAGTTGCATGCATTAAAAAATTCAGATTGATAACCTTTCTTGGAAAACCAATAAAAATCATTGTGTTTTTATGTTGAATTATTGAATATGTATGTGAAAGTAAAATTCAGTTCTTCTTTAAATCAAGAGTTTATTCTGAAGCCCAAGCAAAGTAACTATTGTATTAACCCAATTACAGTCTGCACATATTTCTTACAAATGTATTTGAAAAGTGGGGTTGCAGGTCTTACATGGATATTAAGGTTTTTGGGAAAAAAAGGCGGATAATTTTTACAGAAGTTGGAGTGGGAGCATGACTTTGTTACTGGTCTGCAACCACATAGCTGGGCCCATTGGACAAGCAGTTCACACTTGAAGTAAACAGTAATTAGGTACATTACAAAAATAGTGGCATATGTATGCATATTTGCTCTGAGACTGTGACCTGCCATGAGATAAGTGGACTTGAGTATTTAAACATGTTGTTCATTTGTGTAATTATATTATTGATCATTTGGTGGGCAGCCATGTTGCTGGATGGAAAAACAGCCCTAATCATGAACATAACACCTACCCTATTTCCGAGATGCCAATAAAAAAAATCAGGTGTATTTATTTTGAATAAATACAGTATATTGTGGCATATTAGGTTGTATAAACATATGCAAAATGTGTGCAGCACAGTTGTGCTCTTAAACACAAATTTTTAGAACTGAACACATAGAAATATATTTTTCCTGGAAGGATATTCAAAATGTTGGGTGCAGGTCTTATACATGGGTGCAGGTGTTAAATGGATAAATGTGGTACATTATATTTACACAAAAAGTTTAATTGGCAGTGAAATAGAGTGAATTTTATGAATTCTGTGAGGTATGCAACAGACTATTGTACAGGTTACTTGGTAGGGAGGCATTGGTTTGCAAGACCTCATTGTTAAGAGCTACCCAAATATATCTCTCTCCCTCTCTCTCCCCTACCCCTCTTCAGCTCTTCCTCTACTCCTCCCCTCCTCTCCCTCTTCAACCCTTTTCCCCCTCTCCCTCTCACCCTTCTCCCCCTCTCCCTCTTTCCCCTATTCCCCTCTCACTCTTATTCACTCTCTTCCCCCTTCTGCCATTACCACCTCCCCCACCCTCTCCCTCTCCCCCCTCTCCTGCTCCACTTGTCCCTCCCCTCTCCCTTTAATTATCTCCCCCTTCCCCCATCACCACTATATTTCCCCTCCCCCTCTTTATCACTCCTCCTCTCCATCACTCCTCACCATCTCTCCCCCTCTCTTTCCCCCTCTCTTGCCCCCTCTTCTCCCTTCTCACCCCCTTTTACTAAAAGAATAAAAGTGTTATTCTTTATGGCAAAATGTACACAAGTATACAAGGTATTTACATTAACTCTACTGTAACTAAATCAAGTTCTTATAAAATTATACTAAATAACATTGTATAAATTTGCAAGCTGCCTACCTACTCTGAAGTAGTCTATAGTCATTAATCATTTGATAACATATTTAGAATACTGGGTCTGCTAGATTGCAATCAATCAAATCTAAATTACCTGTCTCACCCTGTTTTACTGTGACTGTGTTAAATGTTACTTTTTGTGGCATGTGGCTGTTGGCTGCATTAGGAGAGATGCCTCTTCATGTTTTGGAAATCTCTCCCTTCTTTAATGTCATTCACATTCTAAATCCGATTACTGAGGCAGGAAGATATAGTCGCGATTGGACAATGTCGTCTACTTTATGCTGTGATAATTGCAGAATAGTGTTTGTTGTCCTAGTTTCCCAACATCTTATTGCTTCTTACTGTCTCAGGAATGCAGTCAAGTTGCACAGCTTTTATCACCAATGCTTATATGTAAAATTGAGCATTATAGTGCTGCTTTTACTGCAATATGTTAAAGTATGAAATACGCTCATAATATTCATATTAAAAGATGAAAAGTGCTTAGTACTAAAGGAAAATATAATAAAAGTTTCAGAAATAACAGGGTGATAAAATTATTATTAATTGCTCAGAGTACATTTTCTAGCAGTTCATCATTCAGCTGTTATGTATAATATATATTTCTGAATTTTAAAAGATGATTCTCAAAGTACTATATACTGAATGTAATTGTTTGGAACATGTGCTGTGCCCCTTTTTCAGATGTACAAATTATTTTCTTTAAGTGTTTCAAATTTTGCCTCCAGGGATAGTGATAGCGGTCACAAGTTATTAGTTGTTTCACAAGAGCAAGTAAAAGTGCTTAACTTAAATAATATTCTTTCTTTTAGTAAACATGCAACCTACTTTTGGTATGTGTGAGTCGTAAAAATGAAACATTTCTGTGTCTCATGATTTCAGAATTGTGAATGTGTGTGTGTAAATAGTTTGACTTATTTAAAGTTAATTTTAATATTCAGGCATATTGTAACCAAAAGTGTAACATTTGCAGTGCGATAAAAATTTACTTCTAAGTAATTTTAAAATTATTGTAGAACAGTGCAGAGCCGTAGACATTTATGATACTCTGCATAGTAAAATGACAAGTGGACAGGATGGGTGACAGTTTGCTGAAACTTGGTGCCACTATTTATCAGTTATCCATCTGTATTTAAGTTAGTCATAATTGTTTTATATCAGATTAATGGTTAAATTTGTAAAAATAAAGCAATTGCTTTTGCTGTCCTATGTATTACATTAATTCTAATTTCAATAAAATGATTTATTCAGGTGCTTGAAAACTTTAGATTTATACATTATTGAACATAATTTAAAACTTTGTATTCTGTATATGTATTGCTGCTATGCATCTCTGAACTTCAGTGGTCCTCTGATTGTTTCGCACATCTTTTGAACCAATCAAGAATGGGATGTATGGTGCCATTTTGTGCACTCAGAATGTGAACAATTCACAGAAACAGAGATTGAAAACAGGTTTCTTCCAGATCCTGTATGGTGAAGGACACATCAGAAGGGTTTCAGTCTTCCAGACAGCAGCTGCGGACTCTGGCTGCTGAGCTGAAGCCGGTTTGCGTGCTGCACATGTCTTGAACTCACCTTTTAACTTAAATCACTCACCCCATTTTATGAACAGCTTTTTTTTTCTTTTTTGGATGCCACATTATGAAGTATCAAGATATGAAACTCTAAATCATTGTTCCACATTAACTAGGCAATGTTCAGGTAACCTCACTATAAAACTCATGCTAGTAATTATTTTGAAACAGATGTGTGCCAAGCTGTGATTGCTTAGGTACTTACACATATCACCAATAGCTAGACACATTTATTTTTCTCTGTGGCCCATTTTGGCCACCATTATCATCATGTAAATGTTAGTTAGTTCGACAACACCATCTGTCCAGTATTAAATGAAAACATTGAATGAAAATATTGTTAATGAAAGCAAGACACTTTCATTAACCTGTCTAGAAAGAAAAAATGTGTGTCCTCCCCATTAATTTTTTTTCTAGGAGAATATCACATATCCCCATATATGTGATACACACTCTTGATCAGCAACATACTTTACCATGTTGGCATACAACAACTGGTATAGCCAACCGCTGTTGTGCCAGTGGTCATTTTTGTGTAATGTTGTTTTTCTGGCGTTTCAACAGTTAGTGCATTTTATGGATTCCAATACAAAGCAGACTTAATTTTAAATCATGTGTAGCCCAAGACAAACATGCGACACATTCCACCAAAGAGTCATTTGTTTAGATAAGACATGGTTGCCACTTGTCTGGAAAACCTGTAAAATGGGGAAATCACTGGGAATTTGAGAGCCGTTAGGAAAATGTTACAGAATTTTAAACACAGTCATTAAATGTCAGGGAAATCTGTGATATGCTAGCTGTACCTTGCTGTTCCAATATTAATTGTGCACCTCTGGAAATCTAATGGAAACATTATTTTTTGATAATAATATACGTGGTTTTCTGGTACTAGTCAACTTTAACTTTACCTACATGATTACTTTGGTAGCATGGCTGGCCACATATTGTTACATGGTTGGCTTGTGGCATGTTGCAACCAGTTTGTAGTACAGTTACAAAATAATGTAGCGATCTAGATATTCTTGGTTCAGTTCAAAATGTATTGATTGTTATTAATTTTATTATTAAAAAACATAATTGCAGTAAAATTTTTGTCTGGAAATCAGGGAAATGTCAGGAAATTTTTAGTGAAGAAAAAAAGTGGCTACCCTGATAAGATCTTTAAATTTCGTGGAGAAATGTAAGACTATTTTATTGTTTATGTTGTCGCTGTTTGCTGTAGCAGTGTTTTTTCCACACAGTACATTAAATGTGACAAATGCTTAATATTTTGGGGGGTATCTGGGAACCTAATATTGTTCTTATGTGAAAATGTAAAATATGCAAAGAGTTTTTTTTTAAAATAAATTCACAGTGTTTGTGAACATCACCCAAAGAACATATAACCTAACATCGTAGCAGGATCTACTGTACCTATGTCAACTAATATAGGCGGTTCATTTTTAAGGGAGCACTTTTGAAATCAACCATAGAAAAATGTCACTACTTTTACATGCATATATTTTAATGGGTGCACTGAGTGACATACACCCAGTAAAGTTGGTAACGATGGATGGGAAGTAGTTTTAACATTGAATAAAAAGTGTTAGGTAACCATTTGTGGTAATGTATTTTATTTCTTTTGCTTACTGTTTTTTTAATGCACCGAAGTGTAAAAATTAGCGGACTTGCAAAACATTTATTTTCCTAATAATTTCACAGTTTCACAAGAGACGAATAAAGTGACGAGGCCCATGGCAATGTTAATTTTATATAAGGCGGAATAGTACACAATGTGCATACAAGTAGATCTCAAGCAAGGCTTTTAAAAGTGCTCATTTGACCGTGAACAGCCTATAACTGTTCAGGAGCTTGTATTAGCACAACCTGTAAGTGCTGTTCAACTTTGGTTATTTCACTGCAAATGTTGTTCAATAATGGTGCTCTCACAGATACAAGTTTACATGACAACATGGAAATTGTGTTCCGTGCAGACAACAGAATATACTTTCAACTAATTATATGCTTATATCCAGTTTCACTGCAGTTGCACCTGGTGCAACAATAAAATAATGTTAATACAAAAATATTACGTCTTAACTTAAAGCTGTAATGATATTTTAAGGAAAGCAGTGTTACAGCTTCATCACTATTGGTCATGGCCATGGAAGACCACTTATAACCTTCCAAAATTTACCAATGCTTGTTATAAAAAAGTATATGTTGACCCAAACTACATACATGTTCACAATAGTTGCAATAGTGAATTCAGGTTTGACAACCAAGTTGTTGTTATCATCCGTCTGACTGAGATACGGAACATAAATTAAAGAGTATTGAGGTAAAATTACGTTTTAGAAACCAACACTTTTTTTCACTGTTGATGGTTAACTAAATAATTGGTTGTCTTGTAGGTTTGTTATTTACATTTGTGGTATTAACAGTAGAATAATGAGAGTATATGGAAATGCTTCAAGGAAGGTATCATGCAACACTGTTTTGATTAATTATTGCATCGTACTGGTATGTGAGTTGAATGTGCATGACTCTAATACCCATATGGTAGTACTTTGGAAGACTTGCAGATCGTGTGTTTTACAAAACTGACATGCCCTGTGTTGTCTCATGTTTAATTTTATGAATGTAGTTTGAACATTTGTCTGTAGAGTAACATACTCCCTAAAAGTATTTCCCTTATTTTTACATTTGTAACTGTTGTGTCTGCATAATATAAAAAAAACAATTTAAGGAATTGTGTTCAGATTTCAACATAATCAGT
The DNA here is from genome assembly GCA_029891345.1 of Dryococelus australis. Taxonomy (NCBI): domain Eukaryota; kingdom Metazoa; phylum Arthropoda; class Insecta; order Phasmatodea; family Phasmatidae; genus Dryococelus; species Dryococelus australis. The sequence goes on from CM056993.1 coordinate 86,699,544, forward strand.
TATAAAACCATTGAATCATCAAAACAGATTATCACGTTTTACATGACTACATGCAGGAAAATAAAGGCATCTTCGAATATTTTATGGAAGGAAGTAAATTATTATTTCTAACTTACATTAAAAAAAAAAAAAAAGGTACTTTACATGTTTACGTATTACCCAGTATTGTAAGAAAATTTTACTTTAATTTTTATATCACACTATTAAAGAAACATGTAACTCAGATTTTTTCATAATATACAGAATATTATATTTATTTTTTTTGAATTTTTCCAGAGTCGATGTGAAGTGCTGTCACAGCTCTTCTAGGATAATAAACTAGGTGGCTGCAGCCGAAATTAAATATTTATAAAAATTATTACCCAGAGACATTAAAATGACTAATAAAAATTAATGAAAGAGTGTAAAGAATGAAGAACGAGCGAGCGTCCCAGGCTACCGAAGTCGCTGACTCTCAATCGCCAATCGGTAAGTCCTGGGAAGCTTGATTCGTACCACTTTTTTTAATGTTCAGTTAATTTTTTCACTTAGTCCTTGTTTTCTGTCATGTCAAGTGTTAGGTTATAGAATTCAGGTTTTATTTTGTTTCTTCCCCTGCTGTTTTTTTTTGTTATTGGTCATGTTAAAAGTAGGAAGTAGCAGTAGTTAAAGTGTATTGCTGCTTGACTAGTCTTATAGATGCGCTTTCATGTAGTTAACAACAGCTTTAATTCTTATCACTGTTTTTAAAAAGTTAATTTTGCCACGTGTTAGAAACTTCGTCATAATTTTACTTGTGTGACCAGTGATTTGTGAATGGAATGTGGACCTATAGTCAGAATTTTGTAACGTACATAGCTTTTACATTAATTAATAATGTCTTTAGTGCTACAGTCTGTATTTTATGGCAATCCCTTGGTAAACTTATATGTCACTATTTTGGTTAAAATTTTGAATTATATTACAGGACTACTTTTTCTCATAATTAACTTCTTTATTTAGTAATGACATGATTTTGAGTATGAAAACTAACACGTGGTAAAAAACATAAATATTAATTTTAAATTTCTTAATAATTGCTGTTTTTATGCTTAATTAGGCTTTTATTCAGTATTCAAAGAAAATATTTGCATACTTGGTGTAGGTAAGTTTATTTGCGTGCTTTACTCTATTACTACCATAACACTGCAGTTTCATTGCCAAACTAATTATTATAAAATGGGAAATATGCATGCACATAAATCAGGAGGGATGTTGTTATTGCATAGAATTAGCAATGATAAATAATCATTTTGAGCCGTGCAGATATAAATTATATTATTATAGGCAGATTTTCCCAGTTTGTCCATACAATATCATTATAATTTGTCTACATGTAATAGTGAATATGATATTTATTCTAACTTCACTACACAGTTTATTTTTATACTTACTGCACTGCACTGTTATATGATCTGAGTAAACATTTCATGTACCTATTATACTTATTCTTTCACACTAATTATGCTATTTACATGTTCAGAAAAGAGTCGCAAATGCGTATTTGTTTGATTACATCCAAATCATAAAATTCATGGTTTGCAGAGTTTGAAACATGTGAAGTTTTTCTCTTTTCCCTTATCTTCAGAAATAATTTAAATGTTTAAGAATAGATTTCTGGAATAGTTATAAATGGTTTAATAATCCTGTCATTTTTTCGTCTTTATCCTTGCTAGTTCAATTTTTTTTGTCCCATCTGTTCATCTTCATTGACTTTACATGATAGAACGTTATAGGCTGTTGTCTTACAATAAAATAAGAAAGCAAGTGGTGCATTTTCTCCTTCTACCCATATTTACAATCCAGCAACTTTCACCTTGATCTTCACTATACATTCTTTTCACCCTCATAATCATAATCTATTAGGTTTCCACAAAATAAATGTAGGTTCTTCGGATTTTGCCTTTACATATTCAAAATACAGCATTTATAGTTATTCTCTGACATTTACTTCAGGCAGATACCTACACATCCTGAATGACTCTAGTGCAGTGTGTCTGCATGGTTATAGCCATTGCGAACCTAAGTTTCAAAGTTGATGTATTCATTACAACTTTTGCTACATAGAATTATGTACCGAACAGATGTTAAAGTTTCTTTGGCAACCATCCTTACATCAGTTTGCCATAGTAAAAGAAGAAAAGAGAATGAAGAAGAATGATGATAAGAAGAAGAAGATGGGAAGTGGTCCTTTCCAGGCATTTTGATATCCAGGAAAGAAGTCAGCATATCATATTTGTTTACCAGAAGCCAGCCGATAACAATAAGTGTCTGCCAATATATTTACTCCATCCACTGTTACATAAATGAACTTTCATCACCCTGGCATCAACAGGATGTAGAACAGTTTAGTAATATGAAATTGTATGACAGAGTGAAGAGGTATTTATAACAGAAGTTGAAATGTTGTCTTCTTAAACTAGCCATCATTCTTTACATAAAAAACTATCTAAGAAAAGAGCTAAACTGTTTGAATATCCTTTGGTCTATTTTAATTTGATAAGATACACGTAAGTCAAGCAGAAGAGTTATCACGACAATTGAAAGCTGTATCAACAAATGCTGATGTAAAATCACTACCCAGCCTCAACAGATACCAGCTCAAAAAATACCATGTGATGTATTGTTGTTAGTTAAATCTTATATGACATTAATGGTAATATTTAAAAACAAGAGAACAGTAATCCTTACAGTCATAAAAGTGCTGACATAAAGTTCAGTGGCTCTGTGAAAAATAACACAGATTACAGGATAACCTAATTATATATATCATTTCCTCGAGAAACCTCAAAGAACAAATTTTGATTATTACATATGTAATTTTACTAGCAAGCATTGAATATGTCTATGCATTTATATATAAGTTATTAAGATCAGACCTAACCAGCAGCTCGTGCTTTTATGACACCCTACCATAAAAAATATGATAAATATCCCTTTGCTATTGTTCAGTCTTAATCCAGTAATAACAAGAATTTATCGTTAGTGTGCAACCAGCAGAGACAATTTTATTTCTGCCTTAAGAATTTAAAGCAAAGTGTTCACAGGTAGTTTTTTGTGCGGAAAAAGTTTGTTGGTTTGTCTGTTTTGTTTTCTTGTAATCCTCCAAATATATTTATATTATAATTATTGCCAATTCTGCTACAAAAATCTCACTGCAGAAATGGAACATGCTGTATGGTACAAAGAAATTGTTTTGCTTTTAGATAGTATTTTTGTAAATAAAAAGTGCTGTTAGCAATTTAAAATAATTTATTTTTCTCTGAATAGCAACCCATGGAAAATAAGATATTAATCAATATTTCCAATTTTTTATTCTGGTTGACCTTTTTACATATTAAGCCAAACTTGCCCAACTGAAATAAATGGTGTAAAAACATAATTGCTGTTATAGTTACATTTTGAGTGCTGAAAAATTAATACTTTGAGATTTGAAGGGGTAAACAATGATTAAATAACTCTTTTGTTGATTTAAAAATTTAAAAAGGAAACTAAAAACTATATTCTGTTTGAAATTGTATGTTAGTTAATTTATTCTTGGAGATGTGTATATTCACTCATCATCTGCTCTTACTAATACATTAAACTTTAGTTCATGATTAAGATTTAGTAGTCATTTTATTTTAAACTCTTTATTGTTAATTTTGTTATTTTCTCATGTTATAAATTCATTGTTCTGTGTTTATATTTTCCCCCTTTTTTCCTTGTGATTAAATATCTTAGCAATGGTGAAAGTTTGCTAGCCAGAGAGACTAACAAATTTTTTCACATGCAACACACAATGATTTTTAAATAGAAAACAATTATATTTTCATGAAAGCTGTTCAACAATAAATGGTTGAATTACAGTCAATAAGAAACTATAATGCCAAAAGAAAATTTCAGTGTTCAGATTGTCATATTGTGTACTGTGGGCAAAACCTGCACAGTCATTTAAATTGAACATTATAAGTTGGAGTGATTGTTATTAATGTCATGATTAAAAAAAAATCCTGAAATTGGATTACATTTTCATAATAGTGAAGAATTTCTTAGTGCTAGTGGAGCAGGAGTTGTTTTAACGTACCCAATATTTCAGGCAATCAGTTATTCACTCATGAAAGTATGTAATAAAAGTTAATATTTTGTTAAAGAGCCAACTAGTAGTGTAGCCCCAAAGCGTTCTGACAGTCGTCTTCAAGAGAAAGACTTACATCTAGGAGTAGCAGGGGCAATGCTGTGTGTCATTCAGGGATATCCTGTTCCAAACTTTAGGCAAGTAACTGTCAACTGTTGATGCTGAAAGTGTGAAGTTCTTGAAGGGTTGTAAATTTATCATTTTTAGAACAAAGGGAAAAATTTCAATAGTTTTAAACAGGCATATTATAGTGTTTTGATTTTTGCTGTTTGCATGATCATTTTTTAAATTTATTTATTGTTTTCTTTGCAATTTATTATGATGCTTGTGTAGCTGTCTGAGCATTGTATGCTAACAATATAATAATATTTTAGCTCTTACATAAGAGTGTAGTTATTCTTCTTTCTTGTACTTTAAGTAAACAAGTGTGTATGGTTTTACAATTGTTGTAATTTGTAGGTAATAAGACTGTTAAGTATAATAAATATTTGCGGACTGATTCTTGTGATTTTTAAATTTGTTGGAAGTGTTGTGGGTTTTCATGTTTTCTATGGTGATACAGCTGCATGGGTGGCTGTTTATCATATTATAGTTGGTTAATATTTATTAAGAGAACTGCCATGTTGTTAAAATGATAAACATTTCAGTTTAGGTTTTCTTGTTTCTGAAACCTCTATTATTATCCTTGCACAGACATTATGGAGTAAAGGAACTGTTAGTCTTTAGTGGCAAAATCATGCTTCTTGGGTGAAGAACTGAAAAAGTTTTTCTCTTGTTTGTACTTCAATCTTTAGAAATAATTTGAAATGTTAGCTTCTATTTTTTTTGGTTGATGAAGAGTTTTCTGACGTAAGTTTTCTGATGAAGAGTCTTCTTTCTTCTCAAAATGTATGAAAGTAATTTTTATGTGATACTCTGAGATTGTGACTCTAGGATATTTCATGTTTAAAAAGTGACACAAGAGTTTTCTGCTATTACCAGTGGTAAGTGGTCGAGCTGTTCCTGAGATATGATGTGGGTATGTAATAAATTCATAATTCCACAACCTTACAAAATGAGGGCTATTATAGTATTTATTCAAAGAATTTAGTTTACACATTAGGTACTCCAGCACATCAATTTTGATTAAAATTTTTGAAATAGTACCAGAGATATATCACATAATAATAAAACAATTAGAACCCCATGTTAAATAATACAATTTTATGTGGCCTTCCATAGTATTATTAATATGCAAAAAGAAATGCATGTTATAGTACTCATTTATTTTCAGTTTCACTGGGAATAAATGGTGGGAGCATGATTTAGTTGCCATCAAGCAGTATGTGGTGTGTGGACGTGTCCAGGTTGTGATTTCACACATGGCCACATGGTGAGAAGAGACTCCCCTCTGGAGGTGTGATGTCGCCATGTGGCTGAGATGGTGTGATGCCAGATAATCCGAGAAACCTAGAGGCCCGTAGTTAGCCATGGAGCACTCCAAATTACAATTTTACAATTAACAAGAGATAAAACTGGATATCCTGGCCTCCAGCATACGTATGAAAAGGCCACAAGGTGGGCGAACACAAATAAGTAGAATCCACACAGATAAGCAGCAACCAATGAAAAGGCGACAAGGTGGGAAAACACAAATAAGCAGAATCCACATAGATAAACAGAATCCCATGAAGTGAATTGTGAGCACAAAAGCCAAGTGGCATGATAATTAGTTACAGGCTCCATGATACAGAAAGTCAATTGCCAGCTGTGGAACATAGGAAAATGGTTATGGAACAGATTAAAGAAACAGATTTGTGTACATTGTCAGCGTATCCAGAGATAAATTCCCCAAAGCTTCGTAGCATGCATTTGCCTGGCTTGAGCCCTGATCAGCAACTGCCAGTATGGTGGTTGGAAACTGGGTTCTCATCCCCATAACAGAAATGGCAGTCCTTACGCACAGAATACACAATACTGCATGCAGGATGGAGCATGAAGGAATTCAGATGAGAAAGAGAAACAAGAACACTATCACAAAAGAATACAAGTGCGTGCACATGAATTTGCGAGGCTTAAACATAACCATGCAATATATAGTACAAAGTAACAACAAAATGCAAAGCAACTCATGCCCTATGAACATCTTCTTGAGGCACTAAGAACCACACATGTATACTACACACATGCAACACTGTCTGCACATGTATCAACTGAACTAAACACATGATCACTTGCACTGCTTGCACCAAGTGTATCTCACACACAAGCAGCTGGCTGAGGCACAAGGTCAGATGTCAGATCATTATGTTTTATTTTGGTAGTACCTAACATTTTTTTAATAAAAGGTTTATATTCAGGTGGCACTAAAATAGGCAAAGAATTTGTAAATTAGTGTTCACCTAGATATTGTCAGTATACTAGATTTGGTTAAATTAATTTAATTTGATAGGTATACTGAAATAAAAAATTACAAAGCTGCCATTTTGAAAATAAGTGTCTGAGCTATCAAAATTATGTAGTTTTAAATGGAACATTTTGCAATGAGAAGCAATTAGTCTTAAAAAGATTCTGCTAGGTAACAAGTGTGCACACCCAGATTTGAAGAGGCAGTATTGAAGCATATAGAAGTAAATCCATGAGCTAGCTAGTGTACAGGATATTGTATGCAAAATGGGTATTGGCTAAATGGCAATGTGGAACATCCTAAACAAGCAGTGACAACACCCATACATTAGGTCCCAGGGAATTTTGTGAAATGTCTGGGGCTCTGCAGCTAGATGTTGTAGTGTTGTACTGAAGATAACAAGTTCACAGTATGGGTTCTTTCTACAGATGAAGTCATTCTCATGAGAGATGAGCTTCAGCAGCCATCACAGTCATTTATGGGTTGCTGAAAAACCACATACAATGCATGCTGGAAGCCATCAAGTGAATTTCTGTGAATGTCTTGGGAATGAGTGGTCAGTGACCACATAGTTGACTTACATTGGTATCTCCTTGCTCACCTCAGCGTACTACACCACAATCTACAATAATATTTACTGCTGTATGGGGAACATGTGTCTTTGGATGCATGTTAGGTGATATGGTTACAGCAGGAGGTCCCTCCCTCCCCCCTTTTCTAAACCATCCCTCATTTGCCATATTAATTCATAATATCAAAACCAAAATAATAAAACAATCAATAAATAAATTATTTCTCATACAAACTTTTCACTTTAACACATAGTATCTGAAACTGTGGATTGGTAGAGATTGACCCATAGCATGACTACCACATGACTTTTATCTCGAGATTCATATTTGTGACTTCTTGGATACGGCACTTAATTGAAAATGTCTGTGCCATGCTAGCTGTCGTTGAACACATGTATCACAGTATGCAGCAGTGCTGCCCTACGTGTGTGACCAATGGTGGTCTGCATTTTAAACATACATTGTGAGCATGTTGCCTTATGTGTGCATTGGCAGCGATAAAAGCTATGTGATATACTGTGTTTCACTTATAGATTGCAGTATAGAGTACATGGTGCACTCTTTTGCCAGATGTCTACTGATTATCAACAATCAAGAAGTTGCACTGTGTTGAAAAACTAATTACACACATAAAAAATACATAACAAAATTCAATATTGTATTATAGTGTATAAATTAAATTGTTTAATAAGTTATCCACTGCAATATAGTAGTGAGATGCACTATAGCACTGTGTAAGATAATTATGCTAAATGTGTACCTGCCCTTTCATATTGCCATTGCCAATAATAGTCAGAAGGGAGCTTGTTAGACTGGTTTCTCATTGTTAAGTATTCCATTTGCACCCTTATTCTTTATCCTGGTGTTATGATTATTTGTTCACATATACAGCTGGTATATAACATATTATTATAAAATTTTTATTGGACTATCATTTAAGTAATTAATTAACTAAAATTTTTAGGTCACCTACCATAGCACTAGTTGTGTGCCAATTTGATGGGAATTGACAGAGTATTTCTGAAGATATATTGTAATAAGATTTATTTAAAGTGTTGCCATCGTACAAACTAGTGCACAAAAGGGGGAATAATTTATAATTTTTAATGCTTGTAGATACTGCCAAAATGTCAAGCCAGTTTTAAATAGGCCTAAAGATTTGATAGAATGATAGATGTGTCTTTAACCCTTTATGTACGAGGTGTATTGTTTTGAAAACTGAATGCATGAAGTATTAAAATGATGTTAAGTTCAGATGCCTCTACCATACCACTACTTGTCATAAGTGTGGCAAGAGTTTGCCCATTATTCTGGTAATGGGTGGTTTATAACAACCAGGAGCATTGCCATAATTTAACATGTACTGGGGCAGCAGCTGTATAATAAAACTAAGAATAAAACAAAAATAATGTTGTGTGCCTCACTCTTATTACATGTTTTGTAATTGTAAGCCATATGGAAGAAAATGAGTGTATTTGAACACTTTCATAGTGGGTGTTCCTTTGCATATCTGGACTGCCCCCTGGTCATAACGATGAAACTTGTATGCCAAATTTTGGGGGAATCAATTGTGTTCTTCTTGAAATATAATGTGGTAACTTTTTTTTTTCGGGTATAGCTATCTTTTTGAATGGTACATTATTTCTAATTTTCATTCTTACAGTGTTAACTTTTAACATAACGAAGTTTGGTTTAGATCATTTAAGTGGTTTCTGATACATAACATATGACCAAAAATTTTTTAAAATCGCTGCTATGAAAATAAGTATCTGACATGGTTGAAAACTATAAAAATTGGGTGTCCTTACTGAGTACTGTAAGTTTTCTGACAGTGGTGTTGCGTGAAGCTGTGCTTTCAGGCTCTAGCACTGACCAAATATTCATACATTTTGCAGAATATTTTATTCAATCAAAGTTTCAAACATGAAGTACTTATTGACATAAAATTGATGCGAGTTTCCTTTAAAAATATAATATTACTTGGTTAGAGCTCAATTTTGTTGACAGAGATAATTATTTGCAGGTTTTTAGCTTTGCATACATGTCTCAGTGCTCTACCGTGGCTGAGCACGGCTGCCGCTCCTCCAGCCAGTCCCTCGTGCTGGCTGGAGTGGCAAAGAAACACAAGAATCTCACCCTTATCTGTGCTGCTTTCGTGCTCCCTCATCTTCTGCATGAGGGCAGGAAACCCAACAGCGTTGTGTGCTAATTTCGCGCCACCAAACAACGTCCAAAACTACCTCCTAATCATTTTAAAACTATCCACTAAAATTATTTCAAAATTTTACTGCCACATCACTTATATTTTTTAGCCATTACTCTATTATAATATTTTCTTTACTGAATATATTTTCAATGTAAAAATGTTTAAACAATGGTCTGTTTTGATTATTTTCCTGACGTGTACAGGAAATAAAGTGGCAAGCAAGAGACTTTTTTTTGTTAGAGAGAGATGGGTAATGTGTATCAAATGAAACATAAACACCAAAGTTTATTCATATGTTCCTCTTAAACCATTACCTCTTGTGATTTTCTTGTTACGGTGTGTAGAAATATTTCAACCATGTACAGCAGCAGCTACGAACTTTCTGCTTTCTGTTATCTTCATTACACTTCTCTAACATTGTATTTGCATAGAGTTAAAATAATATTGTGAACTATTAGTTAACAGATGTTTACTCCGTAACAAATATTGTTATTAAAATCCAGAATCACAAAGAAGACAGTATATATATTTCGTTGTGGCAATACACAAGTTACTTTTGATTCCAAATTACATTTGACTTACACAATCAAATTAATAATTCTCAGTTTAGAAAGTTCGGGTATGTCATAGTTTGCCATAATTGTTGTAATTTTACAGTCATTCTATGCATGCACTTGTTCCTTATTAATTCTAGTACAGAAAATATATAGTTAACGGATATGCCTTCTAGATTTTAAGCATTATAATCCATTACAACAATGTTATCTGTTTGAATTTGATGAGCGATGAAATAAATATATCTACTATGTTTTACATCTGTCCATGACTTTGATCCGTTTAGATCCGGCATCCACAATTGTTTGTATAATGAAAAGGAAATTTATTTATTGGCACGCACTGTACACTGAGGCTCAGTACCCAAGGATCATCTGTGTGCATAAATGATTCATAAACTGTGCAGCGTGGTACTAGTCGTATGTTGCTATAGCCGAACACAAAGCCTACAGTTCATTGGTTGTGGTAACTAAACAAGTGGCATGTAGACTACAGCATTCATTAGATATTTTTGTTTGTAACACCTGAAGTCATGAATTTTTATGGGTCTTAAGTTTCCATTTTTGTTACATGAACTGAAAAATATTTCTTAATTTTCTTATACACCCCCAACAAATCCAGCATGTATTGATTTCGCTACCATACTTAGGTTCAGAAATATCAAACCCAAACTGTAGCTTATGTTCTGGAATGGAACGAATGTCTATAATTAGTGGAGCTCTTGTTCAGTATTTAATTATCGGTGCAGTGCTTGTAGTTTTATATTATTTACTTTTAATTTACATGGCTATTGCACTTTGAAAAAACATTCAACAGAAAGTAGATTTCATAAAATGTTAAACCACTAGCTTTACTCCTAGAATAATAGTAGTGTAGAGTTAATAACCCCTAAAGATACAGATTATAACACAAATCCACAGAATTACATAACTACCAGCAAGTTAATTATTCATTGATTTCTACTGCTAGGTGTCTTGAGGGAAGGTTAAACAAAACATATTTTTGTATGGCACTTGGTAATAATATTTGAAAACAATTCTCAAATTCTTGTTCACATTTAAAATTCACTTATTTCCGTTGCATATCTATTAATGAACTTCTACATATTGTCCTGCATACGCTTACATTTTTGGAAGATAAACAGTGTGGCATGAGTTCTGATCATTTTCAGTTCTATTGCATCTTCAATGCATAAGAAGTTTTGAATTTAATGGCAGAGAATGAAAATTGCTCTTATCAGTACTGATATATATATATATATATATATATATATATATATATATATATATATATATATATATATATATATATATATATATATATATATATATATATATATATATATATATATATATAGACACACGCGCGCGCGCACACACGCATGCACACACACACAAAAATATGTCTTCCAGCTTCTCATAAACCATTCAGTTTTTAGAATGACACCGGACTTTATCTCTGTGACTACACTATCAGTTTTTTTGTCTTATCCCAATGAAATAAAGGGTGAATTTTGTAACATGCTATGGGAGAAAATGTGTCGCAATGTAGTTATTTTAAAATAATAACTTAGCATAGTAGTAAATTTTCAAAATGAAAACAGTTATATCATCAGACATTCAATAGGAAAAATATTGTTTTTGTGAAGTTAAAGCTATCAGATGTACTGTAAAGTTTATGAGATTAATTTGGAGTAAGGTATTTTAATTGTCGTTCATCACTGTTTTCTGAGCTTGGTAAAATTCAGGGCAATGGTTCATTATGTTTTTGTTGGCATGTGTAAACAACAAATAGAAGAAAGAAAGGTGGTCTATTAAGCGCATCTTTCCTTTGTAAAGTAGGGAAACAATTGGTTCCACTTGTTTTAATGTATTTGTTTTCAATAATTAGACACACGCTGAACTTCTGTTTGAATGTATTTTGATTTTTGATAATAATTACACTATTTATAAAAATTATACACACATACTGATTGAAATGTTCCTTTTTGGCAACAATGGCTATCACTCTGGTAATATATGCATTTGTTCAGGGGCGGCTCTTGACAATGGGTGCAGGGTCACATGCCATCCTAAATAAAATTTAACATGCCCCAGCAAATAAATGCCCTTTCATAGATCTTTCTTCCATTATTTAAGTGTAAAAGTAGCATATTTCATCATTAAGTTCTGTGTCACTAGGCTGCAAATACTGTCTCCTTACTTTAGCGCAGAGTCTATTTCTCGTTGCAGCTTTGGGCACAGGTGGTCTGTGCCCACGCTGCTGTATATTTTTTCCTTGTCGAAGGCACGAGGCATCTCGAAAATAGCTGAAGTGCAGTAGATTTGGGGCACAAGCCACTTGTGCCCACACGGTTCATACAGTGCTTTAACAGCTATATAGATGGCAGATGTGTGTTGTCTGCAATGTGTTTCCTACATTGTAATGCATTATGTACTGTTTCCGTTGCAGTATTATATTCAGAGCTTGAGAATTGGTGAATATTTTGAAAATAACAGTGCATTATATCATAGTTTTTATTGTTTGTGTATTATTAAATTTTTAATATTGATACACAGCATTTTTGTTGCTATACTAAGGCATGTCTATAATCTGCCATACCCGTGGGCATGTCCAAATCTTGATGTCAAGTGATTTCACATTCATGCAGTCGGAACATGGTCTACAAATGCATTGCTCTAAAATAAGCTTTCAGAATATGACATTAGATCACAGTAACTTTGACACATTATTTATTGTTACATAATGATTTTTATATTGTTGAATTGTTGATTATATAATGTTTGCGAGATGTGTGATTTGAATATTTATTTATCTTTATGATATAGACCCTGACTGTTTTATTTCAAATAAGCTCAGCAACTGACATCCAAAAATTTTATGAAATGTTCATCCTTCATATTAAAAAGTTCAGACCGAACGCAGCTGCAGTAATCAACATTTCATCATGTTCGTCTCGAGAAAAAAATCAACTTTGCAAGTCTGTTGTTTACATTTACAACGTAAACATTCCACAAATGCGCATGAAAGTATCTGTAGTCTTCTTTTTCTGTCATGTTATGACACAACTTGGGACAAAAGTTCAGTTTTCTGAATGATTTAACTTGGAAAACAGATCGACTTGGAACACAGATTGACTTGGGACACGGGAGGTTGGGACAGCGCCATGATGTCAGAGGGTCTTGTACACTAATCAGCGTATCCTTGTCCAAAGACTCAGGTTGGGATAGTGCAATTGTATATAGGTCTTTACTTAACTTACATATAACATGCCATATTATGAGAGTATCACAACAGTCATTAAATTAAAATATCTTGACCCTTCGAGACCACAACCTATTCTAATGTGAAGCTATCGCACCTAAAAGGGAAATTATACATTTAATTTGAGTAAAAATATCCATAACGTCTTTTGGTTAGAAGGATACGATTATAAAACCACGTTTTATTGTTTTTGTTGTATTTTTTTTGTTCTGACGATACGTCGGTGACTAAAGGTGTTGTCAGTCTGAAACATTTGAATGGCAAGATAGAAAAATATTTAGGGAACAAATTGCATTTGCAAAGTGAAATGAAAATAATAATGATGGGCCAGGTAAATATAAGAAATCAGTTTGGTGAAGTATTTAAAAAACACAACTAACTAGTAGAAATAATAAATTCATAATTGTAACAATAAATGAATGCAATACATTTTGAGCGTTTTTTTTTTTGTAGAGTCTTGAAAATTATGATGAAATTACTAAAATTGAAAATCTGTGTCTGTTTAGGCATTTGTTAATTAGATGCATCTTCAATAATGTAAGCTGTTATATAATTTTTAACTTTGTGCTCTCCTTAAAATTCTTCCTGGAGCCACCACTTCATTTGGTTATATTTATAAACAAGATTTTATGTGTTATTTTAATGAAAATTTTGTCATTAAAATTGTAGATTTCATCTTTTTCATCACAAATACTTGCTGTGCATTAATACGTACTTGCCAAATTCAGTTGTGATGACTTCGGCTTATTACAATAAGTTATTATTAGGAAAATATTTTAGCTGAACTTGATTTTCAAAAGTTAATGTTTAGGTGTAATTGCTTTTATTCTGAGTTTAGTTAACAATAGTGTGTACATACACACATGATCATGTAAACAATTTTAATACTTAACATTTATATAACTATGTACATAAACAATGATGAGCATCTATACATATGAAGTAAAAAAAAAAAATCACATTTTACTGTTATTTTTTTCTGACGCATGTTGAATTTTCTAGAGAAAGTAGATTTTTTTTGGTTATTACTTCACAAGACTAGTTTGAATATGAATTTATAGAAAAGATCTTTTTATTGGAACCAATTATGTTAATTTTTCAAATTTTGCCATCCTTGTTAAATACAATTTAATTTATTCACATGTATATTACATAGCCTCTGATAATTTGCCCAGTCTAGATGCTAACAAAAAAAAAATACACACACACACACACACAAAAAAACACACACACACACACTCTATATATATATATATATATATATATATATATATATATATATATATATATATATATATATATATATATATATATATATATATATATATATATAGCGACACACTAACTTTTTTTACCACATTCTCGTATATGTTTACAAAATATTTGAGTTAAAAATGTTCATTGTTTTATTAGCATAAAACTTAAAGTTTGTTTGATAAAATAGCATTTTTTTTAAAGGTAGAGTTAGTTTTTTGGCTATATTTAATTTCATTTAGTGTTTTAACTTAAATTTTTGTGTTGGCAGTATATTAACTTGAATTTCGGTGTTAGCAGTGTATTAGCGTGAATTCCAGTGTTATTTCACTTTTATTTCTATTCACTTTATCTCGCCTCTAGCTATGTTATAATAAATGATTGCAATAATAAAAAAGTAACTGATGTACACATGTCTTATTTCAGTTGAAATTTAAAAGGAAAAACAGAAAAAGAGTTTTAAATAGTTTTTATGTCAAAGAATTACACCAGTGTTATGCCTGTTTATAAAGACTGTCACCATTTGTAACCATTTGCGTGAATTTTATTGAAGTACGCACTTTATGGATGGGTGAGTCATAATTGCATACACCCTCAATCTAATCATGGTCACGTTTGCATAAAGGCAAGAAAATATTTTTTTAAATGTAACACTGGTTCGTCCCTCATTGTTTGTAATATTTTGAATGGAAAGCACATGAAAATTAAAACAAAGAAGAAATACAATTGTAGATAGACTTTATCATTATTGAATATAATTACTTTTTGTTCAGCTACAAACAGATCACAAAAAAATATTCACCATTTTAAACAGCACATTTGTGGGCACAGGTTCTTGCTGTTATTATTATTGTGTTTATATACTTCATGCTTTAGATTTTTGTTTAGTGTTTATTAGCAAATTGCCAACACACAAGTAAATTTTACCAACAAAACAAATCTTTTTGAAAAATTAAATATATGCAATTAAGATTCACCTGATGAAAATGGCACTTTCTTCCTGTTGTTAATGCGTGCACCTGTTGAAATATTTTCATGGGGTACTGTTAAAGAGCCCAGTAGTAGTGTTGCACCTAAATTGTCTAGTGACAGACTGCAGGAAATGAGTGTTAAAATGTTATCAACTTTCCCAATGTTGTGTCTCGCCCAAGGCTTTCCTCTACCTCTATTTAGGTAAGAACTGTAAGGTCCTATTATAAAGGAAGAATGTGCTGTTAGGTTGTTATTTACCAAACTATAAGATGTTAGCAACATTGGCACATCTGAAATATTAACACGTAGGAAGACACATACAATATACAAACAGTATAAAACGTATTGTTTCCTACTGCATTTAATTATTTTTGACCACCTTCCCGAAGTAGTGTTGATAGGTGGCGTATTGTAGAAATTGTAAAATGATATGTTGTTATTATTTATACAGTTTTTTATTTTTAGTAGATTAATTATTAATGTTAGTGAGTTTGTAAATTTAATATATGCACAAGTTGTGGAACCATGAATAAGTGTTGACTGGCTTAACCACAGCAGTTACAGTTCAGCGACCCTAAGGCATTCTAAAATGCTGTGGATAGTTTCCAGAATTACAGGGACAGAGTAGCTGAAGCAATTGAGTGTGGGACAAACTTCAGGATGAAGAAGAACAAAAGAATTTGATGTAAAGTTGAGATAGATTCATAAGAATATAATTACAAATTATATTAATGTAGGATGAACTTCAGTATTAAAGAAATTAAAAGAAGGGAATTCAAAGTAGAGGAACAGATATGGGACCAACATGGCAAAGAAAAAATGCTGGGGATTAACTTCAGTATGAAGAGAAAAAGAGAAAGAGTATAAAATGCTGGAGCAGTTATAAAAATAGAAGAGAAAATCGAAGGAGAATAGAAGAAAATTTACTATAACTAAGAATAAAAGTGTACTAATTACAATAATCCTTATGATGATTAGAATGTCAAAGCAAAGGTGAATGGAGTGAAGTTGAGAATATATAAGAACAAAAGAAATAAGCGACGAATTTAAAGAAGGGTGGTACAGAAAATTAGTGTGGGAAGAAATTCAGTATGAAGAAAAGCAAAAGAAATAAGCATGAAGTACTGGCTGGAATAGTCTGAAAAATAGGCTGAGGAAGCAAAAGAGTGTGTAGTGAAGACGATAAGAAAGTAGGCTCTGGCTGGTCTTCATGTAGAGGAAGTGAAATTTCACGGACAGTATTTGTGAAAAGCTGCTTTTTGACAGATATGTTCAGGAATTGGGAGGGGGAGGATGGCTGAACTGTGGAAATGATGTCTGGAGAGCAGCATGGCTGGTTGAAAGATACGTGTTGTTATGGTACTGAAACTTGAGGTTGTTAATAATGGAGATAGGTAATGAGAAAGTTATTCATAGTCTTCAAAGCATGATTGGTGAAGATAGTTATACGTTTACATTGATTTCACTACAAGAGACATTTCATTTGCTTGTTTTGTCACAGAAGTTTTTCTGTTAAAATGATTTGCCATGCAAACACATAAACATAAACTAACTTGGGATGTTAAACTTGTACATACAAGTTTGATAATTCAAAATCAGAGAAAATAATTTTTTTGTAAATTTCATGTTGTATGATACTGTTACTATTCATGTGAATAGATATTATCTGCACTTTTATCCATGACAAAAATCCCTATATAACTAATCATACCAAAACTAACAATTCTAGACCATTCATTCTGTGACTTTGTTGTAGGGGACATATTTTCAGTACTTAATTTTTCGAAAGCCAAACCTCATAATTCTCAATGACTCTAATTTTGTCAGTAATTTTGCTACTAGGTACATTTTTGTATTTATTTTTCTCGATACACCCAATTCTGAGTAGCATAAAATACAATGTGATTATACCTCTGATATTAATTTATTTGAGTACATGAAATCCAGTTCTGTTTTTATTTATCATGTTCCCAATGTTTGAGCAAATAGTTTCATGATAAAGGCAGTAATTTTAAACATTTTGCCCAGAAACTACAAGGCCTAATTTTGTTTGGTAAGTGAAAAAGTATTTTTGCATAATTTTCCATTTTGTTTCCCATTATATTAACATATAGAAAATAAAATATTCATGTTCTCAGATTCATTGATATATTCTTTGTGAAGATGGGATTCACTTTGTTTGCTAAGGGAAAAGGTATTTTTGTATAGTTTTCCATTTTGTTTCCCATTTAATTAGCATACAGAAAAAAAAATTATATTTTCAGATTCACTGATGCACTGTTGCTTGTGAAAATATGATTCACTTTGAGGTTTGGTGCATGAACTGTATTGTAGTAGGTATGCGAAAAGAGTTACTGAACGTATTCTCAATTTATTTTTTACAGTAATAAACACACTTCATATTTTTCCAGAATGTAGCTTTCTGGATGTTTATATATTGTAAATATCAATATGACCAAAGTTATATTTTCAAACTGTTGTATCTGAAATTATATATTATAATGTTTAATACCTGCAAAAACTTCTTGTGTAGGTTGTCTGCATTGAATTTTGCTACAAGCTTTCCACCTTTGCAGGGTATCTGTTTAATTTCCCATAGTTACATATTAGCTTACAAAAAGTCAGCAGCATGTCGGTTCAGTGCTCTGTGTATTACAGCTACGGGGTCACTTGATGTGCATATCAGAGTTGCACTTGAAATCAAGAAAATCACATCTAAGCTGTATACTGTAGAACATTTTCCAGTTTTCATTCAGTGAAGTCAATTTAGTGAATCTGACAATAGTTCTCATTGTTAACTGTATGCCAGGTATTTCACCACATAGTTTTCTTATATCTCCATCCTTCCTGGGTTCGTTGCTATTATGGTTGTGGGCTCAGGAAACAGAAAACAGTCATACACATTGGTATTTGTTAGTAACTCATAGGCTGTGTGGATCGGATATATATTACTGCTACTTCCAAAAGCCCAACTTAGTTTTTTCTTTCAGCCAGTTTGTGTTCTTTTGCTACCTGTAAATGTAAACTTTGCTTGATCATCACAGTTAATAGCCATTACATATTTTTATCAAATTTAAAGGCTTATTAACAATTTTAAAGCTGATTGTTGACAATCTATGCTGCTGAGTGAAACACTCTTGCTACTATAATTACTGTACTCAGTAAAGATACAAGAAATAACTGCTACAATGGACAGCATAAATACCTGCAGTTTATTTTACTGTATGATAGTCTCAATTTGTGAATATTCATACATCTTCAGGAATGAACTTCTAGCTAGCATCCAATATCATGCCCCTTTCACAATCTCATAATTCATATTGCCTTGCTACTAGCAGCCTATATGGTATTTAAACTGACTCGTGAGCTCGAGTGAGATCACAACTGATAAAGACTAAACATTTCTAAAATATCATAGTATGGTGGCACTACCTTAGGTTGTCCTGTGAATTTTGGTGGTGCTGTGTAAGTACACTAGTCAGTGTTTATGTTGAAATATTTTCAATTAAATGAATATTATTTTGAAATGTTGAAATATTCTACGGACTGAACAAAATTGAGTAGTCTCTAACATTTATGGAAGGTTTGCTGATAGGTTGACTTGATTTAACATACGTGCAGGAAAGGAAATATAGTGGAAACATTTGTTCAGTCCTAGACGTATTATTACATTGCATGTACATCGCACAACTAGTAAGCAATTTTATTATTCCATGCAAAGTACAACCTGTTACATTATAACAATTGTCATTGATTTAATGACAACATAAATTGGTCATTGCGAATTCAAATTTACTCTACTACTTTGTAATGGAAATTGTGAGTTCTCTCATTTATGTTAAGTTCTTAGCTGCATCATTATATGAATTGCCTGCCATTATTACAATGGTTTATCCTAATATGCTTGTGCTTGGTGATGCAGCATTGAACATCCTGTGTTTCAGAACCTAAGGGTGCTGTTCGCCCAAGAGTGCCAAGTAAAACTATTGATGTTAAGGAAGTAGTTTTTGGGGCTGTGTTTGTGGGGCTTTGTCCAGGTCAGGGTTTCCCTGTCCCTATTTATAGGTAAGCAGTTTGTGCAAATGATTGTAAAGGTATTTCAAAGCATTTTATTGCAAACTACAACTAAAAAAAAAGTCTGTTTTAAAGTTGTATTTTTTGTTAGTACAATTTTTTAAATTACTTTCTTGGTTTGGTTGAAAGTATTATCACAGTCATAATTTGTGAGCAGTTGTTCCTCCATAATCACATATCATCATCAAATCATTACTTTTCTCATGATACCTAAACTAAGTACAAAAACCCGGTCACTCACAAAACTGAAACAGTAGCAATGAAAATACTAATTTTGACAGTTTAATTACACCGTACGCAAATTCAGTACTAATAAATGCGCACATTATATATTTTATGCCAGTTAATTTTCTTTGAATAGCTGCACACAAACAGAGCTAAATGATGTTCTCATAGAAAACAAATTTCCTGGCATCTTTTGAAGTAGTAAGCAGAATTAAATTTTAACATTCAGGTAAGAGTCCAATGTATACTGAAAAGTTTTCTGTGAAATGGTTGTTTGCCGCGTAAATGCATATCTCGGTACATAAAAGTTCTGACAATATGACTTTTTGTCAGGAAAGATAAAAAACAATGATCTATGGCCCTATTTTTTTTACGTTTGTCGTATGAAGTGTATTCTTGGAAAAAAAAATTGTGAAAATGGTCAAATATCACATTTTTAAAACTTGTGTATGCAGTTTCCTTAAGCCACAAGAGAAAAGTACAAAGATATGGATGTAGTTTAATCTGTGGGCTTTCATTGCGTGTAATAAAACCCGTATGTTATATATCTAATTTGTACAGTACAACGTTACGACGAAACACTGCATGTCTTGCACGTAGGAGCGATGAGGTGCTAGGCGTGCGTGAACTGTCACCCGTATAGCTCCCTCGCTTCTTGACCTTGGATGCGGGGTTACATAGTGCCCTTAAGCATTACTGTTATGCAAGTCGTTTAGTTTTTGTTAAGTATAACAGCACATAGACAGAGAAATTGTTGTGACTGTGACAGACATTTTTGCAAAAATATTTCCAAGCAAAAAATTCTTTTATTTTATATCAGTGATACTAAATATTGTATACAAATTGACCAATGTGTTACCATTATCCTAATATGCATTAATATATATTTTTTGACAGTAAAATTATTGGCATAAATTTTTTATTTTTGCTGCATTAGTGCTATATAGAAAATTGTATTAAAACAATTTTGAGATATGCTTTGTCAGTTCTATATTAGACTAGGACTGTGGCCTACTAGACTTTCATGTTGGGTCTGAATAATATGTGCATGAAGACTGCCTTTAAGCTTCAATAATTGCATTTTTTTTAAAAGTCATACAGTACTCATTTTTCTTCTGCTGTCTATTCTGCATTCTCTGAAAACATGTTGTTGGAATCGTGAACAAGAATTTGCATTGTTGCAAGTTTTAAGTAATATTAAACTTAATTAGAAATTAATAAAAATTGAATGTAAGTATTTGTAAAATCCTTAGTGTTTACCTGTATGTGTCTCCTTTTATATGTTGTAGGATTCTCCAATAAATATGTAGACAGTGCCTGCCTTTATGTGAAATTAATACAATATGTATATGTTTCATCACAACCTACACTTTCACTCTCAGAATCATTTGAAACTAGATATAATGAAAATAAACTAGTCTATTACTACAGTTTTATTGTAAAATTTACATAAAAGTTATTGTTTCAACAAATAGGTGGGTTTATCTGTCTTTGCTGTTATGAGGTATAAGGGAATTAATTTCTTGCTGATTGGTTGGACAATAACAACAATAGTTTGAGTTGGACAATATGTAACAACAAATATTCCTGTCATAAGTGGTTAAGAGATATGTCTAAGCCAGGAAATACTATTTTGATTGTTTTCATTAATGTGTGATTCTGTGATCACTTTGATGGCAGACACCTTCAGATAGGCAATTCTTTATGGGTGTGTGTTTTTAGGTTTATTTGTAAATATTTAAATGGGGTCCTATGCAGTAAATGTTTCCTAAAAGCTAGGGTTTAAAAATAACCCATAAATTTTACACCCTGTTTCCTGTCAAACAGGGTCCTGCCAAGGTGTCCTTTAATGTTAAATCTGATTGATGAATATTGTCATACAATTATGTATTAATAATTCATTAGGAATGATGCGTGACGTCGGTTGAACTGACGATGACATCACTATTAGACAAGGTTCTATTGTGCCGGTCAGAGACACGGGCTAACTAACTGTTGTGAGGGTTTTACCTATTGGCTGTTTTTCGGACCCTGGCTGCTGTATATGCTGGGGTGCGTGGCCTGGCGGCACGGTGCAAAGTCTGATGTGCGTTTAATGGCTATCCACACTGCTGGTGTAGGCACTGTCACTGGTTTACTTACAGTGACCTTGGCCTGGGGTAGTACCTGGCCTGGTCCTTGTGAGGTGGTGATGCTGCGGCTGACAAAGCTGGTTGGTGCCCGGGGTTGGCTGTATGCCCTCATGGTTCTGAAGCACAGGTTTGCAAAGTCCCATGTTCATGACGATTGGGTGCGGCTTGCCGGCCGTCTTGTGGGGTGGCTGAGAGAGGGAGCATGTGGGGACTGGGAGGTGAGGACTCTCCAGTTGTCGGGCGGCTTTGGCTCGTTCCAGGGGACTGACTGCAGAGGGAGTTGGCACTGGGTTGCACTTCAGTTTGCTAGGTTCGGAGGCAGTAACTGCCCTCATAGCTCTCCACTTCGCATCACTCCTATGGATGAAGTGCATATGGGTAGGTAACACAGTCTATCACGTAAAGAAGAGCAGGCGATTAATTCCCTAGTTATGTGTCTAGCCAGTTGGGGCTAGTCCACCCAGACTCAGTCCTGTAGCTCCAACAGGAAAAATAACACGATGGATAGAGCGGTGGTCTTATCGGGATGTCTAGTCTCATCATGGTGTGCAATCCAGAAGGGGTCAGGCCACCTGTATCAGTTCTATCACTCCAACCTGTGTGATGGGGTGAGTTGGCTGACCTGGGTGTCTATCCACCTTGTGGATTGAGTTACTAGTGGTTGGCGTCTGCAGTACATGTGCACCAAGTACTTTTGCATCCGTGGTCCACAGTATGGATCACCGTCTAATGAGTATGTTTTGAGATGTACGTACACCCAGTTAAGGGATCCCGCAGTCCTACACTAATGTCGGCAAAGATTAAGCTCACATGTTTATTCCCCAGAGGAATAGACAGAGTGACCCATAATAACTTCTTACTATCAATGAACTGTTACTGAAGTAATGTACAGTAATCCAGGTGAAGGGGACCTGGGTCTAAACTAGACAAGAGCAAATGCGGCTTGGTAGCTGTAATAACAACCAACCCTAAAGCAGGCCCTACACAATGCCCATTTCCGTAGCAGTTTTCATACCCATTTTCTGCTAGCGTTTCTGCTCCCGTGTAGGTTACAATCCAGCCCCTTCGGAGGGGTCTGGCTCCGGGTATAACAGTTCTCGTACCCATGGGCATGGCTGAAATTGTAATAGAATGTGTTCTAAACTTCTGCTATATCCACAGAGCTGCTACAGACAAGATGGCGGACATCCGCGTGATAACCTTGAGTTGTATATATCAGTTACAAAAAAATTGCAAGTTCTGTAAAATGTGTTTGTGTACAAAATGAAACTTAATGTATGCGTAACAGGAAACATTTAAACTAAATCCCACAGTCATAATAAAACAACGAATACAACTTTACAAATTTGTGATAACTATGGACTTTTATCATGTATATAAACTTTTGCAGGGCAAATTTTGAAAGTTGTGTCTGTAGCTCAGTGGGTTGGTGCATGGGTTTGCGCCGTATAATTCTAGGTTTTAGAGTTCAAATCTTTGCAGTGTAATGACATTTTTTGTTATTTTATATGATATATTGTGGTTTATAATTAAAGTTAATGCCAGAAAACGCTTCATTGTACAATATCTTTGTCTTAAAGCAATAATACAAACAAATAATACAAACCAGAGCTAAATAAAAAAAACCACATGCAGCCGATTGCATGACAGAGATTTGTACTCTAAAACTATCAAACATGCAGTGCAAACTCGTGAACCAACCCACTAAGCTACACATATAACTTGCAAACAAGTGGTATAAAAGCGTAATTTGATGTGTGCAGCATGAGTGATATTAACCCACATACATAAAAGCTTTATTTTTGTCCTCTTTTAGTCTCCTTACCATGTAAGCTTGTTTAATTACGGAAAGCACAAGATTGATTATTATGCCTGTTAAAGATAAATATTAAAATAATTTAATAATGTTTTAATTAGTCGCATAAACGTTCGTTGTACATAAATGGGAATAAAGTACCTTGTTTTTTATACATAAGCAGTGCTGGTATAGACTGTTCACTGTAAAGTGAGCACTTTTGAGGCCCTAGTTACTTTTCCTTCCCGTTATATTTTCTCATTTAACCACCTTTTAAAATAAATACTGCAATGTAAGTAATAAACACAGTGTGTATATTCCACTGTCTTCGGAAGTTAGTGTATAAGGCTAAAATAAAATACTTTTATTGACTATTATTCCAAATAAGAGGGCTTTTAAAAGTGCTCACTTTACCGTGAATAGCCTATACTAATATGATTCTCCATACATTCATAGTCTAGTACTTGTACACAGAAGCTTAAATAAATGCTGTGTTCAAGAAAAAAATAATCTTCGTACTTTTTGTATGTATGACAAAGCACCTATGTATAATATTTTATTGCATCTGTTTCCCTGCCAATTGCGGAATGTCTGCCATTTGCGAGTGGTTTTTGACTGCCATTTAAAATTTTCTGTTAGCACTTTAGGTAATATGTGTGTATGAAGTGGTGTATTCCTTCTTCTCTTCTGCTACAGAAACTCTCATGCCTTCTGTTGTGGCCGTGGGTATAACAGAAGGCAGCAGAAATTGGGTATCGTATAGGGATGGCTTACCTAACTCTATGTTGTTCTCCAGAATGGGCTCGGTTGTCTCTAGCAAAGTGTAACAGGGCTGAAGACTTCTTTGGGGGTTATTAGGCGAAGGTCTGGACGATGACTTGAATGTAGCAGTGGTCCTTCGTGGGAAGGTAGTATAAGCAGAGAGCTCCAGCACACGAGATAGTGGAGTGAGCTGAGCTGCTGAGTATCAACGGCCGGCTACGGTCCTTCAGCTCCCTTCAGTTGGTCAGATATTTTTAGGCTGGAGCTCCTCATTTAGCGGCAAGGCCCTATTTTCTTGGAGGAGACTGGATGTACGGTTTTCCTCGTATGCATGTTGCATGGCTCCAGCGAGCTTAGGGGCAGCGCTGGGCTGCTTGACTGGCTTTTATCACACGTAACAGACACGTGATATCTGACATGCTGGTGTAGACAGCCTTGACTGCTGTGTCCTTGGGTGCCCCTTGCCTAGGGGCGTGCTGGTGGGTTCTGGAAGACACTCGTCCTCAGTTAAAACCCTGCTCAAGGTGACATGGCTTCACGTGAAGATGAGACGAAGTCATATTTATTAATAATGCCAGTATGCATTATGCATCAATTAGCCCCTCCCTCCTCCTCCGTTGCAACGTAGACTTATCTGGCAGAAAGCTGTAGGAATGAGTAATGTAGCACTGTCACTCAAAATTGTCTGGGTTGGCTTCTGTAGTGTTCCTCTTCTGTATGCTGCTCTGGCTCCGGTATGTGGCGTGTTACTTTCAAGAGTGGTCCGCTAATGGGTTTTACTCCCTGTAGCTGTATTCTGTAACTCATTAGCTGTGATGTAACGAATGGCAAAATCTGTTAACGAGAAATATAATTTATGTCACTGAAGATTCTGTAACACCTGTTTTCCTACAAATGTTGGTACAATATTGAAAATCCTTGTTAACTATGCTGTGTAACTATGCTCAGTAACCTACCAATTCAATTAGTATTCTCCTAAATGCTAAACAAAAATTAGAGTAAAGTGAGCCAAATTAGTGAAAACCAGAGGAATAAACTACATGTGTAACAGTTACAGTCGACAATATCTGTAGAGTGTGCTTCACGTAACTTTGTAAAATGGCAGGTATACGTGAACAGTTTTAACCTCGTAAGCTGAAATCACTCTAATTAAATGTCAAAACACAAAAGTAGGATCAGTATGTGACTTAAGCTAGCTCTTACACCTTGTAAAGCAGTTTTATGTACACAGAATGCAAATTTATTTCCCAAACATGAAATATTTTGACGTGGCAATACTCATACACTTCGGTTACTGTTATCACAGTTTATACTGCTAAGAAAACCAGTGCTGTCAGTGATGTGGTAGAGTAGTGGTTATCATGATGGCTCCTCGTCCGCATGGGCTAGGACAATTTTAGGTTTGCGAGTTCAATTTCCCCCCTCCTGAAAATATTTTATTGGATTTCTTTATTTTACTAATATTGTAACATAAAATTCTGATTAATATTTTAAATACAACAATATTAATAATGCAACTAAAACCACAATTGTTGTGCTAAACTTATGGATATAGATCAGCCAGGTTAAACAAATATAATTATACCTAAGTTTGAAATTATATTCTGCTATGTTTATTATATAGACAAAAATTATAAGTATGCTAGTAATTTTGTTTTACACATAGGTCCTATTTGAGTGATAACTGTAATCGCTGTGAAGAAACATCCGTATTGTCCCAACACTAGCTGTCATTTTGTGCCAAACTTTAATGCACTATTTTAATACGTAGTTAGGAAATCAGTAAAATACATAATTTTCATATGATTCATGTTTAAATATATATTAAAATATTATTTTATATAACTTAAAAAAATTGGCAAAAGTGGGGATTTGAAATTGAAACACATAAACCTCACAGCATGAAGGTTTTGCACAATGTCTTGATCAACTTCGCTATCACAACTACTGACAATTAGAGACACTTAATTCTTTTATGTTGGAATCTAAAATGCTTGATGAATTAAAATGATTTATTACTTTGTACATACGCTCAGCGGCCAGCGGCGTGTAGTGATTTCTTTTTTACGGGGTAAGCAATATAATAGCCCCACATATTTGAGCATTTTAGATAACATTTGCTAGTGCCGGGTTCCATTTTCAATTTCTACTAACAAATGTAACTTTCAACTTTGCTTACCCTCAACATGTATTTACTATTTTATAATACCTAACATTAGTTATAAAAATGCAAAATTAATCTAATAATTACTAAATTGAATAATATTTAGAGAGCATAGTACAAATTATAAGAAAACTCCCGTATGCTTATTCTGCCAAAGGAACATGACAGGGTAACTCGCTAGTTGCTCCCGTTTGTGTAAATAAATACTAGATAGCAGCACTATGCAAAAACTCTGTTTCTCGAATTGGAAACGTGAAACTCATATTTAAATGTGTTAACTCAGATTTAAATATGTTTAAATTTAAAGTTAAGGAGAAAAATATAAAGGGTCAAACATTTCCAATATGTATAGGGTAAGCATTGCTTATTTTGCGTCTATGGAATAAACGCCACTGCACACGCTGCAATCAAACCACCTTCCTTTCATACTTGCCTTATACAAACATGTATTCTGGTGAATAATGTTTGGATGTGCCATCGTGACAGAACATTTTAAGGGATACAGTAGAACATTATAGAGTATTTTAGATGTTCTACACATGCATTTAATTTTCTTTCTAATCATAAATAAGTACAAAAAATATAATATGCTCATTAATGTAACATTTACTTTTTATTGCAGAGTGATACATAATAATTTTTATTGCTCTGCTGAATGTGTATTGTGATCTAAATAATGTGCTGCAATTTTTAACATAGTGTTATACATCATGAGTTTTATCATAGCATGATATGTCACAATTTTATCACAGTGCAATATGTATATCTAGATTTTTGTCACAGTGTGGTATATCAAAATTTTATCAAAGTGCGCTATATCATGATCTTTATCATAGTGCTACATACTGAAGTTTTTACTGCTACGTGATCATTGTTTAAATTGCAGTGTTTTTCACTGTAATGTTATGAATGTGATTAATCAAATAATTTTGGAGGATGATGTTTTTGAGATAATGATGAAAGAGTAATTATCAATCTATAAGTGTATAAAGATCTCTTAAGCATTGGCTTTTGGTTAGACTTTTACCATTTAAAGTATAAGGGAAATTAATTTAATTTATTTTTCTAGTAAACATAATGGATTGAGATTTACTAATGTGTAGGGTCATTAAATTTTTTGCACACCAGATGTGAATTGCTTCAATATCTTCTTGGAAAATATTACATTTGTCTAGAGAAGAAATTTTACAGTAATTTTTAGATCATGTATGAAAAGTAATCCGGGGAATGTTGTATAACTTTGATTATGTTATCAATAAAAATTATGATTAATAAGGGAAATTATATGAATAATAGTGTTGAAAAGAGAGGCTTCTGAAGGCCAAGGATGACTTAAGGAAATGTTACCAGGTTCTTTAACAGGAAATTTTCTATTCAATAAATAAGTGACAACATTATTGTATACATTTAAAACTTATATTTTGAGAATAGAAATAATTTAAGCAGGGATAATATGTACACTTATATATATTTAGATTTTTGTATTATAGTTATTTTTTTAGATTAAAATTTGGTATAAATCGATACAATAATTCCCGGCCTTTTTATAGCTGAACAAATTCATATTTTGGTATGCAGAACACCAATAAAAAACAAGTTTCTATATTTTATGTAACTTTATTTTTTAAATCTTGTAATCTCGCAGACATCAGATATTTGCAACTGGAATCACATCTCAATTTCACTCACTCAGTAGAGACATGAAACTTTTATAAAGGCACCATATTAAAAATAAAATTGAAACATTCAAGTGTTTGGATTATTTCCTCCATATTTTTATTTCAAGTTAAAAAAGTTCACAATCTTCCATTAATGCAAAGTCACGAACAGTCAGCTTAACGAGACAGACGAGCAAAGAACAGCACCTTAAAGTTAATTAATTATTCACATCACTCAAAACTTGCATTGGGAGAGAAAATTACGAAGGCAGGAGAGACGACAGTTCCCTCCTGGCATCCTGACGACCTCCCACACTGGCGGAAATAATTTACAAGTCATGTCTCCTCTGAGAGGTTGATGACAACTGTTAGTGGGAGGCAGGTGCTTGGGGCTAATATCAGCACACGCTTTACTCCCACTCCTTGCAACAGTCCCAAAAACCTAATCAAATAAGGGTATGGTATGGTACGGAATCGCTTTGGAATACTGTGCAACCCCTATCGCAACCACTTCCCCACGCCATGCCGAACTGCATCGTAGTAAAAAAAATAAAATTTCTAGAACATTCTTGTAGGAAAAAATGTCTAGTAAAGTGGTGAAAGCTTTTATCTCCAACTGCTGACGCAACTGAAACTGCAATTTCAGAAGAAGCAAACGTACGACAGATAAACATACTAACATGGCCAAATCTTCAAACACCGATACAGATAGGCTATTATAATTACTCAGAAAACAAAAGAAAACCAACCAAATGTCCCAATCAAATTAATATGAATTGCGTCATTAAAAAAAAAAACTTGAATAGGGAGTGAATTCAGGGCGAGGCAACAATCTCCGAGTGACAGGCTTTCCAGCTGGGACCCGTAGGTGCCCGTCATCCCCGGACATGACATGAAATGAAACCCTAGGATGGAGCAGTGCTGGAGTGCAAGGGTGGGGGGAAATGGGAGTATCCTGAGAAAACCCACCCGCATCATTACAATCTCTAGAATAAACATTTACATTTTTGCAAAGTAGTAGGAAAGATTTATTAAGGTAAGCACTTTTGAAATCAACCTCTGAAAAAAATTACTGCCTGTGACTGCATGACTGAATATGTGCTACAGCATATACTGCAATACAGGCTTGCATTTAAGTTGCCAGCAAGTTAATGAAAATAGTTCTTACATTTGGTATGGTTTCGTTTGTTTTTTAAAGTTTAAATTTATGGCTAGTGCTTTTATGCAAAGCAAAAATCTGCAAATTATTAACATATTTTATTTTAAAAAATTCCACGTTTTCACTTGGATGGTGTATGAATAAAGAGAGATGGTCCCTAGCAATGTTATTTTTTACATGCGGCAGGATACAGAATGGGAGGAAAGTAGAACCCAAGCAGAGCTTTCAAAAGTGCTCAGTCAACCATGAACAGGCTATATGTGAATGCCTAAATCTATGTAGTACATATTTAAAAAACAATTGCATCGAGCAATTTAAGCCACATGGAAATGTGTATTACCTCCACTTAAATCAAACAATATACACACACATATATATATATATAATATATATATATATATATATATATATATATATATATACATATATATATATATATATATATATATATATATATATATATATATATATATATATATATATATATATATATATATATATATATATATATATATATATATATATATATATATATATATATATATATATATATATATATATACACACATATATATAACAAGGACTACAAAAAATATGTGGGCATTTTTGTTAAGTGGGTGGTCCAGGATGACAGAAATACTCAGGTCAAACCCACCTGTATATAAATATTAATTTATTTTTGTTATTTGTGTTATGACAGTTACTGAGATGCACTTTTATTTTGCACTATCACATTTGAGATTCATACTAGTAGAAAGAGATTGTAGTGATTCATGTTGCTTGATTTTGCTCAAATGAGTTGGCTGGAGAAATGTTAGAATTTACAAATTGTTAGTTAACAGTAGTACATCCTCTATAAAGGACAGTTTATAACATTAATATTTTAATTGTAGTCTCAGTGTACATTACTTTCGAAACTTTATTGTAATTCACTTTGTAGCATATATTTTTGTATTGGAAACAATTGCATTAAGTTTGCTGTACCTACTTCTTCATGACTTTTACATTTTTGAGCCCAATTTAAGGTGTAGTGGAACAACAGGTATTCACAGTAAGGGACAATCTTCCTTGTCCCGCTTTTACTTTTTTTTCCCTGGCATTACTGTTCTAAACTCATTTCTCATAAGTGTAGAACTGAAGTGGATTTTTAGAATACTTTTATGCTAATAGCACATTTTAGTCTTTTTCCGGTAATATTTTACAAAATGCATCATACTTTACTTGAAGATTTTGTGACTGTCATCACTAAAGTAAAAATTAATTAACAGAAATACTTCCCATATTGAAGGTAGTACATAATCAGTATCCATTAGTTTGTAATTGTTGATCAAGATTTGGGGAATATTACATATGTATTTAAGTGCTGTGTGTTTAATTTAGTGTTTGCATTTTCTTGTTTAAAATAAATTATATCATTAAACTTAAATGGTTTCTGTGTTGGTAATTTTTGTCATTTTTTGCTAAAGAGTGAGTGTAATGTAGTAACTAGGGTTGTGGAGTCAAATATAATTCTAACTTGTAACGTGGCATTCATCCACAGTTACAAGTTCATGTATGTGCTGGTGCAGACTCTGTCCACACATTCGTGCAACATTTTGCAACATAGCATCTTACTTGTTATGCTAAAATGTAGGTTACAGATATTATTCACTTACGTTGGGTTCGGCTAGCCTCTATCATGAAAAGCACAAGAATTGGTTCACCTGTTTTTGTAGAAATAATAACAGGAAATATCCATGTCAGAATTATACTTGATTTATTGTTGAAGGTCAAAAACAGTTACATTTATATCAGTATGACATCACACGACACGTATTCCTTCTCATTAAACATTCACAGGTACAGAGTCTCATAAGCATTTACCGCAAGTTCAATTTACATAGCGACTCACAGGATTACATGGTGTAACACCTCTACGATGGTGGTATAGATGTAAGATACAAATGTCTTACCGACCCGACCAACATGTTGTTTCTACAGTTGTTGTATTAATATTAAGAACTATCCCTGAGCTCGCTGCTTGCGGCTTGGATGTGCAGCTGCCCCCCTCCAGAAAACAAATCTAAAAATACACAATTGGCCAGGGCTCGCAACCTTCTATTGGCTGAACATTACATCACGGTGCGGCCTCAAACTACAAAACTGCTGATGGCATGAGAAAAAAAAAAAAAAAAAAACCTAATATCGAAAGTTGCATCACCTTGCTGTGAAGTCTGAGAACCCAAAAGTGCCACGTAATACAGATAACACTTGAAATACAGCCTTACACTAAAACTGATAAAGCCCTTACTTCTAATGTGTGGCATGAAAGGAAAAATTTGGTCAATTACACTCACTGACAAATGAAATTGGGGAATTTAACTAAATGTGAAACTGAAAAACAATTATAAAAGCGACAAAAATGTGTATAAACTGTAATACTACAAACTCTTATTCAGACATGCTATGAGTGTACTAAGTATATATAACCATTATGTGTGAATATGTATGTTTGTGTATAGGTACATATGCATATGTGCATCTAATTTTGTGTGGTTGTATAAATATGAATGAGAAAGAACTGTGTGAATATAATGAAATGCACTTTAGAAAATACACTACATTACTGATATATTAATTTTTACTTTGCAATCTGATAAAAAATATTTAAACATTTGTCGAAAAACTTGCCACCTGTAGATGCATGCACAGTTATATTCGCACAAGCATGTGCATGTATGCGCATGCACCCTCCTTCCCCACACAAACATGGACACACACACTCTCTCTTTGCTTAGGTATTTTGGTCTTATGTCAAATTAATAAGAATGTGATAGGGTGAAAACAAAATGTTTAATAAATAAAAATTGTTATTTATTTAAAATAAGATCACAGTTGCTAAATTGAGCATAATTCATAGTCTCAAAATGTTTAGTTCATAATCTCAAAATCATAACTCTGAAGTATAAAAGTACTATAGAAGAAGTGTTAATTTGTGATGTCAATGTTGTAACTGACTATGCCTTCACCAAAAAACAAACCTACAGTTTATGATTCCCAGTCTTGAGTCCAACTCCACAACCCAGGTTTTAGTACTAGTGTAATGGGACTAGGTGTAGCAGTCCTTTATCAAGTGTCTGTTTCCTCAAGTTTTTTCTATTGTTTCAGATGGTACAAATTCATTGATGGCACGCCTCGCAAGCAGGTAGTAACTCTTGATGACAGAGTAAAGCAAGTGAGTGGCACACTGATCATCAAGGAAGCCCGTGTTGAGGATTCTGGAAAATATTTGTGTGTTGTGAATAACTCAGTGGGTGGAGAAAGTGTGGAGACGGTTCTCACTGTTACTGGTAAGTAACTTTTTGTACAAATATTATCATGGGCTTCCAAAGTTGTTGTCAGAATAATTGCTTTGCCTTTGGAGTAGGAGATGTCAAGGTGATTGCAGTAACAACATTGTGTAATTCATTGCAGTGTACATATTTAGAAGTCAACGCTGAAATTCAAGTATTTATTTTGTAATGAATTCCTTTGCAGAGTGTGACAAAATTTTGGTTACTGCAACACCTATGACATTTCAAAATAAAAAGTATGGTTACAGAAAATCTATTTGAATCATTTTACAGCAACTGAAAATCATAGTAAAATATTTAATTATATGTTTAAAATAGACATTGTAAACTTTTTGAGCTCATTTAGCAGAAAAAAACTTGTGAACACAGGACTTATAATCTGGTGCTACTGTAATAATCTATAGTTATCAGCTATAAAATTTAAATATTGTTTAATTTTTTGATGAAGTGTTTTTGATCTTGTCAGCCTTGTCTGAGAATGATTTATTGCTTGACTAGTGTTGTTTCTCATAGACTACAGTGGAACCAGTCATCAGTTATTACTTGTAATCAATTACTTTTAGTTTTCAGCTGCTTAGATAGGCCTGTGAGGAAACAAAAGTATCACTATCTCTTGCTTTCCATTCACCACTATTGCTTTTGTTTCTCTTTCTAACCATCTTATTTTATTGTGTTATCACCTGTTGTGTCTTTGGTCATTCTTGACGTGTATCCAGACCAGCTACAAAAGTTTTTGGTAAATGTCACATACTTAGTTCATTGGTATACGTTTTCCAGTAGAAGATTAGATTTTGTTTTTTTTTTCCCCCTCTTTGAAGGAGTGTCTTTTCAGGTGAAAGTAACATGTACAAATTTAAATTTTATATATCCAAAAGTGTGTGTTATATGCTCCAAAACTTGGGAGCATATACATATAATCTATCCAAATTTGGAACACATATACTTCATCATTTAGCAAGTATGCCTATAGAGCTTTCCTGTAAAAAATGATAACTAATTAGTATATAATTAATAGTAAACATTGCAAAATACACTGGTGAAAAATGGAAAATGCAACACCTGGATGCAGTGGTCCCACATGGATGGATGTTGTATTGAATAATTATACAGGTTCTACACTGTATATGGTAATGATCACAATGTCATACACCTATGGACAGAGGATACAAAGTGACTTGAATGACAATATCAGTAACTTATGTAGCCACCTTTAGTGACGATGCAGTGCTGTAGTCATGTGTGGAAACAATTATAAAGGTGTTGGATGTCATCTTGGGGAATAGTGTTCCACGCTAGTTCAACCTGTGGTTGCAATTGGTGGAGGTTTGTTGCCGGTATCACAGACTGCATCAAATGCCATCCCATCATGTCCCACACATGTTCAATGTGGGACAGGTCGAGTGAAAGTGATGGCCAGTGGAGTTGACGAACACCTTCGAGAGCGTGTTGCGTATCATGAGACATGTGTACATGGCATTGTCCTGCTAGAAGAGGACATCTCCTTGGTATTGTAGGAACAGCAACAAAATGGGCTGGATGATGTTCTTGATATAGTGTTCACTGTTCAGTGTTCCCTCAACAAACACGAGAGGTGTACTGTCATTGTAGGCTATTGCCCTCCAGGATAGGATGCCAGAAGTTGGTCCTGTATGTTGCTGCCATATACTGTCAGGTTGTTACTACTTTACGCCGCATATGCAAACATCCATCACTGGCATCAACGCATAATCTGCTCTTATCACCAAACGCAACTCCGTATCATTCATCTCTCCAGTTGCATTGTTCGCGACACCATCCGAGGTAGGCTGCACGGTGATAGGTCTGAGAGGAAGCTTGGCAAGTGGCACCCTTGATCGTAGCTCAGCATCCAGGAAACTGTTGTCGATGGTCGTATCTCACATGCATGGTGCAGCAGTGGTCCTAATCTGTGCGGTGGTCGCCGTACGATCAGCAATGGCTTCTCGTCTGATGCGGTGGTCCAGGCGGAAATCCATATGATGCTGCCATCAGGAACCAGGTTTGGGTGCATGTGCACCATCGTTGGACCACCGGCACTACCAATGATGCACAGCAGACACTTCATGTCTTACCCGTTGGGCAATTTTTTGGAAGGTCCATCCAGTCTCTCTCAAGCCCACAATATGACCTTGTTCAAGGTCAGTTAATTGCACGAAGTGTGGTCATCTATGCCGTCGTGGCATGTCGACAATGCTTACTCCACACAGGCTGATGCTTGAAACAACAGAAGACTACTCTTTCACCAAGTTAACTTCAGGTGTACTAGGCTCAACAGTGTTATGCCTAGAACACGGTTCCTACTCTGTCCACGGCACAGTTAATCATTGCATTTACTGCCATCTATCAGTTTCCCATGTGCGTATGGTGTTTCTACATCACCACTTTAGTTGTGTTCATTTTTTATTTTCCACCAGTGTATATAGACACTCATTTGCAAAAAAAATTGATTACCCAGAACATGTCATCACATAGTTCTGTAAGTGGGTACAGGCACAGGACATGGCAGTAGGTATATAGAAAACACCAAAATATTGTACCATACCAAGCATGTACCGCAGGAGACCAACACTTGCAGGATGCACTTAGTATGGTGTTGGACCACCCAGAGTACAGAGACAGGTGATAATGCTGTCTGGCATGGAGGCATACAGATGTCTGATATTCTGAGGAAGATCCTGACACAGCTGGCACAACTGACCCCCCCAAATCTGCCGTAGTTGCAGCTGGTTGAAGTTGCCATCCAATCTGGTCCCAAATGATCTCGCTGGGCAAGAGCCATGCGGAACTTGCTGGCCAAAGAAGCAGGTTCATATCATGAAGGTAAGCGAGACATACCGCAGCTGTGTGAGGCCGGGCATTACCCTGTAGGATAATGGGGTTGTCAAGCTGCACCACGAAGGGGAGCGCACATGGTCACAGAATTTCCTGGATGTATTGCTGCGCCATCAGTGCTCCTTCAAGCACCATCAGTGGGGTGCAGGAATTGTAGGAAATAGCACCCCACAGTATGTCACCTCTACTAAGAGTTGTGACATATGGATCACGGCGCTAGTCTAGTCATCTCCAAACTCAAATTAGGCGGTCATCTGTATCCAAACAGAACTGTGATTTATAGCTGAACACCACTGATCACCAATCCGCAAGCTGCCACACTGCCTGTTCCTGGCAGAAGGTTACACGTGCTCAGGTCGTAATGGTACACATTGTAAGGGACACCGCAATGACAGATCCCACCCTGCTCCCCGCCTGGATATGGTACTGGTGGACATGGGCATATTCCCAGTTGACGTGACATGTCCCTGGAGGTGCGCATCAATATCCATGGAGTGCTTACAGCTGATCACATGATGAAACAATCCTCCCTGCTGGTGGTCTTACAGGGTCAACCCTGAGCCATCTCTATGGGTTTCTGTACCCTTATATTCCCACTGCATCCAAAACCGACTCACAGTGTAGGCAGAATAGTTCAAGTGGCGAACAATGAACCAAAATGTCCAACCTTTCTTTTGGAGGCCAATGATGCTGCTTCTCTCAGACTCATCCAGCTGGGCAAAAGCTTGTCGAATGTGCCTTTGGGGTACGCTGCGTGTTCACTGCACTAGGTTCTATGGCTCACACTTTATGATCTGACTTTTGCCTTACCACATCATTTTATGATGAAGGAAACAAATTGCTGGCTTTTCTTTGCAGTAGGTCCAACCTGTTACATAGATCTTCTATTGAATTGTATAGATTGCGACAATGAATGCAAAAATTACATAAACTTTGACGAGAATAAACTTTAATACACTGGAACAAACTAAATGCAAATGGTAACAGATAACCATAAATAATTACGTCATATGTTAACACAACACACTGTATGATAAAAGCTTCCCGGAAAACAATTTCTGCCTGCTAGTGGCACATATAAATCCATTAAAGCAAGTTTCATGTCCACTGCAAAAATTAAAAGAAACAAATAATAGAGACTGTGCAGCTATTAGCTATGGTTTTATTTGCACTTAATATTAAGCACATGTTCAACCAACAATTCGGTGGAAATCCATGGGTACCTGTCAGAAAAGTGGATGAATTCTACATATTAATAGTCTTTCTTGTGGTGCATACTCAGCTGAATTTGCAATTAAAGTAACAAATAATAGTGCTCTATTTTACTTTACAAGTGTTGATATATATACACACACACACACACACACACACACACACACACACACACACACACACACACACACACACACACACACACACACATATATATATATATCACGCATGCACACACGCACGCACGTTTCATCAGCATCAGCTGGCCAGTAAGCAAACCAAACTCGGCCTCCCCTTGAGAAGATGCCAACAATTTTCAGTAATCGACTCTTCGGTACAACTCCGAGCAAGTTCAAGGGAGCACCGAGAGATGATGCCACATGCCAATAATGGTTGCCCTTAGCTCCGCCCAAGATGCGTGCATATAGCACTCCCTCTCCTCACCCCTAAGGCCGGCGCAGCCCTCAGCCATGGAATATATTGCCATGCACGAGCCGAAAACACTCATTGACATCTGGTTCTTCTAAGAGCGACATCAGCCTTGGTGGCTTGCTCCACTGAGCTCATTCACCGGAGCTCTCTGACCTATCACCACCTACATAGACTAGAGATCTTCAGCTCATCGCCACATACTGCAGAACTTCCAGAAGCTCTCCCCCAGCGAAGCTTTCCAGAAGTCCTCTGCCACCCTTAGTTGCTTGCTCCTGGCAATGGCTACCCCAGGCGCCCTTCATGAAGTGGACCTTTAAGTCCCTTCAGGACACATGACACAGTGTAGACAGGGAAAGTTGTACTTAGGTACCTAATCGAAACTGCCTCCAATTAGTTTAGAACGAGGTCCCCTTCACCTGGACAGTGTAATTTACTACTTACGGTAAACTCTGGGTAGACAGGATAGTATGGGCCACCATGTTTTATTCTTCTCGGAATAAACACTTTCTAATCCTACTTGTTCTCTTAATTTCCTTTTGAGTACTTCCAGAATTCCATAGTAAACATCTACGTCCCATAAGTGTGGAGCAGGAAACCGGGTATGAATATACCAGTTTGCCACCTAGTGTAGGACTGCTTCCCCTCAGGGACTTGTACGTCAAGAATACACACACCATTCAACGGTCACATGTTCGGTGCACCAGGTGTATCAAACGGTAGAGCCCCAACCACTAGTCATACCCATACTTGAGAGAATATCGCTGGACCAGCTTGCACCTGTCCACCTCACCGTTTGTGTTGCCAGAGGGAGCATTGGATTGGTTTTGGATCAGACATGTCCACTCTAGAGGCTCACCCGTCAAAGCCATTGACATGCATCCAACGGACCTCACTCTCCAACCACCGCACCGTTCATCTTGTGGGTTGGGGAACAAGGTTTTATTCTGTGCTGGACTAGTGTGCCTAGAGGGCAGAACACGCTCAGATTTGGAATGCACATTGCCTGTTCCTATCTCCTGAGATACGGTTCTAGCACCTGATGCCCTTCACTAAGAGAGGTGGGCAGGACTTTAAGGAGAGGATGGCTACCACTGCTGACCAGTCTATCTATAGCTACACCCAGCCCAGTAAGCCACTTTGCCATGAGTCACCTCGGTAATAAGCTCAAGATGCTCACAAGTCGGGGGGGCTTAACCCCCCCCCCCCCGGGTTCATCCCCTTCTCTTTTTCAGCCTCCCTAGGAAGGTTCCTGGGACTCCACATCCTGTGGGTGTAGCCTTCAGATGAGGAGAGAAGGTGCCCATGGGGCTAGCGTGCCCGTGGTTCTCCATAAGCCTCTTCTCCAGACCGCCGAGAACATCAGCCAGTAGCTGGTGGAGCAGCAGCAGTACCAGTCGCATCAGTCCTTGGAGCAGCAGCAGCTATACCAGCAGCCGTAACACCGTCAGTAAACCTGCCACGCCTACCAACCGACCCATTATCGGAGTAAGTAATCCTCAGGCCCCGAAACCAGCAGCCCGGCCAGTAGCCAAACGAATAGTGGACTATGTCCCCAGCCGCCAGTCGGCACTATGTCCCCAGCCGCCAGTCGGCACGGCCAACCTTATACACAGGACGAGCTCCAGTACACAAGTAAAGTTAGTCCAAACTGCCCATAGTAAGTGTACTTGGCCTGCACTAACAAAGTCACTGCTTCTGACATAAAGACTCATTGCCCAGACCCAGATACCGCCACATGTCAAGAAGCAGGCTGGAACTTTCTCGGTGCCCAACATAGGGCCTTTGCATTTGGCGAAACGAGTAAAGAAACCAGGATCAGGCCGACACCACTTGAGTGCTGTGAAGCTAGCCAGACCACCAGATCTAGCATGACAATGGACTTCGAGGAGTCTCTTAAAACCTCGTGGTGCCCAACTACCTAATGTACTATGTAAGTTAGCGAAGCCAATCTACAAGATGCCGAAGAGGCCACAATGACTGATTCAAATGACACCTGTTGTCATATAGCCACCTGCTTCAGAACAGGCATCAATTCTATCACGTGCACTCACTGCCAGGAGGTATTTAATTATTTGTGCCTAGGTTGGGCCAATGGAGTATGGTATATGTATGGGCTAGAATTTTGATGTCATAATTGCAGAACACGTAAGTCTGCGTATTGTAGTTGTATCACCTGCCCAGGCAGCTGCATTAATTTGGTCCACTGTATCATATGTGCTCAGCCATTCCATCATAGTTGCATAGGCTGGTTGGAGTAATGGGCCATCCGCCCCAGACTAGTCTATAGATGCGAGGTATTCAGATGGGCTACAGAATACAGACAGAATATTCCCGGACACAGGGTCAGTGTAGCTATGACATGCGGTCCTAGCAAACTTCAACTGCTGGAACTCGCTGGCCGCCCCCATAAGTACCTGGTCACATTCACGGATGAATGTGAAAAGTAATTAACGGAGCACAAAATTTCTTCCGTGCAATGAGTCACTCGTACCAGCAAGCAACTCTGTGCCCTTACAGTAGAGTGTTGGATGAGATACAGAGAATTTGTGATGGATTGGAGTCAGCTGTGCGCTTGTCTT
The DNA here is from genome assembly GCA_029891345.1 of Dryococelus australis. Taxonomy (NCBI): domain Eukaryota; kingdom Metazoa; phylum Arthropoda; class Insecta; order Phasmatodea; family Phasmatidae; genus Dryococelus; species Dryococelus australis. Next base: position 86,739,262 of record CM056993.1, read on the forward strand.
GCCACTCAGTTCTCAGGCGAGGTAGTCGTGGCCCACCTAACCATTGAATTCCACGGGAAGACCCAACACCTAAAAGAGGAAGCAGAGTTGTTTATCAGCCGCAAAGTGCAACTATACTGCTGGATTTGTCGTACCACCATGGAAGAGATCTGCATACGAAACATCATAAGAATGATCCTCCCCAAACTGCGCAACCTGTTGCAAATTCTGAACCCAACTACCATAGAAGAGCTAAAAAAAGCGAAGAATTTTAAACTGCTGGCCATGCATGACAAGCCATACGAGAAGAGAGAAACAGGAGAAGCAGACAGATAAGCAAGGAATCACCCCTCCTATGCCTCCTGCGCCATCACCACCAGCTCCACCACCTCTCCCCCCTTCCCCATCCTTCCTATCGAGATGCTGTCACTGTCCTGGACGCAACCGGGACTGTCCAGACAGACTGGCGGGCCAGGGGCAGATGGAGGAAGGAAACACAACAATGGCACCAGCCCCTCCTCCACCCAAGAACGAAACAAAACCAAGCCAGCCGGGAAATGCTGGCACCAGAGCGAAAAACGGGCCATCGCATCAGGGATCAAAGGGCCCCGCATTAAAAAATGAATGGAGGAATCCTAACCACCCGAAGCCACTCACATAGAGGTTATAATTAACAATAAACCAGTACTAGCATTGCTAAACTCTGTTGCTACCACCAATATTCGTAGTGATGTTCTCTCTGCTCAGCACAGGGTATCACTGCACCCACAGAAGAACATTGTACGAGTGGTACAGTAAGGAGCCACGCTACCTGTAAACAGCTGTACTACATTAAACGTGGATGTTCTGAAGCATACTAGCACTGTGGAGTTTGTCATCTCACCAGACCTATCTGAAGCTGCTATCATAGGCCACCCATGGCTGTGCCAGCAACAATGCGAGCTTTATCATGGCCAAGTAAAAGTCTATGTGGGAGAAATAAATGGAGTTATGGTAAATTGGGAGCACAGTTCCACTGCCATGAGCCCTCAACCAATCAACCCCAGCTTGATCAACCACAAATTAAGCGAACCAGAGTTCAACCAGCTGAGACAAATTCTCGATGAACACGCCGGAGCATTTGGACAACCAGGTCATCTACATCAAACCTGCTCGATCTAGCATGAAATCTGGACCATCACAGACACCCTGTCTTACAACAACCTGTACCATGTATCTGCCAGAAGACATCATCTCATCATGATCCGGGTTGAAGAGATTAAGAAACAAGGTATTTTCAAGCCGTCATATTCACCCTATAATTTCCACGTCCTACTGGCACTGAAGAAGGGCATCCAGCTGTGCTTCTGTGTGAATGACAAGGATCTGAACGACATTACCAACCCAATAGCAGCACCCACCATGAACCTTGCCCCTACACCGAGAGACATTAGGGTTGCCAAAATCTTAAGTACCCTAGATATGCAATCCAGGTACTGGCTGATCGTGGTTCACCCAGACATCCAAAAGTACACTGCATTTACCATGCCAGAAGGGGAAACTCTACAGTTCCGGGTAATGCAGTTTGGCTTTAACGCACAAGCCGTATTCCAAAGGCTTATGTCTGCCGAAGTCCTTACCGGCTACATAGACCAATTCTGCTCTGTCTACCTAGACGTCATCATTTTCTGCAAGACTTAGGAAGAGCACTGTGGGCACCTGCAACAGGTACTAGAGTGCCTGGAATTGCACGGACTCACCTGTAAACTATCAAAGAGTCATTTTGGCACGACACCAATTGACTATTTGGGCCATGTTGCCTCCTCAAATGGAAACTATGCACAAGTATCGTCAATCAGGGCCATTGAAGTGGCTGAAGAACTAGCTATGAAGCAACAGCTGCGCCCTATTTTGGGACTCTGCAATAGGCAACTTGCACATTTTTTTCTGGCACTTGTTTTCCAATCATTTATATGTTAAAACTGTATTTACAAAGTATCATGGTTAAAGAATTAGTTTTGAAAAAGTTATGATTGAAGGAAATTTAGCATTTGAAATGCCTGTCAAAACGCGCCCATCGCGCCTGCTCATTCCGTGACGCCACAAGTTGGATACAACCTCGGCTACTGCGTTATTTACTTCAGCGGTGATGTGTATTTCCTTCGTTTGAAGTAATGTAAAGTGAAAATAAAGAGTCAGTTATACCAAAATCCTCTAAATGGTTTACTGTACCACAGTGTAGTAGTACATCTCGGAAAACACCTGATAAAATATTTTTTATTTATAAACAAACGAAACAAACAGGAAGATGTGGTTTAACGCAGTTAGGTGAGACATTGAAGATTTTTAGTCAAATCAGTTCTTTTTGTTTGCGAAGATCATTTTGATGTACGCAATTATATTTAAGATGTTTGTGTTTCCTCTATGTAGTAACATTTAACACTGGACTTCTTAATGGAAACTATTTACATCTGACCTAACCTTCATTATGGTACTGTGGTATTATTTAGTACACACCACAACACTTTTAGCAATTCGTATGTGATGTAGACGTGAGCATAAATTATATAACATATTTCATAACGATAAAGGCATATAAATATGTTTACAAAAAATGTAAGGTTTACGTTTTGTAAGTTTATACATTCCAAGTTAGGCCTAACAGACGGAATTTTGTATAGATATTTTTTATTAATTTAATATAACTTCTAATATTTGTTTCAAGAGCACCGCTATCATGCTTAGGCTATATTGACATTGTATGCCTAAATAATACCATGTCACGATGTTAAGCCATGCAAATTAAACATTAAATTATTTGGGTGGGTCTCAGAGTCCCTCTTGCCAAAAGTTTGATTTATATTATACAGTGTTTTTTTTCAAACATAGCAATTTGTAATAAATTTAAGTTTTTTGATTTGTCTCCAGTTAGCTTTCATAAGCCTAACAATTTAAGTCAAATAACAAGTTAATTTTTACTTTCAAAACAATAAAACGCATGTTTTTAGAAATATTTATCAAAGAAGATCTTACTTTCATATTTACCCTTCCCCTTTTTTTCTAAGTTACTAAGATGAACGTTACAAAAAAATTACGAGACTATGTCCACAAAATTGTCACTAAATAGGCCTACGCGTCTTACGCAAGTAAGCTGTGTTACTTGTATAACCTTTTCCCTTAAATAAACAGAAAGAAAACAGCCTTTGAGGAATATGCCAAATTCTTAAGCTTGTATTACATATATTCTTCTCTGTATTTAATCTCATCTTAGGTATTAAGTGTTTCTCAAACTACCATATCTATATTTTCAGCTTATGTGTACAGTTCTTACATTTTAAAAACAAAGTGTAGACACAGCTATCGTGACATCAGAATAATAAATGGTGTGTTAGTTACACAAAACATAAGAAACAAGTAGATAAGCAAGTTAGTTTTTTAACAATTTTTTTCATTTCTAAACACTATATTTGAGTTCTCAAATAGGCCTATAGTGTTTAGAAATGTAGTGGAATGCGGAAATGTAGGTGTGCCGGCCAACAGCGGGCGTTCGAGAAGTTGAGCGGTGTCGGGTAGTGACCAGCATGCTAGCTTTAACTGAAACGTGGTTTAGAATCTGGAAATATTTGTAACCTTCTTACTCAACATTACGTTTAGTTTCTAAATAATGCACTTAATTTATAGCAGACATCAAGCACGGCGCGCGTCAACACATTACGTTCACTGCAATCGTCTTCATCACAAATTTGTTATTCCATATATTAATTTCCAACTTTAAATCTTAGCAATCGTAAACATAAACACATATAACACATACGTAATAAAACATACAAACAAATAAATTTCAACATGTGATGTAGGCCTATTGTCGCTTTGAAGGTTACGTCTGTGAAATATGAGACACGGTCTTACTTTTGTAATTTTAAACCTTTTATTTCAAGTTCCGCAAAACAATGGGATTTGAAGAAATCAAGTACCATATTGGTAGCTACTCGTGACAGATTGTTTGAGTGTGCTTTTGCCTTCCATTTTAGTGCTGTGTGTTTGCAATGTGGCGGGCCGATCGCCGGTGTATGACTAGTGACGGAATCCAGTGAGAGACCGCTCCACATTCACGTGACAGCTGCTGCGAACGTTACTGTTTTAATACTAACAAAACTGTGTCAAAACCGATTTTTATGGAACAAACTGCATATTTGTTTTCATACGCATATACAAATGTGTTTGTATCATTTTCAACTATATTTGCGAAATTTGCATGTTGCCTATTGGCTGCGAGACCTTTTACCTGACATCGCCAGCAAGATGTCCCCCTTACATTCATTATTAGAGAAGGACACCCGATGGAAGTGGGGACCGGAACAGCGCCAAGCATTTCAGGCCCTGAAGGAAAGCTTCCTGAACATCCAGCTACTTCACCGACCACAAAGGGAAAGCTCCCTGATTCTCCAGACAGACACCTACCAAGATCTGTTTTGGGACTGTTTTATACCAAGAAGATGCTGAGTGCCACTCCCAGGTAATTACATATGCAAGTACCCGTCTGAACACCACTGAACAACAGTAGCATATCGATGATCAAGAGTGCTTTGTTGTGATATGGGCCATTTGCATTTACCGCTATCACCTAGAGGGCAAGAAATTCATTCTCTGAAAGGACAGTAAGGCAATCCAGTGGCTCCGGAAGTCAAAAGGGTCTAAAGCCAAGCTCGGCCGGTGGGAGATGTTTCTCACCGAGTTTAACTTTGAGGTCCTACATTGCCCGGGGAAAACCAATGATCTGCCTAATGCCTTATCACGCCAGCTGGACCTAGACATCGAAAAGAAGGAGGAAGAAGAATGGGAGAGGGTGGTTCTCCTGCCAGCACCTGAACGCAGCCCAGAAGAATACATTCAGCTACTCCAACTCCGCCTGAGCAAGTACCGGATAGTATACTACCAACACCAAGATCCCTACATCCAGAGACTGCTGCAAGGCCAACCCCAGTGTTTCGAGCTCAACGATGATCCTGTATGGTCCCAGACTGGACAACCTGGAGCGGATTGGCTGATCTGGGTTCCTAAAGGGTTGAAGGTAGACCTCTGCCAACACTGCCTCGATGACCATCAAGCCAGACACCCAGGTATCAAAGAGATGCTACGTGATGTCGGCATCTGTTATATCTGGGACGGGATGAGTCGAGATGTCCAGCAGTATGTCAACAGCTACGAGACATGCTACAGAGGCAAAGCATACCTCGTATGCCCGCCAGCCTCCAAACCCCATCGTGCATACCCCATGGATGCAGATTGGACCAACCTGATATGGTCCTGCCCACGGAGCACCCTGGGAAACTGCTAGTTACTGGTAGTAACTGACCTCTTTTGCCACTTGGTGGAGGCATTTCTGCTGCCAAACCAAGAAGACCCCCATATAATCAAGAAGTTTGAGACAGAGATCTTCCCACGATGGGGATATCCACAATGTAACCTTACTGACAATGGCATGCAGTTCACCAGCCAGCGCTGGCTGAAAGCATATACCGGTAATTCGTGGGGAGTTGAGACATGGACGATGCCTCCATACCACCCGCAATATACCCCACTGAGTGGAGGATCCAAGAGCTCAAAAAGAGCCTCCGACTCAGTGTGGGCACCGACCACTGCAATTGGGACCAGCACATCCCAACCATCCTCTTCGCCTTACACAGAAAAACAAATGAGACAATCAACGAAAGCCCCAGCCAGCTCATCCTGGGACAAACATTGCGCAGACTAGGGGACTGGCAGTGGGACCAACAGCCCAGCGAAATCCTGCAACCGGAGGAGATCCGTAAAGCAGCACTAGTCCGGACGGATCAAGTGCGAGCAGCTCAAGCTCACTATATTGACAAGAAGTACCTGCAACCACGTTCTGGAGTATGCAGTTTTAGTATGGTTGAAGTGGTTCCCCTCTGAAACCACCCATTGAGCACTGGTGACCAATTCAGTGCAGGAATGGCAAAGAAATGGAAGGAACCCTATAAATTCATCAGCTGCCAAGAAAATGTATATTGGACTGAAGGCGCCAGATGCCGCATCAGGAAAGTCACCAGAGGGCAGATACGCCTCTTTCCTGAAGAAGCGCCTGAGCCCGCCACCAACGCCCAGAGATCTGTGTTTGAGGAACAAGAGGATGATTCTGCACCTGAACTAACCACCGCCAGATCACTTTCACTTCCAAGGACAGAGGGGGGTATGAGATTTGACCGCCAAGTCACCAGGCTACTCCATTCAGAGTTTAATTCCCTGCGCCATGAGCTGCCGTGTCAAACAGACATTTTCCGTCAACCCACAGCAGCTACCTGTGCCACAAGCCACCGCTTGATATGCCCAGATGTCACCTGCCACAATGGAGATATCCTGGCATAGTTCAATGGATCGGGAACCATGGCGCAAACTACCACTGCTGAGTCCAGTGTTGGAGAAGACCAAAGAACCCCAAGCAGTAGAGACATCGGAACGTCAGGAACCTCAGCTTCGATCGGCCACCCCAGAAACACATGCCCCGGAGAGACTGCCACATCGGACAACGACGTAGCCGCAACCGAGATGTCGCCTTCCAAGAGGGAGGCCTCCAACAACACTCCCAGTGACATCGAGATCAACCTTGCGACCTCGACCCAGCTGTATGCACCAGCAGTGTCCTGCCAGGACGATGCGACTACCCAGCCGGTCTTGGTGCCACTTGGTGCCAAGGTCACTGCCGCCAAGGAGGAAGAAGAAGATTATTCAAGACTCCGCCGAGCTGAGGAGGCAGAGGTGTCTGGAGATACTTTGCTTCCGTCGGCCACCCAGGTTCCATCGTCAGAGGATGCTAGAGCATCTCAACAGTTACTGCCTTCAGAGAGGGAGGCCCCTGCTAGAACTTCCAGTGACGTTGAGGTCAACCTGGCGACCCCGACCCAGCTAAATCTGCTATCCATGTCCTGTCAGGACAACACAGCTATCCAGCTGGGCTTGGCATCGCCTGGTGCCTAGGCCACCACTGTCAAGATGAGCCAAGGAAGCAAAAGAGCCTGAAGAGACTATATCTCCGTCAGCCACCCAGGGTATGTCGTCGGATGCCGGAGCCACCCACCAGTTGCCGCCTTCTGAGAGGAAGGCCCATGCCAGAACTTCCAGAGAAGTCAAGGTCAAGCTGGTGACCACGACCCAGCTGACACTGCCAGCCGTGTCCTTCCTGGACGACACAGCTATTCAGCCGATTTTGGTACCATCTGGCACTGAGGCCAAAACACCACCAGTTTGAGAGGATGAGCCCAGCTGTTCAGCAGCAGAGACGTTGGAGCCTGCCCTGCCTCCGCCTCTGCTGGCCACTCTGACGCCACCCATCCTCGAGGAGGTCCCCGACGATCGTCCCCTGGCACCCAGTGATCCAGAGCTGACCACTGCCAGCGACGACAACTCAGCATCAACTGGCCAGATGAGAAGAGAGCAGCTTGTACATGCCTTTTGTGGCACTCACCAGCCTGGCCGGTACAGAGAAGCCTCATGGAGGCCAACAATGTGCTTCACGTGGCCCTACCCAGTACACATGGCACTCCGGAAGAGGGGTCAACCACCCAAGAAGCCTCACCAGAACCAGTGAGTCTAAGATAAACTTTCACCAACTTTCAAGAGCTGAAGTTTCATAAACAGTAACCATGCGGTCGTCAATTGTCTCCAGTGTTTCGAAAATTCCACAGTTCATAAAAACAATTTTGTTCGCAGCCATCAAAATTGCTATGGTAAACCAGTGAATGAATAGACTTTGCGCAACTATCAATTGTTGCTCTGTGAATGCAAGTGCATAGACAGACATTTACGGCAGAGTAAATTACTGCCCTAGTTTATAACATACTAGATGTCGGGCCCACGGAAACCATGGGCTGAGCCACCAAAGATGAAGCAGGTAACCATATGAATTAGTATTTATGGTGCAATATCGTCTCGGAACTTTGGTACGTTCTCGCACATCCCGACATGCAGTAGCAATTGTGGCGAAAGTACAACTTAAGACTTAATACTTAAAACTTAAGGCTTAAGATGTAAGACTTAAGACTTAAGATGTAAGGCCTACAAAGGGCCTAACTGGGCATGGGGCAGGCCTACTATCATTTGCCCATACTGGCTTCACCATAAAGAGGCTCAAGAAGGTGAAATATGGGATGCACTACAATCCCACAAAATAGAAAACATACCCCCCTTGTCCCTCTAACTCCTCCCAGGGGGAGAGGGGGGCACTTTTGGGTGGAGGGTTTCAAAGAAGAAGGATGGGAGATCAGTGAGGGGGTCCCCCCTCCACTTCTTTCCGTTTGCCCACAGCGACCCTCCAAAAACAGCGTTTTTGTGCAAATTCTTCCGTTATTGAACAATTAATATGAATCTTCTAGTGACCTTCAGGGACATACTTTGAACCAACCTAAATGTTACGCTTTGCCTATATTGTGTAATAAAGCAGGCACACAGGGATGCTGATTTTGTGCCTAACGAAAGTGCTGTGATGTAAATATGAGAAGGAAGTACTTCCCATTCCAGTGTTAAAAAAAGTGCCAGAGACTTCTGATACTGAACAGCAGATGGCAACAGGCTAAGGCCCGAAGTCATCAAACCTAACCAGAGATGCCAGATGATATTAAACAAAAGATGCTCTGAATTAGCAAAATCCAGTTTTTGAATTGTAGTAAATACTATTTTCAAAACATATGGTTGTAAATACTCAGTGTTCATGTTGTTGTTTTGAGGGTTCTTTGCAATTCTATTTTTGAGGTTGTTGTAGGAGGTCTAGTACGACATTTTTGCTAGTTAACTTCATTTTTTGAGAGTACTTGTTTGCATTAGATTTTAGCTAGCTTCCTGTCGGCCAGGGTGACGGAAGGCCCTGCTCCGGCAAACCCTAGAACCATACCACACATAACTTGTACCACTGTGCAACACGTTAGGACGGCCTGGCAGAGCCATTTCATTCTCCATCTTCTGCGGCCACAGCTGGTTATTATGTAACTTGCACACTTCTCATGAGTGATGCTTTGAAAACACTCACAGTGTCAAACTTTTCATGGCACTTGTTTTACTTTCTTTTTACCAACAGGAATATCTGTAAATTGATATTTTGCAACCCCATACCCAAGCATTCAGCTGATTTAGTGAACGGCACACTTAAAAACGAAGGGCCGTGAGAACCCCACACCTGGCACTGGTGACAAACTTTTATACTTTCTTTTATTCGTCTTCGCTTCGTGGCCCCAGGAGAGGGGGGGAGAAGAGACAAGGCATTGTGAGTCATTAACCTGGCCACCACCCAGCTGACTAGTGTTTGTGTGTGTGTTTGTGTGTGTGTGTGTGTGTGTGTGTGTGTGTGTGTGTGTGTGAGAGAGAGAGAGAGAGAGAGAGAGAGAGAGAGAGATAGCACTAGTCACCCAGAGAGCCAGCCAGAGATGATGCATCAGCACGTACTGCTACTTGGTCAGAACTCCAGAGCACAGAGCAATGAGCACTGCAGAGGGGACGACAGTTCTACATCATCTCCGAGAGGTTGGGCTGTCTTCAAGGGATGACCGTTCTACATCATCACCGAGAGGATGGCAACCCTGCTGAAACACCCAGATCCAATGGGCTGAGGGTGGGGGGGAATTAATGCGTGACATTTATTGGCTAATGAGATAAACGACTTTGTTTCATCTACACGCTTTACCTAAAGGACAGTGAATGGGGCTTGGAAGCATATAATTTCTACCAGAGCGCCTATAGGATTTTCCCTGGTCACAGGGATAGTTACAGACATGTCAGAATTATACGTTTCATCATTATTAGCTGGCCAGTAATTAAACCAAGTCCAGCCTCCCTTCGAGAAGATGCCAACAATTGATTGTCAGCAATCGACTCTTTGCTATAAGCCCAAGCAAGTTCAAGGGCGTGCCAAGAGATGACGCCACCTTCCAACATTTGCTGTTCTTAGTTCCACCCAAGATGCTTGCGCATAGCACCCTCCTCGACCATGGCCGGTGCAGCCCTCGGCCACGGAATATATTGCCTTGCATGAGCCGAAAATGCCCATTGACATCTGGCTCTTCTCAGAACCACATCAGCCTAGGCAGCTTGCTCCACAATGCTCGTTCGCTGGAGCTCTGACCTATTACCACTTACACAGCCTAGAGATCTTCAGTTCATCGCCGCCTACTGCAGAACTTCCAGAAACCCTCCCCCAGCAAAGCCGTCCGGAAGTCATCTGCCACCTTTAGTCGCTTGCTCCTGGCAATGGCTACCCCAGGCGCCCTTCATGAAGTAGACCTTTAAGTCCCTTCAGGACACGTGACACAGTGTAGACAGGGAAAGTTGTACTTAGGTACCTAGTCGAAACTGCCCCCAAGTTATTTTAGAACCAGGTCCCCTTTACCTGGACAGTGTAGTTTTCTACATCCGGTAAACTCTGGGTAGACAGGAGATAGTGTGGGCCACCATGTTTTATATCTCTTGGAGTAAATACGTTCTAATCTTACTTGTTCTCTCATTTTCCCTTCAGTACTTACAGAATTCCTTAGAAAGCACCTATGTCCTGTAAGTATGGAGCAGGAGACCGAGTTTGAATATACCAGTTTGCCACCTAGTGTAGGAGTGCGAGCTCCCCCTTAGGGACTTGTATGTCAAGAATACACACACCATTCAACGGTCACATGTTCGGTGCACCAGGTGTACCAAACGGTAGAGCCCCAACCACTACTCATACCCCTACTAGAGAGAATAAGTCACTAGACCAACTTGCACCCGTGCACCGCACCGTTTGTGTTGCCAGAGGGAGCGTTTGATTGGTTCTGGGCCAGACCTGTCCGCTTTAGAGGCTCACCTATCAAGCCATTGAGACACCTTTGAGTGAACCTGCTCTCCAACCATTGCACCATTTGTGTTGTTGGTTGGGGAATAAAGTGGTACTCTGCGCCGGACAAGTGTGCCTAGATGGCAGAACACGCTTAGATGGTGAACGCACATTGCCTGCTCCTATCTCCTGAGATACGGTTCTAGCACCTGATGCCCTTCACCAAGAGAGGTTGGAAGGACATTAAGGAGAGGAAGGCTACCACTGCTGACCAGTCTATCTAGAGCTACACCCACCCCAGTAAGCCATTTTGTCAATAGTCACCTCAGGAATGAGCTCAAGCTTCACGCAAGTCGGTGGGGCGTAACCCCTGGCTTCCTCCCCTTTTTTTTTTCAGCCTCCCTGGGAAGGTCCTGGGACTCCACATCCTGTGGGTGCAGCCATCAGATGAGGAAAGAAGGTGCCCATGCGGCTAGCGTGCCTGTGTTTCTCCATGCACCGCTTCCCCAGCCCATGGAGCAGCAGCTGTTCTAGCCACAGCAGTCCTGGGAGCAGCAGCAGCTATGCCAGCAGCCACAACACCGCCATGCCTACCAACCAACCCCAAAGCCAGCGGCCCGCCCAGTAGCCAAACCAATAGTGTTCTTTGTCCCCACCTGCCAACCAACATGGCCCACCTTGCACACAGGACAAGCTCCAGTACACAAGTAAAATTGTTCCAAACCATCTGTAGTAAGTGCATTCAGACTGCACTAACAAAGTTACTGTTTCTGACATATAGACTCATTGCCCAGACCCAGATACCATCATGTGTGAACCTGTTTTTTTTTATTCTGTTTGAAATACATTTGATGTCATTTGCATTTATACCATTGTCTGAAATTTATCGCAGTGTTTAGTTACCTTATAATTAGTGTTAGTTGCCTTATTATTTCATTCAAAGCACTTTACTTTTCATTTTATAGCAATACAAAATTGAAATCTAATTGCACATAAGCCAAACGTGATTTTTTTTTGCTGAGTTTGGTTAGTTGTAAAATTACAATTTGATAGGGAATGATGTTAAGATATAGAAACCTTTTCACACACTTGAACACCCTTGAGATTTATAAACAAAATTAAAAATGTTGGTTTATAAACAAATAAATATTTTGAAAGGGTGATATTTTCATATTTAATAACCCAATGACCAAATGACAACTTATCAGTCAGAAATCTTTGTAGTAATTTCTTAAAAGGATTATACAGTATCTATTTCTCATGTGGATATTTTTTTTATTAAATAAAGTTTGGCTATTAAAGCAGAAGATACATTTTGTTTTTAGTGCAATTTGAGGGTGGTTTGTACTGTCATACTGCAGTGAAAAGATTTACAAAATTAAATGTTTTGGTAACAGGATGTATTTGGTCTAGCACATTACTCAAAGCTAAAAAGGGATATATAACTAATAGAATACGTACTTTGTTTATAACTGTGCTAGTTTATTACATTATAAAGGATGTCATTATAAAGTACATCTTATATACAGACACTAGCAGTTATCTTCAATTAACCATTGTACTCTTCAATTAACCGTTGTACTGTATCAAATCTGACAAATACCAGTAATTTAAATCCTGTTGGACTCTTTTCAGAGAGAAATTTTAGGCTAATTCCCGGCAGTCAGAGGCCACACAGACCATGTGTTGTACCACAACAGTATTTACCTAGTTTGTGTGATCATCCAAGTTACATTATCCTTTTTCCTGCTCATTCAGAGGTCGTTTATAACCTCATGATTGGAGGTTTGTAATGATTGGAAGTTTGTTAAACTTCAGCATAGATGTTACTTTAGTTATATGTCATTCAAAATACTGGAAATGTACTTGAATTTTATAGTCAAAAAGACTGAAACTTGGTATTCATAATGGCAAGTTGATATTTTTTACAGCACCACTTGGAGCCAGCATAGAGCCTCAGACCCAGACTGTGGATTTTGGCCGACCAGCGGTGTTCACATGCAGTTTTGAAGGAAATCCTATTAAGACTATTAGCTGGCTAAAGGATGGGAAACCACTGAATCATGAAGAGTCTGTGCTAAGGATAGACTCTGTGAAGAAAGAGGATCGTGGCATGTACCAGTGTTTTGTGCGGAACGACCAGGAGAGTTCTGGAGCAAGTGCGGAACTGAAGTTGGGTAGCAGATGTAAGTATTACTGATCTTTTTTTTTTTTTATGATTATTTTGTTGGTGATGATATTGTATTCAACTTCAGTTGTTGGTTTGATATGCCATCCAGTCTTTTATGCTCCTGCAGTGGAGAGAGGCTGCACATGGGTAACCAGTGCATGTCCTAGAGAACAAGCAATCCTGCAGCTTACCATCAATTCCTGGCAATGGGGTGGACATGTGAAAATATACTCGTGAATCCAACAACAGCAGGATCTTCATATAAATGTAACCAATTGTACCTTGGTCACAAAGGCAGATATGCTACTGCTATGTTATTAGAGCCTCTAGAGTTGTCTGATTTTTTGAACTTTGGTTCTGTTTTTGGTGCCATGTGCCATTAAATTGGGAGAATGTGGGTTTGTTTTGAAATCATTGGTGTGCAGTGCTCTCCTCTGCATTTGTTAGCATGGAGGCAGCCATGGTGGCGTTTAGGTGTATACCTTGACTGTTGTGTAATGTGTAGGCTTGAGGTTTCCATACTGGTTTGAAAAAATGTGTTATGTTGGGGCAGTTACAAGGTCTTTATTGACCATTGTCACAGATACAGCAAAACCTCCCTTATTTATTATTACATGTAATAAAATTCTCTATACAATAAAATATTTATTTGGTTGTACAAACATCCAAAATACCAAAATACATTTGTGAGTGTAGTATAAAACAACCCTCTAAAATTAAGTTAATGTACAGTGCAAAATGTATTCAAAACAAGTTAACTTGGTCATAATTGGCATGAAACACAATAGTGCCTGCAGTGTGAAATTCACAGTATATGTGCGGCATCATTAACACTACCACCATTTGATTTCATTTATGAACAATTTATTCTGACACATAACAAAGTTTTTTTATTAAGTGTAAATGCACTGTGTAATTTTATCTTTGCAAAATATATATATATATATATATATATATATATATATATATATATATATATATATATATATATTGAAGGGGGCAAATGTAAAATAAAATAAAAAAAGCAGAGTCATGTGGCTTTTGTAATAAAATACTACTGCTGGCTGATGGAGAAATTAATAAGCTAGGGTAGCAAGAGGGATATAGACAACAGAAACAGGCCAAGCGAAAAATATAACAGGGAGACAGACACAGTGGCCCCAGGCCACCCTGTCATGCTGTTTTTTTTTTTAGATCTTTCCCCTCTAGCTGTGTGCCTCCCTTTCCTCTTGTCAACCTTTTACAGCGAATGTTGAAACGCTGTCCACCAATGTTTTATTTTATTTGTCAAATATTTAATCAGTATATTCATGTATTGATCATATAAATTAGGCAATTATAATTGTTTGCAATGTGTTTTAAATAATTTGCACTGTGGGATTGACTTTATAAATGTTTTGTGCAGTTTAGTGTTCATCTTCTGGAAATCATTACACTTAGTTATTTAATATGACCAAATGGGTTAGTTCATTTTTAGAATTTCATAAATACATACTATGTAGAGCTTAATTTTTTTTGGTATATTCATGTAGAGTCAAGAGAAATGCATTTTATTTAGTCACATAGGTAATCTTTCAAGTATTATCTGTTATAAATGTAAATACGATACTTTAGCTTGTGTTGCATGTCCCCACTTTTTTTGTTGAAATGGAATCTATAAATGTTCCCATGAAGTTAGTGTCTAAAAACAACTGGAGTACATGGAAGTTTCAGAGTAAAACAGAGTAAGGGCGATGGTATTTCAAAATTTCAGTCTGAAATAGAGGAGATACTTAGCCAAATTAAACAAGCTGGTAAAAAGGATGGTGTAGATATTTCAGACTCCATGATTATTACTAAAATTGTTATGACATTGCCATCAAAATTATCCCCCTTTTTGACAGCATGGGACTTTGTTTTCTTATCTATCAAATACAATTCCTTTAAAAAAACCACAATTTTCTAACGTAATTAACCACCACCATGGTCTCGCAGACATTTTCATCAAAATGGGACAAAGAGGTGTTGCTGGGAAATTGTGCTAATGTCAATCTTTCAGCGACTTCATGTATCCTTCCATATCAACCTGATGTAAATGATATACCACCACACATTTCTGGCAAGCATCCCTTCAAATTTAAAATGAAATGGTTTCAATAATATCCATGGATATATTTTAAATATGGCTCAAATAGTACAACCTGTTTCACCTGTAGAACATTGCTTTAAAAAAAAAAAAAAAAGCTTATTTCGACTTTGCAAAAGTACTCAAACTAGATGACATCTAGTTAAGTAAGTGATACTGTTTTTTTCTAATTGGAAAAAATGTGCTGAAAAAATAGTTGCACACCAGAATAGAATAGTTCACTCTATAAAGAGTGACTTGTTAAAACAGCTAGCCTCAAAGCAGCGCCAGTTTTTTTGCCAGTTGAACAAGGCTTTTGCAAGATAACAATTGGCTGCTTGCACCTCATTAAATTTTTTTTTTAGTTCTGTGCAGTATCTCGGTTGTCGGTGTATGGTCTTCAGAGTACATACTGAAAAAAAAGGTAGGCTTGCTCAGCTAAACAAATGAAAAACTGGTAACGTACCTGAACTTGCTGATTTTTTGAAAAGAAAAGAACATTGTACATCTCATGACATTCAAAATGTGATGAGCTATATAATATCCCGCATGATTTTAAGAGATATAAGGTGGTCAAAATGAAATATTGTGGGTTGTTTAGCTTGATTGTGTATGAACCATGTGATGTAAGTTGTAAAGAACAGGTTTCAATTATTTTATGAATAGTGGAAAATTTGTAACCTCAGAACTTTTTCTTGGTTTGTATGCAACAAGTTCAACTACAGGACACGATCTTTCAAAATAATAAATGATGTCAGCACAGGTTTTGGTCTCCCTTTCAGTGATTTAAGGGGCCAGTGTTATGATGGAGCGAGTAACATGAATGTCAAGTTTAGATGTTTGAAAACCATTATACGAAAGCAACCACCCCTAGCCATATATGTACACTGCCGGAACCACAGTGTGAGTTTGGCACTGCAAGATTGTGTTAAGAATATTCCCATTCTTCGTGATGCTCTGCAAACAACTAACGACATCGGAGTATTGCTACAGTCATCTGCCAAAAGAAAGGATCTCTTTCCCAAGATCTGTCAAGATGAGGTCCCTGGTGTGAACACTCTTCCTAGACCCTTGTGTCCTACAAGATTGAGAGTACAATTGCGTTCCATAAGTTGTCTCCGTAATAGTTATAATTCCGTTTTAGAATTTCTTGTTCAACTTGACTGAGATCCAAGGACACCAATAGGAAGTAAAGCTAGAGTACTTCGTGAGCAGTTAGAAAAAGGATCTATGTATTTGGTCTTACTAATCTTTTGTCAAATTTTCCAGGTTACATAGAAGTTAAGCTTTCTTCTTCAAAAGCCAACAATGAGTGTCAGTTCTGTGCTTTAATCCATCCAACTAGTAATCAAAAAATTTAAGAATCATGTCAACAGAAGAGAATTTTGAAAAATTTTGGTTCCAGATGTGAAACGATATTGCCTAGAGTGCGTAAAATGCAAAAAATACTAGAACAAACTATGACACGAAACATCGGCCACAAATGGGAATCACCAAAGATATGTTACGGGCATTTTACTTTGCAGGTTTAATAGCATTACTGGAGAAATTGAGGAAAGATTTAATTAGTCAGGCCTTGCTGCTTATAACAATTTGGAAAGGCTGTTGACTTTAAAAGATGAAGACTGGACAAACACGATGAAGGGTGAAGCAGAATATAGGGGTGTGTGTGTGTGAAGGATTTTCAGACAGAAATGGAACTCCTATGCTGCATAATACCATCCTTGAATTTGAATCTCCCAGTGGACAAAATGAAGATGCTGCAGCCTGATTCAATATTATTATTTAATAATGTAGACTGTCTTCTACATTGTTGACTGATAGTGCTAATTTCATTCGCTACAGCACAGCAAGCTGGCCTCCCGTGGCACAGTCGGTTGATACGCCACCGTTCTGGGGTACAGGAGGTTCTGGGTTTGAATCCCAGGTTAGTTTAATTTTGGTCATAAGTTAGTTTATAGGTTGTTTCCTGATAAGCCTTCAGGCATAACACCGGGGGACGTTAATAAACCCTATACAATACCATACAATACAGCAGAGGGCAGTTTTTCTCTTTTGAGAACAATAAAATGCTACTTAAGAAGTACAATGAGCCAAGTTAGTCTAAGTCATGTATGTATTATGAGTACATATAAAAAAGAAGTAGACAATTTTGGTTTGGACAAAGTTGTTGAACTTTTTGTAAACAATGAACACCACTTAAAAATATTTGGTAAAATTTAAATGTTTTCTAATGTTAAATGTTGTTAAATTACAGTGATTCTTAAATTTATTATGGACTTAAAATCTAAAATCAAGCAAGTTTGAATTTTACTGTGAATATTTAATGGGTTTTTTTCTAATAGGAGTTCTCATTTCATTGCTACAGCAAAGCATAATTTTTACTTCCGAGAAGTTTGAAATATTGCTTAAGAAGTAGAGTGAGACAAGTAGGCCTAAATAATATGGGCCTCTGTAAGTTTTTGTTTCAAGAGAACTTCACAACTTTAGACTGGCTGAAGCCGTTTATAAGCAATTTACACATGGTGGACTCACAACCTTCCGTCGCATCCATCAGTCACCCGTCCTTCCGCCAGTCATGCAATCTTAACCAAACGCAGATCAACTTCTTTTTTCTATCCATCAATCAGTCTAATATTTCTCAAATTTTAACTTTCGACGGACGGCCGGTGGGGTCACCGCCTTCTGACGACATTCCGTAGATTGGAATACGCACTTTGAAATTAAATGCCAGGCGGTGGATCTGTGTATATTATCTTTGGTGGTAAATTCAAGAATTCAAAATGTAAACAGCAGGTCATTATAAATTCTTATCACGTAAAAAATATCTCCCCAAAATGTTTTTATCTTGAAAATGTATTGCTAACCAAAATATACCTCCAACTAAAGAAAGATCATGATGTTAAGTTGTCACAATGAAATTTTGCCATACAGAAGGATTGACGGACGACGCATTGTTATGAATTGCATTCAACTGACGTACGAAAAAACAGACGGATGACTGACTGACGAACGGGTGCTAGGGATGATTGTGAGCCTAGCTTAAGTCTTATGGTGTCTTGTAAAATTTTGTGTATACTTTTCTTTGTTACAAGGTGTTTTAATAATTTTTTTCCCTGTTGAACAAGTATGAGTTCAACATGTATGTTTTATGTATTGTCGTATTAGTGTTGCCAATTCCATCTGTGTCAGTGCATTATTTTTCCCCTTTAAAAATAAAAGTGAAAAAGTTACTTAAGCACTGCAATTAACTAAGTTAATCTTTTTGAGTCACAGAGAGCCAGGCATAGTTGATTTGGGCAGAGAAAACAGATATTAAGTGTTTTTTTATGCCTATATTTTATTGTTACATTGTGTCTCAATATTTCCGTAGATTTTATGTCTGAATTCTGGAGTGTGAGTGTGTGTTTCTTTATGTACTGGTGCATTTGTGTGTGCAGTGTATTGGCATACATTTTATAACATTCTGGTGTCAGCTGAGAGAAGGACACTAAATAACTTAACACCCCAACTGTTATTGGAGGAAGAAGGAATGAATGCTGCTGCTTACAAGGAGACAACATTAGCTGTAGCTGCTGCTAGTAGGCCTAGTTCAACATACAATAGTAAAAGGGAGGGCAACATGATGAAGTGTTATGAATATAACAAACTAGCCTGTATTAGGGCCAAATGTTATAAACTGAATCCACCATTGCGTTGCCACCACTGCGATAAGTTGGGGTATGTTCAGAAAGACTGTTTTAAATTGAAAAGTCATGCTGGTTCAGCACGTTGGGAAGAGGCCTTTGTTGTTTTAAGTCAGCTTTGTTGTGCGATAGTCATGAAATAAACACTTGGATTTTGGACAGCAGGGCAAGTAACGTCTGTGTTGTCAACTTGAACTTTTTTCTACTTACCAAGAACTGACTGAAGTGAGACGTGCGTGTTTTGGAGACGGTAGAGATTTGAATGAATGCTGTAGTTATTGGTGACATAAAATAGAAATAAAAAAATAGGTGATGATTAGATACCAACTACACTACAATTGTCCCTGATATGAAAGTAAATTTATTTTCTTTTGGTTCTGCCTTAGATAAAAGCTATAAAATGGAAACATATGGTAGATTGTCTCAGATGCTGAATAAATGTGGTGAGGTGTCTGCCACAGCATACAGAACTGGAAGGCTATATAAAATGAACTTTGAAGCAACTGAAACTATTTGTGCCTTTTCTTCTAGTGATTCAGACCGGTACTCTTGGCACGAAAGGATGGTACATCAGAATATAAGGCAGATTAGGAAAATTTAAAATTCCCATTGTGAAATTTTTTTCCAAAGAGAACGAAAAGGTTTTACAAAAAGTGATTCTATGTCAACTAAGATTGGGGATATCATTCATTCATACAGACTTATGTGATCCCATGGAAGACTCATTGATTGGAGGATCTAATTATTTCTTCTTGCTGAAGGATAATTTATCTCACTTCAGGTTCTTATATTTTATCAAGCACAAACATGAAGTGACTGAAAAATTGAATACATTTCTAGCTATGGTCAAAAATCAAATTGGGAGCATTGTTAAGGTGCAGAACTGAGTTTGTTTCATCTGAAGTGAAAGTAATGTTGTCAGATTGTGGTATAATGCATGAGAAATAGATACCATATTTCCCAGAACAGCAAGGCCAAATTGAATGAGAAATGAAGACAGTTGTGGAATCAGCTAGAACAATGATGATGGCTAAAGGTTTAGAGAAAAGGTTTTGGGCAGAAGCTGTCAACACAGCAGTTGATGTTTTAAACAGGACTGGAACGAGTACAGTTGAAGGTAAGATACCATATAATTTGTGGTTCAACAAGGACTATGACATAAGACAGTAGTAGACATTTGGATCAAATGTGTATGTTTATGTACAAAAGGTCAAGAGAAGAAAATGGGATCCTAAATCTGATGCCGGCTAACAGCCAGCGGCACTAGAGCCCCTGATGGCGCTCACCACGCATGTGTCATGTGTACATGCACATACGCAAAGAGGCTCAAATTTGAACTTTCCTAATGGAATATTGTTTTCGCAGTGTAAAATGTGTCTTGTTATTTTATTTTCAGGGTTTGAAACGACTTAAAACATTTTAAAGTGTTTGTTGTTAATTTGAAATTGTTTAGCTATGAATTCAAAGTTACGCGTTGCACAGAGATTAAGAACAGTAATATTCCAGCGTGAACGCCATCATAAAGGCACTAAAAAAATACAGAAAATTAACAAGAAAATTCTAAAGTGTAAAACAATATTTAAATTATTTGTGCCACTTTTATTTTCAATATATATAAAAGTTTTACTTGGCGTGCATAGCACTTCCGCTTATGTGAACCCCGTAGGCAGCCATGGTAAGTCCGTGCGACGCTTGCCTCTGGGTAGTCTGTCTAGGAGAGCTGGCGAGGTAAGATGCTGTCACGTACGTACAACTTGAATAACAATTTGTCAGAGTTTAATTTACTGCAATTCCACCTGCACCACGTGGTCCACTACGAACTTTATCGAGCGGCATCCGCGTCATCTGAACTTGTTTTCATGAATGTGTGTGTTTATTGTGAATACTCATCTCGTGTTCCATCAGCTTCTAAGGGTATTTATGTACTTTGTATTTGTGTATGGTGATATAACTTCCGTCTTAGCCAGCTATGTATATAGGCCGTCACAACACTACCCACGTGATGGAGGGCAAACCCCGACGAGTTTGTGCTAGTGATGCCAAGTAATCACACGTGTTAATGTATCATTAGTGTTTCATTTTATAATTCGCAGTGTCCTGTCTTAAGGGAAAAATCATCAGTCCACCCTAGCGGCTGTCGTCTTTTTTCCCTTGTGAAGATTGTGTTTTCATACACCACTGTGAGATCATTCATCTAGGTGTGCGTTTTAGTAATTGCAGGCTGGGGAGCACCCAAGCGGAGTTAACTAGACACGACCAAGTTGTATCATTAAATTTCATGGCTCGAGATATGTACGTACTGTATAAATAAAACGAGTCTCACAGTGACTCATTCTTTTATGTTGTAGTGACAGTGTCCTTGCCACCTGTGTTTTTCAAGTGTTAAAATTGTTTACTATTGAAATTTGGTATTTCAAACGTGTATCGTAAGTACGTTCGGGTGAGATGGACACACAGAACCCACAGCATCCTTAAGAACCCTGAGTCTCAACAGTGCGGTAATTGGGAAGCACCGCTGGCGCCCATATCATCAGTAAGTAATTTGTGTCATTGTTCATCTCATGTCTCACCTATGGCGTCACATCTAAGAAAGGCCTGCTTATGGGGTATGCTGAAACTTCAAATGGTTTTCGTGTTTATGTACCAACTGTACATAAAATTGAACTCTGCTGTAGTGTCATATTTGCCTCCTCAGATAGTGAAACACCTTATACAGTCAGTCAGTCTCAGTTTTATCTATTAGGTGAACTACTTGAACCCAAAGAAGAAAATAAAGCTATACTACCAGATAAGACAAGCGATGATGAGGGAAAAGAGCCTTTCCTTGTTTTTGAAGAGAACATTCATGTTGGAAATGAAGAGTCAGGGGTGCGTGATCAAAAGAAAATACAAAAATCTAAGAAACTAGATGACTTCCAATTAGGTATGTACTCCGAGAATGGACCAGAAGACCCTGAAACCTATGAAGAGGTGGTAAATAGTGTTCATAGAGAACAGTGGAAGAATGCTGCCAATCAAGAACTGAGCACTTTACTGAAAAATCATGTTTGGACTGAAGTGCAAAGACCAGCTGGTGCTCCTGTTATTAATACAAAATGAGTGTTCAAGACAAAAACTATTGCAGAGGGTAACAAAACTTCTTGTAAAGCTAGATTGGTTGCCAAAGGTTTTCAACAAGGTGAAAGTTTTGATTTTTCAGATTCCTATATACTAGCGGCTAAACTTTCAACACTGCGAGCACTTATGGCTGTTGCAAATCAGTTGAGTTTATCTGTACACCAAATGGATGTTTCTGGGGCATTTCTTTATGGTGATATAGACGACACTGTGTACGTGTCTGTAGTTAAAGGAGTTGAAACTACTTGAAAAATTGCAGTGTTAAAATTGAATAAATTTATATATTATCTCAAGAAGTCGCCAAAGAACTGGAACAAGAAATTTAGTTCCACTATTGAAAAACTAGGTTTCAGTAGATCACAGTCTGACAGTTGTTTGTATCGTAAGGTGTGTGAAAGTGGCAATTTGTATGTGCTCTTGTATGTAGATAACTTGTTTATTGTAGGATGTAACGAGACTGACATGAAACACATAAAAGCTTAACTTAGTACTTGTTTCAAAATGAAGGATCTAGGTTGTGTTTATACATACCTTGGAATATCAATTGATCATGACACAACAACCGGGATAACCAAATTGAATCAGACATCATACTTAAAGGGTGTCCTTAAGAAGTTTGACATGGAAAACTGCAAGCCAGTATCAACATCTATGGATCCTAACTTCAAAATTTGCCTAAAAGAAGCAAAAAGGGGAGACAGGTGTGTTGTGTTGAGACAAGGTGTCGCAATGGCTGTCTGATGTATGCAATGTTGGGTTCTAGCCCTTATGTTTGTTGGCCTGTCAGTTTCTTGAGCCAATACCATAGTCAAGTCAGCGAAGAACTGTGGATGGTGCTAAAATGGATTCTGCGTTATATTAAGTGTACTATAGATCTGTGTTTGGTCTGCAGAAATAATCTATCGCCAGAGCTTTGTGGTTTTGTGGATGCTGATTGGGCAGGTGACTAGAAGAAAGAAAATCGACAACTGGGTATGTCTTCATATTGGGAAATAACACATTGTCTTGTACTCATGAAACAGCCCTCAGTTGCCCTATCTTCCACAGAGGCAGAATATGTAGTGATGAGTGCAGATGTTGTTGAGGCCTGTTAGCTGAAGAAACCGTTCCAAGATTTGCAATAGTCCAGGGACCAACCCGTGAAAATTTTCCAGGACAATCAGTAGCAATCCATGATGAAAATAATGCTGAAAATAAAAGACTAACATATATATGTCCATCATCATTTTATCAAGGAGAAGTTAGAAGAAACACTTATTGAATTTCACTGTGCTATCAGAAGACCATTTGGCCGATCTATTGATGAAGGCATTGCCTCAACCTTCACTTACAAAGTTGAGAACAAGTCTTGGATTGATATGATTGAGGGAGGGTTTTGATGTCAATAAAAACTTTTTAATATTTTTTCTATTGGTTTAACCATGTTGTATAGTTTGACTTTTTATTTTGTGTGTAAAAGTTATGTGTGTATTGTATCATGGGAAGATTTTTTTGTGATCCAGTAGTAGCAAGGAGTATAGCAGTCCGTCGTTGTTTTGTGGTTGTTGGTGATCATTAAAAAATTGTGTTTGAGCTAAAACTTCATTGTTTTTACCCATTAATTAATTTTATTTTAACACTGTGCCATCTTCAGTTCAGATCTCAATTTTAAGGGTAGCCAAAATATCTTCACTCACTCACTCACTCACTTCAATTACTATTTTGCGCTACGTGATGATCATTTCATGTTCACTGGAATTTTGTTTTTCTACTTACAGATGGTGTGATTTCCATTTAAGCAGACAGTTTAAAAGCATTGTGGATATGTACATCCTTAATTACTAGAACTAGTTGAGATATTACAAAATTGTATAGCTTCCTGGATGATAATTTGTTGTCAAAGAAGCCAAAGCTATGTTATTTATGTAAATTAAAATCCAAATTTCGAATATAAGCTATTGATAGCAGTATAGCTAAAGTCATATTGGAGATAGGTTAGAGTATCCAATTACCAGTTAAACTAGGAATGGGTCTATTCCAGTTCTCAGTTCCACCAGTTCTTTGGCCTGAGAGCCAGAACCAAGAACAGAAATGGTTTCTTAATTTTTCGTATAACAGCAACCGACATCCTCTGCCAAATTCCCATTATAACAAAAGTTTATACCAAAAGTCTTGTTTACCAGAAAAATAGCATAATGTAATGTAAACACAATTTTGCTATTGTAAACAAACAGTTTAACCATCAGCCATTAACAAAATCTGCCATAGATGTCACATTTACAGGCGGAGTTTTAACTCGTTTGGAGTTTCATTTTTATAATTAGTATTTAGAATTTTGTAAGGTTAGTCAAAACACCACAACATTCAACTGTCTAGCATGCCATGCTACTATATTTTGGTGTTATCATGAATCTAAAATTTAAATTCTATGTAGTCTTAAAATAGACAGTAATCATTCCTGAAAGTTTTTAGAGGGCCATTTAATAATTAAAATTGTCAAAATAAAACAAATTTAATGTAGATAGTTTGTTACAAATATTATACCATTGAAAAAATACCTATTTCAAGAATATTTCAGCAACTTGCTTCATGAAATAAATATTGTGAGTACAATACACGTTTGTTTATTCCATTAACCCTGCATGTTTGTGTACTTAAAATGTTTCAAACTGGCAAAACTAATATGGCGGCAGTTTGGTGATTTGTATTTTGTAATTTGTCAGCTTTGAAGCTGCCAAAACACTTAATGCAAATGATAAAAATATGTCATAACATTTGGTATACAAAATTGGTCATGTGACCATTTTGTTAACAAAAAAATGTCAATTGGAACATGGCCTTAATATGTGCACTGTGCATAGAATTTTCTTGCATTTTCGACACTAGTGACACTACCATCGTTTCAGTGGATATTCGAGAGGTTGATTATGGGAAAGTGACATCTGTGTAAACTGTTGATGTGCAATCAGGGGAAACTATGGTCTTTACAATTTGGCAATGCATCTATTTTTTGGGTGCTCTGAAGTTACATATGAATAATTCATTATTCTTACTGCGAACTCACATGTGATATTGATTAAAAAAAAGTGTGGTATTTTTTTGTATATGAGATATTACTTTTATTTTCCAAGATTAAAAGCAAATAATGGCTAATGAAGAGTTGCAGTATTTTGCTATTTGGAGTTAAAATTAACTCAATAAAAAGTGTTAATTGTGTGAGAAACTGATTTCTTGGGGTGAGTCGAAATTAAAGTTCCAGAAAATTCCGAGAACCGAGAACCAGATTTTAAGAACCAGAACCAAACTGAAAACCAGTAAGAAAGTATAAGTGACCCGTCTCTAAATGAAATTGAGTAAATTTTTATGATGATACCCAGAAAAATCATTTTTAGACAAGTTTAAACATTTACACTAGGGTTTTTTCCTCTGAAATATACATATTATGAATGTTTCTGTTTGGATATAACATTTTCTCACTTTATTGCTGTTTCTCTATGTTTTATTTCTTTTTGTCTTTTATTTTGTTTTCTTTTATTTTCTATTTCATACAGAATGAGGTGGCACAGTGGTAACTCACTGGACTCATATTTGGGAGGACCGGGGTTCGATTCCTGGTCCGGCCATCCTGATTTCAGCCTTCCAGGGTTTCCCAAAATCACTCCAGATGAATGCTGGGATGGGTCCTTAACAAAGGCCATGGCCGATTCCTTCACCAATCCCTTTTCCCTGTGCAACTTGCACCGCCTCTAATAACCTCGCTGTCGACAAGACGTTAAGTCCAATTACCTACCTACCTATCTCTATTTCATAGTCTCTCCTTTTCTCTTTGTCCTGCACATGCCTGCTCTTTTTTGTACTTCACAGTAACATTAGTATTTTTCCAGTAGTAATGAAAAACATTTCTACTTTATCTAACCCGTATTTTTTGAACCAATGGATATACCAGTGTAAAATGTCTTTGACTTATAAGGGAATAAAAGAAAAATATAAATATACGTTAAAGGGGATTAAACAAAATTGGTGCATTTTTTTTTAATTTTAAGAAAAGGGGAAGGGTGTATGTAAAAAAAAGAGTTGGTGTCTTTCCAACAATAAAGTTGTTTCCTTGTTGCCTAGAAAAATATTTTTTCAAACTAATATATTTTTATACAACTCATGTAGCCAACTGCAATATATGCAGTTAATTTCTGTGAAGTGTTAATGTATTTGCGCTTTTCCAGTTGAGCCTCCACAGATAACGCAGAGCTTCTCTGAAGAAACCTTACAGCCTGGACCCTCCATGTTCCTTCAGTGTGTCGCCTCAGGAAACCCTACACCAGAGATCACGTGGGAGTTGGATGGCAAAAAGCTTGCGAATAGCGACCAGTGAGTGTAACTATGGTATTTACAGATCTTGAGATGTAAATACAGCTCCCCAGTTGTCAATCTGTTGGGCATTGGAATTTAAACTAACATATAATATATATTTTTTAAGCTATTTCTTATCTGCAATAATTTTGCATTCTTCATTGACACGTATGTTTAGGAAATATGGACCAGATGTGTTTTGTGTTCGTTATAATTATAGCATCATAGTGTTTCATAGTTTGGCATTTAGTAAATATTTTATATTACTTGTCATTTGCAGAGTCCATTTCTCAGCTTAATGTGTATGGAATGAAGCTCCTTTTCTTTTAAAATTTTTGACCAACCTTCTCCAGGATGGGATACGACTGGGACCTGTAACCAAAAAGTAAATTAATTACTGTTTTGACTGCATCAGTTTTCCTTCTGTATCTCATGATACTAAGGAAACAGCATGAACTCTGCTGTTTAGACGTATGGTTCTGGGACTGGGGCACTTGATGGAGCTTAGTTAACTGGTGCCTGGGAAATCACATTTCAATTTCCACACAGACTGTAGCAGGTACGTGGTCAGGTCATCCTCGACCACCCGCAAATGGTGACACTGTAATTATTTTAACAAAAGATTTTCTCATCAAAACAATTTTGTCTCACTGAAGTTCCTTAATTAAATCTTGAAATTCTTGTAGTTTACTGTTTGGAATGAATGTAGTCCTTTCACATTAAATTTGTCGCCAAATTGTCAATTTTTTATGGGTCACATGCCCAGAAACACATATTTACATGAAATTAATACCTTGCTTGGAGTATGTTGCTCAGAATTTATCTTATCTTGATACCCATTTCTTTTTTTATTCCCAGAGCCAGACCCAACATACTCGATTTTGTTATCTCAGAAGGGTGCACACCTGTAATAAAATGTAAATGGAATATTTAGAAATCTGCACATACATTTCATACTTGTAGTTCATAATACTACACCACTACACTAGAAATTTAGATGTAATTCTGACCTGAATATTTTGCTTTATGTTTGAAGTTTAGCAATATTCAGGTAAAATTTTTTAATTGTGGTAAGCAAAGTTAACACTGAACTGTCAGTGTGGTGTCACAACTATTAACTTTTTTTTCTCTTCTAGAAGAAATAGAGTTGTGTAGTTCTTCCATGGTAGCACATTTTTTACAGAAAAAAGATTATGGATTTAAAATTTTCATTCTTTTCCATGTACCACATGCAAACTTAAGCAAACATTTTTTTCTTTCCACCCAATCAGAACAGGGGCAAAGATTAATACAGTGGAACCATGCTGTAACAAGTATAGGCTATAACAACATATTTTCTACAGCGATAAGTTTTGAATGCACTGTGCTATTGTATATCCAATGCATTGTTTCACTAAAAATGAGTGCCTTTTTATATTCTTGCTCACTATAATGATAGTATCGCTGTTTCTTAGTTGAAACATGTGTAAATGTTTGTACTATTGCAGCTAGATATATACAATTGGTATATTCGGGAAGTATTTCAATTGTCTATATTTCAGTCAAGGATAGTAATTCATGTAGTATTTGGAAGGTCGTGGCAATGACAACTTGTTTGTATTCTATATATTTTCATTTTTCCAAATTGATTATTTTTCTTTCCTAATTTCAGCAGTAGTAACAGACGTCAACAACAGACGTCATAGGACAATAGTGCATCTTTTCCTTTTCACTGAGTTAGTAAACTAAAAACATTGCCATAGCAAGGCACGACATGGTGAAACAAGGAAAATAACAGAGGTCACCTTTAGCTAACGTAATTGACTGCTCGAAAACAATATGTTTTCAATGAGGAAACTTTTGATCAATATATAGGGAAGCACGACCTTTCTCGGGTATCACAACAGTTTGTCACAGCACAATCGTTTGTCAGCTGTCAGTTGGACAGTCTGCAACGAGTTATCACGTTACTTGCACCGACCAGCGCCCGCAACTTTAACCTTCTTTTGTGTTTAGGATATTTCAGTTCAAATATCTATTAATTTTATTTTCCGTCGGTGCGAAGAGTCAATAGGGCGCCTGGATAGAAAAGTAATGATTCTCTCTCGTCTTCGTAGCTCTTGAAGTGACAAGTTTTGTTTTATGAAGGCTGCCATTTTGTCTTGTTTATTTTTGTTCATCAGCTGCAAGTGTCATTAGTTTGTTTTGTCGAGACGACAATAAATCTCCAGTAAACATTTAACATCTTCTTTTATTTATTGGCAATCCTGGTATCAACAAACTTTCATTATTATATAGTCAAATTCTCTAACTTAAACTGAGTTAGTTCGTTGCTCTTTACTGAGAACTACAACAAGAGAACTGGGCAGTAACTTGTTACATGTTCTCTTTTTTGTCTGCAAATAAGTCCCGCCCCGTACAGAGGTAAAAAAAAATTACAAACTTTTCTTTCCTCCTTCAATACTGTACTACCTATTCCCTCCCCCTTTTGACCTTCTTGGTTGCCTGTTGTCCTGTTGCCATATGGAGTTTCATATGGGGAAACAAAGATGGGTGGAAGAAAGTATTTATTGCATGAGCAACTAGAAGAGGGGAGCAACAAGCAGGTAGGCAAAACTGAAATGGAGATATGGCAAAAAAGAGATGAGTGGAGAATGGATTGGAGAGATTTGGGCGGCTCTTAACATAGAGATCTTGAGAGTGGATGAGGATGAAGCAAGGTATGGAGCAGTGCCAGAATGCAAGCACAGGGGAAATGGAAGATCCCAGAGAAAATCCACAGGCCAACAGTATCGTCCAGCACAATTCTCATATCTGAAAATTTGGGGAATGACCCTGCCGGGAATCGAACCTTGTTCACGTAGGTGGGAGGCGAGTAATATGACACTGCACCACTACAGCTTCTGAGTAGAGATAAGTATTGATTGCACGAGCAGCTGGAAGATGGGAGGTTGCTAACAAGAAGGGAGGGTACCCACTGCCCAAACAAAAGTGCGATGGCAATGGAAAATAAAAAGTTGATTTGACACTTTACAGTATGTTCCTCATCAGCAGGGTACCATAGTCTCCAGACTTCCTCATTGTTTATATTTCAAATGATGACAAATACAAGCTGCTGATATTCTCAGAAATAAAAGTGCCTTCAATTACACTGATGAGATTTAGAAGCTGTATCTATGAAATGGCGTAGGCAGTTGTGAGGCTTGTTTATTTTCAGTCTTTGTTGAGTGCGTATACGATACAATGTGACCAACTTGTGAGTGCTGATAGTGATAGTGTTTGGCTCTATCGTGATGGTACTCTTTGTGCATACATGGATGAAAACATCTGATGTAGTTAACTTGTGAAAACTTACTGTTTGTGTGCATAGAAAACATTCATGTGTCATGCAGACTTGAATTTTAAGTTTATATTGATGTGTATCTAACTTCTCGGTTCTTTCGAATGAAGGGGTTACTACGCTGATTACTCTCTTTGTTCCTGCTGAGGAGAGGGGAATCAAACCCCAGGGTGTGGCGTATGGAAATAGGCTCCTGTCTGGGGAGTTTTACTACCCTCACAACCAGGGCTGTCAATAGGTGGGATGCCAGCGGTCCCTAGGGATGTGAATGGATGAGTGAATGATTAATTGAGAGTGATCATGGGGACGATCAATCTGGCTGGGGTGACTGCATTTATCCGCAGTGGCCTCGTCGGCCGTGTGTGGGAAAAAAAGTAGGAGAGGATTTGCCGTGTGGTTTAGGGGCGACTTTTGGTGGGAATGAATTTCCTGGAGGCTAATCTTATTACGCATTCGGTAGGTAGGGCTTCCACTGTCAGGTGTCGAACTCGAATCCATCTACCCGAGGCTAAGCGTACTCTGCTCAAGGGAGCTGTGGTGCCTGGAACAAGGGTTGCCGAGGTTTCCGGTACACTAACAGGTACGACGGTCTCTATGGGTTCCGGAGCTATGTCTTCCTGCTCAATGCTCTCAGGTGGGCACCAACCAAACAAATGATCCAGGGGACTCTCGTGTGTCGCTGGTACTACAATATCATGTTGGATAGGTGACTATTGGTTCTACAGTTAACAGTGCAACATCACTTGAATTCGCTAGTAGATTATTAATAGGTAGCGCTCAATTTAAGGCGCGTCTCTCACCTCGCCTCTGGCGGCTATCAAGTCCGCCGTGAGTGTGACGCATCAAACTTTATAATGGACCAAGGAATCTATTCTACAAGTGATGTAGGCGACACGCACAAAGTATGAGTTACGTAAGTTTTATTACGTGAAACAAAAATATTATTGAGGACGTCACTCGATACAAAATATTTAAAATATATAATTTAAATACTAGGCCCAAAAATTACTCTCTACAGGCGAAGGCAAGCCTGAAAAGGAATAGCAAAATATCCACCTACGCAATTCACAGCGTATGATGAAGTTAATGGGAATCTCCAAGGGAACTTTAACCACATACCGACCTGCTACCGCGGTAGTTAAAGGAAGTCGACTTAAGGTGAGAGTAGTGGGTACAGGTGGTTGGAGTTCACCGTCTGGTGAGTGATGACTCGTGTGGACGAGCCTTACCCAAGCTGCAGGAGCTTGAGTGATGGCGGCCTTCCAAGCTGCCGGCTGGAGCGGATGGAGTTTGAGCCTTGGCGCAGGCTTGGGAGAGGGAGGAGAGTATTTGCAAACTGGGTTGGGCTCGTGATTCTATTCGGCCTGCAAGCCCTGCATCTCTTACTGGACCATGGTGCTGGACATCTATTTATACTTTTTTTCTGCAGATCAATAGTTCTTCAGGGTGCGGGGGGTAGTGCAGCCTTCCAATGCAGGGGTTGTTTTATCAGAGCGGTGGAGCATCAAACATTTCTTATCTCCGTGCTTGGAGGCGACGACGAATAAAAACACCTCTGCCTGAGGCTGGCTGGCCGTGACATCACAAGGCCACGGGGATGCTGCCATCTCGGGGGTTGATTGGAACTTCTTCCGTGCTACCATGAAGAGTTGTGGATATTCAAAATTAAATATTCTATTTGTCAGGGTGGCGCTTCCATGTAGGGAACCGGGGAGGCTGTGTTTATGGTAATTACTTAGCTTCATTACAATTATGTATTCGGCTGTCCAGGCTTGTGGAATCTCCATGCTCAATACGTTTATCTAGTTCGCCACTGTTATGTCTTGTCCCGAATGAAGGGTCACTCACAGATGGGACAAAGTCATCTGTAGGGAGCGCAGCTGCACTGCGCAGTATGCTGGCATGCGTCAATATAAAGTAATTATTCTTATATTTCAGTTTTTTTATTTTTTTATTTTTTTATTTATAATTTTTTTTATTTTAAGGATTTGATCGAAAAAACAGTTTACACCAAACTAGAAAGTTTTTTTGGTTCTTTATGTAATAGAAGGAAGGGTTGATTGTATTGAAGACTTAATCAATATGATGTGATTTTGGGCTTGCGAGGGGCGAACAATGCCAGATTACTTTACAGATTTTCCAGATCTTCGTTGGATGCAGATACTGATGTTGAAATTCCCAGTGCCCGAGCTCCTATACAGGCTCGGAGGTGCACAAGATCTTGTTCTCAGGGTTATTTGCATGTCAACAGCCTGTGGCGGCATCCCCTCGTAGCACATATCTATTATGAATTAGCTAGAGAGTCATGGCTTTAACTTACATAGTCCAACATGTGTTCAGCGACTACATGGTACACTCACTGGATAGGACCAGTTCCCCGAGCTGAAATCTGAATAAAAAGAATTAATAAGACACAAATTCCAATAAAGTAATATATATTACGAGACAGAAATACACGTGGTAGCATACACTTCCTGTGTCTGAAGCAGGTCTGGCACTCGAGGCCTGCCAGGTGCCTATGCGGCAAAATGGCTTAACAATGCAAAGAAATGACGGCGGTAAAACTCTTCGGGGTCATGAGTCGGTGGAGAGGAAGGTTGGCACACGAGAGAGCAAAAGAGATAACAAAAGGTTCCGGTAAATTACAAGTATAAACTATTGACACTCTACATGATCAGTAACACTTGTTGAAGCTCCCGTGGCACACGGCGCGGAGGAGCGCACATCCACCCTCGATGACCCACTAGACCATACTAAAGATTATGGCGTGTAGGTACCATTAGGAAGGGACACCTTCCCACCAGCATCTTGAGGGAAATGTTCACAAAATGCAAAAAACAAACACTTTACAAACAAGATCAGGTGCAGACAGGAAAACAATCAGGAAATTATTTTTTGTAATTCTTGGTATTTGAAACTCTTCAGGAAAGTCTTTTATAGCTAGAGACCTGAAAAAATTAGCAAACATGATAAAGCAATAAAATAACGTGAATTTTCACATATAAAACAAAAAAATTGTGATATTTGAGAATTTAAACTGTAATACACAAATTGTACAAAATCATGTAGTATTTTCGCAAATTATTATTGTTTTATGCCACATAGTTGCTTCTAAGACGTATTTTATGTGTTGTTGGATATTCATATATGAATGCCAGTAGATTTCTTTGATTTATCATCATAAACAAAAACATGTTTCTTTCCAATCACGTGTATTTACGACCATAGATAACATGATTGTCTCAATAGATGATGCGTCACTTTGGGTGAAAATTCTACTGCACAGCCCTGCAAAAGTTTATTTGTTCATTAGGAAAACATGCCATTGTAGTGTTCATGTCTCCCAAGCACCATGTTATCTATGGAATTCACGCCATATTTACATTTGTAGTATCGTCACGTTTTAACCAACAATTCTTTAATTTTTACAAAGCGAGCGGCACGGCGGTGAAAAATGTGTTCATATGCATTTACTTATGTAAAGTATATTTGTAAGTAAATTTATCACGTATTTTAAACTTGTATTCGTCCAGTTAACGGGATTTTTATCATACTCATTATCTGTAAATATACGTGGTAAAAAATGACACGTTTGAAGAAATGAAAGTTATGTGCCTAATGAAAAAAACCGTCGTTGAAAGTTTCTATGGTTCAAAAACATACAGGCAGATTTCTCTTAATTTTTTTTTTATCTTCGTACAAGGCATTTTTATTTTTTTTAACAGTGCTTGTATAGTTGTGTATAAATGGTTTACATTATTCTTTTCATGAATCATATGCCCTTGGCAGTGCATTGCGAGCATTTGTGGTTACAGGGGTCAGGCAGAATACAAAATCATAAGTAAAATCTGAAATTATTTTCAATGTTTTTGTCCTAAAACCATAACTGTGTATTTCTCTGGTAGTGAGGAATTTTGTGCAAGGAAATAACAATTAATAAAAAACACCGCTTATCAATAGGAATAACATTGCCAATTTCAGGTTTTACAAATAAAGTGACATTTATCAAATTAGGTATGTCTTTATAAAGAGCACATTAAAAATTTGAGCAATTCTTATCCAGAAACCTGCATTTTTGTAGCAGGAAAATAACAGCTATTTATAACAAAAAATAACACCTTTTTTTTCGAAAAAATAACATATATTTTTGAAAAAAATAAAACCTACTTCTTCAGGTCTCTGTTTATAGCTGTTGCTAAGTATCTTGCAATTATACGTTTCTCTATTAAATGCAGGGACAGGCAAGCAAAAGATACAAATACACTTCAGGTTAAATTACGGAAACAAATTACATATAAAAACCCTTTAAGAACAGTGCTATTAAATAAGGCAAAATTTAATATTCAAATTGTTGGAAATTAGCTCTGCGAACTTGGCAATGTGGCTGCCGGAACTGCTAGCATCTTTGACTGTATATTTTGTTAAAACATGAAATCTTTTTTTCTGCGCTTTTAAAACATAACAAGACAATACAAAACACTTGGATAATTATAAAAATAATTACAAGCATTCCAAATTGTGTCAGTGTGAACACACGTGAACCATGTGGGTGAGCACTAAATAATAAATTATGCTTTAAGGCAGGGAAGCAAGGAGGAGATAACACTACCTCATGCATGCATTAGACTCTGCTTTAAGGGGGTCACACTTAAACACAAAAAGAAACATGCAGGCTGCTGGTTACTCTTGGTAAGTGGGTCTTTTGGACACTGAATGGTTCACTGTCATGTTCGTGTGTGAATGACATGCTACACAATATACACTGGTGCACATTGTGCGGTCAATGGAGCAGCGAGCACTATTGATCTGCCCCCCCCAAGTGGAGCACAGAGTGAGGGCGACGTCAAATATGATATTTAATAATTCTTTAAGTAAATTTTTTCTTAGTAATGTTAAAATTAGAACGACTTCTTTTGTTGTGAAAATTAAATTTTGTATATAAATTCCAAATTTTTAGGTTTTTGGGCTTCTACCAACATTAAAAAAGTCTGCAGTTTTGTCAGACCAAAGCTCATTATTATAAACCGCGTTGTTACAAAGTAGCCCGATTTTGGACCCTTCAGGTTCCTAAGGAGGTTCCACTGTAAACTGATATTCTGAAAGGATATATACGAAACCACTGTGTCGCCAACTAATGCATAAGGTCCGAGTATATGTAACTCGCAGCAAGTGTCAAGTTTGAGTTACTTATTACTGAAGTTCGTAAAGAAACTAGGGATGGGTCCATTTGGGTAATCACCTTAAAATTCCAGACACCATCAAAACATCATATTAACATTGTAATTTTTTCATGTAGATATATGCAGATTTTATACTTTTTTTTCTTCTTCTGAAAAATGAATAATTGGAATGATATAAAGTAATGTGGGGCAAGTGCATTTATGGGGCAAGTTCATAACTGCCGTGTAAAACTTGCACAAAACAGTGTAGAGAGTTGCCACCTGTAGGATATCATTTTTAACATCTGTTTGATGCATTTTTAGGTCAACTATAATACATAGAAAAGGTTTCAATTTTCATTAGTTGATTGTAGTCTGTACGTCAATTTCCACCCTCACATTTTAATCTAGCGACATGCCAAAATGCCACTATTCTTGGATTTTTTGTGGTAAGTAAAATATTTTGAAGTTCTTCATTCAAAATAAATATTGACCAGTGTTATTCTCCTTGGCCATTTCGTAGGTTTTAGGCCCTGGTCCACACTTTCTCCTTAAAAGTGTGGGACTAGTGTGGACCACTCTGCAATTACCTCTCTATTTGAATGGGGGGCAAGTACGCACTGTTTTGTACTTGATCCTTCACTAAGAATGCCTAAGTTGGTATCCTTAGACTAATAGGTTCTTTCCTGCCTATGTACTAAATACATAATTCATTCCAAAGATCAAATGCAGAGTATGAAAATTAAAGACACTATTGTTTGTGAAAATTGCAACACCCAGAAAGAATGGCCAAAACAAATCCAAACTCGGAGGATGTGTAGAACAGCATACCAGCAATAAGTGATTACTATTGCAGAGTGATGGAGTACACGTAGGCCCAGCAGTACTCTCTATTGTGTGACCGGAAAGGTCCTTCTTACGCCAAATCAGTCAGTAAAGACCCATCAAACGAAGTCAAATGAAGTGCCAGTATGCCTTGTCAACATCAAAGGGTGCCATATCAGCATGTGAGTGAGTTTGAACAGGGCAGAATGATTGGTCACTGGGAAATGGGTTCGTCATACCATGACATTTCTGCTCGTACAGGGCATGCTGCTACGACAGTGAGGTGTGTGTGGCACCAGTGGATAGAAGAGGCTTGTACGCATCAAAGAGCAGTAGGAGAGGTAAAAGTTGGAAGAATAAACCCTTTACATAGCTTCAAAAGAGTATAATACACTCAATATGGTGATTGATCATGCCAGAGGTAGAAGAGGAGTAAAGTAAAAATCACAGGGTCTGTGTTACTGCTCTCCCCGAGGATGTGGAAAAAAAACATATTTGCAGGGCTATTGGAAATGGAAAGATTTGGGTTTGGCCTTTCAAGGTACCCAAGGCTGCAGCAGTACGTGAAAAGCAGTAACCTGATAACCCCATTTAAGGATTCCAAACAAAATTTTGATAGGCCTTATTATTACTTTATGAAAATACCTGACCTTCCACTAAAAATAACCCTGATGTATTGAGATAGCAAGAAGAAATTATCTGTATTCATTTGTGATTCACCCATATTTTGAGAAGGTAAATGGATTGTACAACAGCTGGGGCTTGCTGATAATGTTTGCCTAATTTTTTATATGGATGAGCTGAGTTTTGCTAGATATCCCTCTAAAACCAAAGTTGTGGGTGTTAGAGGCTCGTCCTCTTGTCAGACCACTGTGGTTCATCAAGACGTGACAAAATTTCCGTGTTGTTATTGGTTTCTGCAAATGTCGATAAAGTATTTCTATTGGTTATCTCAAAGGCAAAAGTCCCTCCAGAAGAAGCTTATCTGGTTGGCTTATGTTGCTACAGCTAACGAATGAATCAAAACAGACATTTTTGTGTAGTACTGTGAAAAATTTTTATTTCTTTGCTTGTTGTAGTGATTTGTGATGGACACAAAACCTACTTGTCCTTGAATCTGATTTAATGTGCTAGAGGGGAAAACATCACCGTCCAAATTCTTTCTCCTCAATCAACGCATGTTCTTCAGCCACTTTACTTAAGTGTGATGATGTCCTTAAAGAGTGCTTGGGACATTCAGTTGGTGAAGTGGCAAAAACATCACATTGGCCAAGCTCCCAAAGAGAGAATTTTCATGATTATTAGCATACTGTTAAAGGATCTGGATTTTAGTGTAAATAAATTGTGATTCGAAAAGCAGGATTATATCTTTTTATTGGGGAAGTGATCCTAGAAAGTATCCCTTGAGGCTTTACTTTTGGATGTTTCTTCTTTCTGGAAGAGCTATTCAATATTTAAGTTCATAAACTGGATGCCTAGATCCTGCATTGGAAACAAAAATTGACCCAGCCAGCCATGATGACTTTTCTGGAATTATTTATGACTTTGTAGTCTCACAAATAGCACATCCTTTCAATATTTGTTGTTTATTTTTCACATCTTCCAACTTACACCTAGGCCTACATTGTGCAATGACCCAGCCGAAAAATGAGACCTCATTATCAGGGCCGCTGTCTTCCGAAGTACCATCAACTTTTCACCAAACACGTGCCTATTTAGCAAGTGGAAGTGAAGTTAACAACAATAGATATGCAAAGTCTTTTCAGGAGTTGCTTCTGGAGACCATTTGGAGCCTCAAGGTCTCAGATCAAAAGAAGAAGAAGAGGGGAAGGTAGTTGTGGGATCAGAAGCGATTATGTTAAATGAAGTTTACAAGACGTCTTCAGGAAAAACAGGAAACAGAAGAGATGGAGAAAATGAAGGAGAAAATACAAAAAGAAAATGAAGACGTTGAAAACGATCAAGGCAAGAAAATTAGGTCTAAGGAAATTTCATTAGAGTCAGCTGGTACAGAAGATGATTATTTTACTGTAAGAAATTCTGATTAATGTGGGGACTTGGATGAGTTTTTGGAAAAATGCTTGATAACGAGGAAGCAGATGAACAGGATTTCAAAACAATACTGGGTGTTGGACTATCGTAAAGTTCTTAGGAAAAATGAAACTTAAACATTTTGTTGGTAAAGTAATACATTTTGAAAATAGTGAGCCCATCTTCAAACTACATGAGAAAGTATTTGTGAGGCTCAAGAACTTTCAAGTCACCACCATCAGAAGATATCAGCTCAGTGGTAAAAAATGATGTTTGTGTCCTTCCACATCCTATAAAGGGAAGACGTGGGGAGGTCCATTTTAAAATTGATTTTTCAAGGTATAAATTTTGATAAAGTGCCAAATATGTTCGTTGACCGCATTTTATTTTGGGTAGCAAAAACCTCACTTTCGTCCTTATTCATGTTCCTAGAAGTTCAATTTGTTCCTCCAGGAAGGCTTTTTAGGCACTTTTTTCATTATTTTTAAGATTTAGGACTTGCTTTGTTATTTTCCTTGTGAAATACTTATTGATAGTGGCTGAGGTCTCATTACTAAGTTTTACTCTGCCATTTTAACTGATTACCATACTTTTGTACTTACAGCTTTGTATTGTACTGCCAAATATAACTGGAGCTGGTCATTAGTTAGTTTTTTTATGTAAGTAGGTACATAAATTGTTGATTTTAATAACTAGGTACAAATTGATTTGAAGTCTTACGTAAGTTCCTATTTTTAAGTAGAGTATTAGTAGTAGATCAATGTATGTTCTGGTGCAGGAGCCTAGGAGCAGGTTGCCATGCTAGAATTTTCTTTCAAAAATTGCCCATTTTCACACAAAATCATATCTTTTAGCCCAAAAATGTCTTAAAATTTCCCTTTTACCCTACAAATTTCCCATTTTTCCCAAAAAAAAAAATGCCCTGTTTTTCTCTAAAATTTGCAGAAGCAACTCATGTGCAAAAACAAGCCACCCGAAGCCAATTTAGGACAATTTGTGTGGCTTCCTTAATGCTTCTGGACGAAACAATGAAAAATCAATAAAATAAAATTATTTTGATATATTATTTATTTTTAATTTATATACTATATATTTTTATAGTTAAAAAATCTTAAGGCATAAGTATTAAGTGTTATATATCACCGCACTTGTCTTTGCAGGGCGCATACGACCAGGATGCCATAATAAAATTATTTTTAAAATTATATATATATATATATATTTAATTTAAATATATTTTGTAATTAAAAATTAAAGTCATAAGTATTGTGTTACAAATCACGGGACTCACCCTTTCAAGGCGCATACGATCATGATGTCATACCATCATTCTGTCGCGATTTCTCCTGCTCTATCATTCTGATTACACGACTGCCATATTGGATCTAGGTTACCCTGACCTTGAACTTACACCAAAAAATCTCAAAAATTCATAAAATTCTAAAATTTAAAAAAATCTAGAAAAGTCCAAAATTTTTTTTTAAAAAGTATTAAAATAATCTTTAAATATGTATTAAAATATCCCTAAAAATACAAACAAAAAAAAAGTAAAAAAATCTAAGAACATTTCACGTAAACCTCACACTCATCCCACTGCCCTTAACATCAAACCCCACCCTTACCAACCCACCTTCTAATATTACAAAAACAAAGAAAAATCACAAAAAATGTTAAAAAAATCTAAAAATTCTAAATATCATATCACGTTAACCTCACACTCATCCCACCACCCTAAACATCACCCCCCCCCCCCTTTTACCAACCCACCTTCTAATACTAAATAATAAAGAAAAATCACAACAAATCTAAAAAATCTAAGAACATATCACGCTAACCTCACTCTCATCACATCACCCTAAACATTAACCCCCCCCCCCCCCACTCTTACCAACCCACCTTATAATACTACAAAACCAAGAAAAATCACAGAAATTGAGAAAATATATACCAAAAAAATGGTAACTCCAGCATGCCTCACATGTTAATATTTCCATCAGACAACAGCCAAATACCATACAACCCATCAAACATACCACCTGATTATACCAACCATCCATACAAATAAAAATGCTGACCACCACACCTCAGACATGTGAAACAAAATAAATACAAAAAATCACAAAAAAATTAATATATATATATATATATGTATTAAAAATTCTAAAAACATATCACGTTAACCTCACACTCAACCCAGCACCCTAAATATCATCCCTTACCCTTTCCTACCTATATAATAACACTGCAAAACAAACTAAAATAAAAAAAAAATGAGAAAAAATTTACAAAAAATTATAACTCCAGCATGTCTGTCATGTCACCATTGCCATCAGACACCATCCATTTTACTTACCCTACCAACCAAAATCTCTAGTACCTACCAACAATACCACCCATTATAAAATTAGCATTTCTCAAACATTTGTCCACGCAGATCATATAATGTAAACATACAGCCACATACCATTGACGTAATCAACTTCTTCTTCTCATACCATCCACCATATTTCCATAGCTCCATCTGCTCCATCTACTCCATTTGCTCCCATCACTCCATTTGCTCCATCTGCTCCATTTGCTTGACTCTGAATATTTTCCCCCACTCATGTAGATCTTGTAAATTTTTCCGCTTGTGTAGGGCTTTATTAGCTTGCACCATGTCTAAAGACTTAGAAAAAAATCTCAATATTTTGAGTCACAGGTGAATATAAATTGTGATATCTTAGGACCAGGCTCGTGAAATTTAATTTGTAAGAATTATTTCTAATCCTGGGAATTTAATTTTTAAGTCCTACATAGCAATAGTAGTGATTAGTGTAAAATATTAATTTGCTTTTTTAACGAGAGCTGTTTATAACAGACATGGGTATGATACAGGTTTAAAATAAGAGAATAAAAAAATTGTATTTATCATTCAATTTTAAAATTTATTAAATCTTTTAAGTTATACTGAAATTTCATGTAGAGTACAGCAAAAATTTATCTCAGCTTCATTTTCAAGTCTCCTATATTCAAGACTAAATACTACACTATTTATTGCCTCAACCAATTTTCGTAGGCATAACTATCCTACTTGGATTTTATTCCATGTACAGTGAAATCCCGTACCTACGAAAGTTCATAAAAATGTGAAAAACTGACTTAATTATGAGTACTCGTAACATCAGATTCATCACAAAAAAAAATTAATATTAATTTTATGGAAAATGTAGGGTGGCTTGGCTGATATAAACATGGCGGGAACTACTAATATAGCTAGATTATGTGCGCTATCACTTATATAGTAATAAATATACGTGTCTGAATCCATGATTCATAATTAAAATGTGATTTAATATTAAAATACATACGTATGAAATTTATATTTAGATGTGAGAGCGGGGGACGTCATTACAGCAGCAAAAATTATTCACAAAAGGTTTCTACTCCATACTGTATTTACTAGTATTACTCTCACGCCTTTTTTAAAGAATATTTTAGTTCAAAAATTAGTGTGCTTGAATTATATAAGGAATCGCCAAGACTCGCCAAGATACGTGCATGTAAACATTAAAATGAGGTCTACTGTACTTGCATGTTGTGGCCAATTGCTAGCTGCTTCCTCTGCATCATCAGTTGAAATAATTACAGGACAAAAATAAAGAAATAAAGGGCAATCATTAGTATTACTGCACATTGTTTTAATTTTACTGTGCAGCTAAATGTAGGAAAAGGCATGTGTAAACATATGTAATTACAATACAACAGTTTTCAACATGGTGGATTAGAGGGAGAAAAAAAAAGAGCTACGTACATTTCAAAACATCCTACCAGACCAAAAGATGATTTAAATGTTGGTGTTAATATAAACATTATTAGCAAATTTAACTCCACACATAAACCAGCAATTTATAAACTTTTATCGATAACGAAACTTTAGCCGCACGTTGCAGTATGTTCCACGAATGTTCAATCAATCATCTGCTCGCGTTCATATTGATCCAGTGCTTCTGTTCTAACAAAATGCCAGCACCCCTATTGTACCGGCCATCTTGTGAAACCTAAACCGCATGCAGCAGTATGTTCCATGAATGTTTAACCAATCATTTATTTACTAATGCTCATATTGATCCAGGGCCTCTGTTATAAATAAATGCCAGTACCCCTATTATACCGGCCATCTTGTGAAACCTAAACCGCATGCCACTAATTCTTCCACATATTTCCAACCAATCATTTGCTCGTGCTCATATTGATTCTGTGTCGCTGTTGTAAATAAATGCCTTGACAAAGAATGCGAGCATGTGTCGGACAAAGCATGCGGCATTGCAACATCTATTGCAGTGCAGCATTGCCACTTCTCATAGAGTGTGACCTATACAGGTTTTACGAGATTAATAATGCACAATTTAAGCAATTTCAATTCACCACAATTGTTAGAAAAGGCAAATATTATTCATTTAAATGCATTCGGATCACTCGTAAAAACGGAAATACAAAATAAACCCTCACCCGCTGTAACCAGACCTTGGCAGTATAGTACTATATGACGGTGTATTAAAATACTGATGTAAGTACACAAATCTTGTAATAATCCGTACTCGTAGGTACAGAATTTCACTGTATGTCTATGCGAATAAACCAAGCACCATCATTTTCTTTATATATCAGGCAGGATACAACACCGGCGAAAAATTAAATAATTCTTTTTTATTTATATCATATATATATATACACACTTGAGACCACAAACATAAAAGCATAAATCTTAAATTTTTGCACACCATTCACAATGTGTCTTTACCGCAGAATACTCACTTTTCACATAACTAATATAATTTGCTTATACACAGCTCGAGACAGTCTCTGCTAGCAAGCATCCATCCAGAACCCTTGACAATATATTCTTCTTCTTCACGACAAAATTTCATGTTTGTCACTGTTAAACTAAGCTTCCTAACTGAAACCAGGCTACTTATATACTTGCAAGCAGGCACCATAACATTCATTGTTCCACCCACCATAACTCAAGTTTACATAAACTATAGAGTTCAGACCAGCCGAAAAATAAACATCACTGTCATCTGCTCTACCAACCAACACCAGACGAAGTATACTCATCGTTCATACCTCTTGCTATAACTCAAGCATACCTCAACCATTCGTCCACACACAGACCATACAAAGCAAAACATACAATGACCCCTCACAAGACAGACCAATTGATTAATTTCCCCGACTTCAGCTTCGTTGTAGACGAAGCTGCCACCATGGTCTTAAGATTTTTTCTTAGATTTAACAATTTTCCAAAAAAAGTAGGTCATTTTGCTCCTCAAACAGGCCATTATGGGTCAATGGGTCAGACTGATGAGGGGTTGGTGAATATTTTCCTTTGTATGGTCTGTGTGTGCACGAATGTTTGAGGTATGCTTGAGTTATAGCAAGAGGTATGAACGATGAGTATACTTCGTCTGGTGTTGGTTGGTAGAGCAGATGGCAGGGATGTTTATTTTTCGGCTGGTCTGAACTCTATATTTTCTGTAAACTTGAGTTATGGTGGGTGGAACAATGAATGTTAAGATGCCTGCTTGCGAGTATATAAGTAGCCTGGTTTCAATTAGGAAGCTTAGTTTGACAGTGACAGATATGAAATTTTGTAATGAAGAAGAAGAATATATGGTCAAGGGTTCTGGATAGATACTTGCTAGCATAGACTGTCTTGAACTGTGTATAAGCGGATTATATTAGTTATGTGAAAAGTGATTATTCTGGTGTAAAGATACTATGTGAATGGCATGGAAAAATTTAAGATTTCTGCTTTTATGTTTGTGGTCTGAAGTATGTAAATATATATGATATAAAAAAAAGGGATTTAATTTCTTGCCGGTGTTGAATCATGCCTGATATATAAAAAAAATTTCAGTGCTTGGTTTATTCACATATACATACATTGAATAAAATCCGAGTAGTCTAGTTATGCCTACGAAAATTAGTCGAGATAGTAAATAATTTACAGTGTGGTATTTAGTCTTGAATGTAGGAGAACTGAAAATGAAGCTGAGATAACTTTTTTG
Organism: Dryococelus australis; assembly: GCA_029891345.1. Classification (NCBI taxonomy): domain Eukaryota; kingdom Metazoa; phylum Arthropoda; class Insecta; order Phasmatodea; family Phasmatidae; genus Dryococelus; species Dryococelus australis. The sequence goes on from CM056993.1 coordinate 86,782,820, forward strand.
CTGCACTCTACGTAAGATTTCAGTATAACTTAAAAAATTAAATAAATTTTTAAATCGAATAATAAATACAATATTGTTATTCTCTCATTTTAATCCTGTATCATACCCATGACTGTAATAAACAGCTCTTGTTAAAAAAGCAAATTAATATTTTAAACTAATTACTATTATTGTTATATTGGGCTTAAACAAATAAATTCCCAGGGTTAGAAATAATTCTTGCAAATTGAATTTCACTAGCATGGTCCTAAGATATCACAATTTATATTCAGATGTACTAAAAATATTAAAATTTTTTCTAAGTCTTTAGACATGGTGCAAGCTAATATAAGTCCTACACCAGCGGAAAAATTTACGAGCTTTACATAAGTGGGGGAAAATATTCAGAGTCGAGCAAGTGGAGCAGATGAAACAGATGGAGCAGATGGAGCGATGGAGCAGATGGAGTGATGGAGCAGATGGAGTAAATGGAGCTATGGAGCTCTGGTGTACGTGGTATGAGAAGAAGTTGATTGTGTCACTGGTATGCGGCTGTATGTTTACTTCATATGGTCTGCGTGGACAAATGTTTGAGGTATGCTAATTTTATAGTGGGTAGTATGGTTGGTAGGTATAAGAGGTTTTGGTTAGTAGGACAAGTAAAATGGGTGGTGTCTGATGGCAATGGTGACATGAAGAACATGCATATATTTGGTATATTTTTTCTTAATTTTTTTATTTTAGTTTGTTTTGTAGTATTGGTATGTGGGTAGGTAAGGGTAGGGGATGATGTTTAAGGTGCTGGGTTCAGTGTGAAGTTAAAGTGATATGTTTTTAGATTTTTAATTTTTTTTCTAGTTTTTTTTTTTTGTAATTTATTGTATTTATTTTTTGTATATCTGAGGTATGGTGGTCAGTATTTTTATTTGTATGGATGGTTGGTGTAATCAGGTGATTTGTTTAATGGTTTGTATGATTTTGGCTGTTGTCTGATGGAAATATTAACATGTAAGACATGCTGGAGTTACAATTTTTTTGGTATATATTTTCTCAATTTTTGTGATTTTTCTTGGTTTTGTAGTATTAGAAGGTGGGTTGGTAAGGGTGGGGGGTTAATGCTTAGGGCGGTGGGATGAGTGTGAGGTTAACGTGATATGTTCTTAGATTTCTAAGAATTTTTAAAATACTTGTTGTGATCTTTCTCTATTATGTAGTATTAGAAGGTGGTTAACGTGATATGTTATTAGAATTTTTGGATTTTTTAACATTTTTGTTGTAGTTTTTCTTTGTTTTTGTAATCTTAGAAGGTAGTCAGTAAAAGGGTTTTTTGGGGGGGGGGGGGATGTAAAGGGCGGTGGGATGAGTATGAGGTTTACGTGAAATGTTCTTAGACTTTTTTACTTTTTTGTATTTTTTGTATTTTTAGGAAATTTTTTTAATACTTTTTTTTAGGTTATTTTAATACTTTTTATAAATATTTCTTGAAATCTTTTAGATTTTTTGAACTTTTAGTATTTTATGAATTTTGGGATTTTTTGGTATAAGGTCAAGGTCAAGTCACCTGGATCAGAAATGATGGTCGTGTGAACAGAATGATAGAGCATGAGAATTTGAGACAGAATGATATTATGACATCATGACCATATGCACCTTGAAAAGACGAGCTCGGTGATATATAACACTTAATACTTATGACTTTAATTTTTAATAAAAAGACATATTTAAATTACAATAATATATAATTTTAAAAATAATTTTTTTATGCCATAATGATCGTATGCGCCCTGGAAAGACGAGTCCGGTGATACATAACACTTTATACTTATGCTTTTAAATTTTTTAATTATAGAAATATATAGCCTATAAATAAAAAATAAATAATTTACTAAAATAATTTTATTTTATAGATTCTTCATTGTTTCGTCTAGAATCATTAAGGGAGTCTCACTAATTGGCCGAAATTGGCTTTGGGTGGCTTGTTTTGCACGTGAGTGGCTTCTACCATTTTTACGGAAAAATGGGGCTTTTTAGCGAAAAACAGGAAATTTTAAGGCATTTTTGGGCAAAACATATGATTTATGTGTGAAAATGAGCGATTTTTGGAAGAAAAATCCAACATGGTGGTCCAATTCCTGCACCAGAATGTATATTGCTCTACTACTAGTATTGTAACACAATCTTTATAATTCCTTCAGATACCAATATCCTGGTCACACAAGGTGCCTTTTCTGTGCCTTGGAGATTGATAAAAATAATTATTTTTGTGTTAAGTGTTTATAAAAATGGTTTATGAGAAATATAAATTTGTTTCTTCCAATTATTCTTTTTTTTTTTAGTGTTTTCTACCCCCTATTGATTCACAAGATTGTAAAAATATTTAGCCCAGGAAATTTTTCTAACAATTGTCATATTTCAAAAGGCAAAATAGTCTTCAAGAACTGAGCTGTCTGGCACTTGCCCTGGCATTACTACCATTTGAATACAGTATTGATGAAGCCAGGTACACTCCTCGTCAAGAAGGGGCAAGTGTGTAACTGGGATGAACATGGGATTTTGGATTTAATAAATCTGGACAATACCGTATTTACCTGAAAGGAAGACTTCCCCTTTCGAAAAAAATGTTTTTGAGGGAAAAAATATTTAAACTTGAATTCAAGACTACCCCTGTGAAGTGCTGAAAAAATTATTTATGTTGGAAGTAATTTTTCTTGAATTTATGACAAACCTTTCAAGAAGAAATGCTATTATATGAATAATATGATATAATTTATTTACTTTTCTTTTAGTTCTTACACTGTAAAATTTTTGTGGGTGTTGTATATTCATGACTTAAGACATTTTGCGTCCCAGCAAAGCACTTCCTCTTAGGGCCTGGGCAGGGGGGGAGGGTGCATCAGCTAAGGGACCCTTGTCATAGTTGACAGGTACAGTCTCAGCACTACAAAAATACATACAACTATAGGACATACTGTATTTAAGCATGAAAAGCCTTTGTCAAAATCCTCTGTCACATGGCACACCAATTTTGGAGGACAAACTGCTGAGTAAAAATTATGAATAGAAGCCTATAGTAATTTTGTGCATGTAACACAAACTTAAATACTGAACTAGCAGTGTCACACATTTATGGTATTTGTGTCGAGGTTTTGAATTGAAGAAGACCCCGAATTGTAGACGACCCTTATTTTATCTATTCCTTTTCTGTCAAAAAACCTCATCTTCCTTTTGGATAAAAATGGTAATAAATTAAATGCTCAGTTAGAATATATATATGTGTGTGTGTGTGTGTGTGTGTGTGTGTGTGTGTGTGTGTATATATATCTGTGTGTGTGTGTGTGTGTTGTGTAGACACACACTCACATGCATGTGCGCACACACACATGCACAGTATTTAAAAAGAGTATTTTCTAAGAAGTAGTTGACCAGTTAACAAAATAAAAATAAATCTAGCCACAAAGTTTTTAGAACCATTCAAAGGCAGACTTTTCAAAAGTTGATGTGCACTTGTCCCACATTACCGTAGTTGAAATGTTATTCTTTCAGAAGATTTTGTTTTTGTTGTAATATTTCATTTGTGTTACGGCAAATATGAAAGTGTTTATTCAGTGTATGCTATTTGAATAAAGCTTAGGTTAAAGTTGTCAAGTCCATGCAAGTATTACAAGGCATTTGTTCGTGCTGTTTGATAAGTGCTTGTATTCCCACATTCTCTGTGTATGGTTTATGTTTAGTCTGCAGATTGGCCAATATGTCACTGTAAATGGTGCAGTAGTCTCTCATCTCAACATCTCATCTATCCACACCAATGATGGTGGGCTGTACAAGTGCATAGCATCATCCAAAGTGGGATCAGTTGAACATGCAGCAAAAATAAATGTGTATGGAATGCCATTTATTCGACCAATGGAGAAGAAAGCAATAGTCGCTGGTGAAACATTGGTTGTAACCTGTCCTGTTGCAGGATATCCAATTGAGTCCATTGTTTGGGAGAGAGGTGGGTATTAAACTGGCATATGCTTATTTATTTAGTAAGTAATATTAACTCATAGTAATTTGTAATGTTTTATAATTTTTTCAGGGGATAGTATACATTAACTTACAGTGAACACCAGATTTTGATAATATGGTCTAGAGCTGTGCCAATTCACAAAATGATGCCAATGTGCTTAATCACCAATGTGTTAATTCTGTAATACCAATTCACTGATGTGCTGCCAATGCATGAAAAGTTTTTTTGCTTATATTTAAGTGTAATTAGGTTACTATTATTCTTAATGATATCGGTGAAGTGCAGCACAATTAAAAGCAATTTAAAACTAATTTCAGTTTATAGTATCCCAAAAATAAACATAGTACCTAATGCCTAATGCAACAAACCATGTGAGTTAAAGTGAAGACAAAAAAATCTTTGGTTTTTTTTTATAAAAATACTTATTTGTGAACACAGAAATCAGTAACCATGCATAATGTTGTTTACATATTTTGTTGTGTTTAGTCAATTGATAGGCTTGATAAAAAAGTAGTGGATTATTCTTATGCAATTGTTCTGCAATAGACAGGATTAATGTTACTTCTAAAATATTTATACTGTTATTCTTAAAAAAAAAAAAAAAAAAAAAAAAAGTAAGCGAATTGATATTTAGTGCTTGAGTGCTTTGTTACACATCTGGGTTGGTATGATAAATTAGTTTACAAACAGGAAGATTTAAAATTAAGTAATGCCCTTCACAGAATTGATTTTGAACATAAAAATATTATAAATGACTTAGTAAATACAGTAGAAGCTTGTTGTAATGAATCTGCAGGAAACACTTTCTATGTTCACCACAGAGAGGAAACTTTAAACGTAAAGTTGTCTTGTAATAATATACAAAACTGATGAACCAAATTTATGTATGTAGAGTACTTTTTAATCCTAGTAACATGTGGGAAAGCATTTTATGACTGAAACACTTACTAAAAACAACTTGAATATAAACTTTCTTCAAAACTAAAATACATTGTAACTTGTATGAATAGCTTTTCAAGGGACCAAAATAAATACTGATGTAGAGAAATGCATACAGACTTATCTCCATTCAGACATCAACATCTGGTATGCTGTGTGGGTGGGTACAATATGTTGCAGAAAATAATAACGTATACTGTAGTTGATAAACTTTAAATAGTCAACTGTTTTAAGAAAAGAAAGGCAAAGTTATAGAAATTTTTCAAGACAGAAAATTTGCATTATGTATTTGCTATCTTTTCAAGATTGGTTTCCCTTTCTCTTACCCCCCACCAACAATATCAAGCTGGTAAATGATTGGATAGCACGGGGGAGCTTGGAACAAAAACTACAAACTTGGTTTAAAAAAACAGTGGACGTTGAGCACCTTTTTCACAGATGCTTCAGTTTCCTTCATTCCATGTAAAGGTGAAGAAAGCATTATACTAAGCAGGAAAACTTTCAATGTTCACAATGGCAAGACTTATCAATTATATATATTGTAGAATAACTAAGAACTACCACCAACATTTTAAGACACTGGCAAATTCGACAGAAGCCAATTCAAATCGGTACAGCTCGAAAAATAATCAATCAACAAGACACTAATCTAATATTTCAACGTTTGGATTACTTGCAGTACTGTATTTCTGTGTGTTAACCGTATGTTTGTTTTTGTAAATTCCAAAGACAAGCTGTAACTTTTTTCATTTAAAAGGCAGTCATTAGTGTAGTTAATAAGGAGTATGTTACAAAAAAATAGTTTCAGTAAATTTTTAGATAATCTTTATACGTACATACTTTCATGTCAACATATCTTTAAATTGATATCTAGTAAATTTAGTAGGGACAGTAAAGATTTGAAATTTTTGAATACTAATCAAATATTTACTTAATTTGTATTTGCTTCAGACTTTGGAATAATATTTTTAAAGTTCGAAACTTCGAAGTCATATGCGAATTCACGTATGGAAGGCATCTTTTGCATATGCTATAATCTGGTAATGACTATTTATGTAAAAAATTGTCAAGACTCTCGTTGCACTACATGAGAATATTTATTTTAATGTTTATTAAGTTAAAAATTTGTATTTGTGAGATAAAGTTATTACAATGACCTACACTAACTCTAAACAAACACTGTTAAAACAAGTGCTCATGTTTGTGGTCACACATCGCTAAATGGCTTTGACTAAGAATGTGCTCAAATACAGTATTTGATATTCTCCTGAGTTTTATCACAATGCCATTTTATCTGTTGCTTTCTTTCTGAAGGAAATGCTACTGTAGATTTGCAGTTTAAAGTCTTGTGGTCATACATGTGTTAATGTCGCAGTTTGGTACCATAACTTATGTTCAGAATTACGGCAACCGAGATGATAAAATTCAGATAACATGTAGTTATTGACGCCGGCTAACAGCCAGCAGCGTTAAGACCATGACGGCGCTCACCACTCACGTGGCACGTGGGCACCCACGTGCACAAAAAGGCCATAACCTGGACTTTCCCGTAATGGGATATTTATTTAAAGTGTAAACAATATCTTTTGTTTTATTTCAGGATCCAGGTATTTTTAAGTGTTAAAAATGTACGCTCGAAAAATGTTGTACAATGTTTGTTTGAAATTCAAAATGTGTGTCGCGCGAAGAATAAGGATGTTACTATTCTGGCATAAAATCCTCTATAAAGAACAATCAACGAGCACAGAAAATTCACAATTTAAAAGTCTAATGTGATCATGTATGCAAAATTATTTGTGTGCCATTTTTTTTTTAAATTAAAAATTTTTACTTGCGTGCAAAGCACTTCCACTTTTGTGAATCCCGTAGACAGCCATGGTAGGTACGTGCCACCCCTGCCTTTGGGCAGTCCATCGAGGGAGCTGGTGAGGTAAGACACTGTCACGTACGCACATCAAACTTTTAGACTGTTGTAGATTACCAGCTCATTTCTAGTATACCGGTTAACTTTTGCTTTGCGTATGTTTTGCCATACATTCCCCAGCATTATGCTTCCACTTAACCTAATAATTTGCGCCTTTGTGGCTTTTTAAACTTAATCGAGGAAGAAGGAGGAAAGATATCAGAGAGGCCATGCGACCCGTGCAACTTTGAAATCAGGCGCCATCCGCGTATGTGAAAGGCGCTTCGTTGTAATATCTGTTTAATTGCTGCATGCAATATTGAGGGCATTATTTCTATGTATGTATTTTAGGGTTTTTTCATGTTAAATTGTTTACGGCCACATCATTTGCGACTATGTGGTTAACAGCCGCCAAGTCAGTATCTGTGCCATCCATGCACTTTAAGGGTTTACTTGTGAAATGTCATATGCACTATAATTAATTTCAGGGTTTTATGTAATATTGTATTCAGGGTTCGGTGTATTTTCATGTACTTGATGCTTTGTACGTGTGACCACGCAGTCATTTTCATGTTTGATTTTCCCGTCATCAGGCGTGCTACTAGACTTTAAAGTCTTAAACCTTTAGGGGAATAATTTTTCCAATACCGTTACCACTTTGTCCGATGCCAATTTGCCGACTTTGTTGAAAACTATTGCAATTACACCTGCACCACATGGTTTGCTACACATTATATCCAGCGGCATCTGCGCCACCTAAACATTCTTTCATGCATCTGTATGTTTATTGTGGCCATTCATGTCGTGTCCCATGCTGTATCATCTTTATTGGTATAATTTGTACGGTGACATTATTTCTGTCCTAGCTGGCTATGTGTAACTGGCTTCATCACACTCACCACATGCTGGGAGATGCGCCCTGACGAGTCCGTGTTAGCGATGCCAAATAATCACACGTGTTTACTGCTCATTTCTTAATTTTCCGGGTCCTGTATCCAGGAAAAATGTACAGTCCATCCTACTGGCTGTAGACATCTTTCCTTGTGGGGGCTTTGTTTTCAAACACCCCATAGAAGTCATCCACCTAGGAGTGCACTAGAGTAATTGCAGGCTGGGGGTAGGAGCCCAACGGATTTTGTTAGACATGTCGTGAGTTTGTAATCATTAATTCCTTCATTTTGGCACGACTTTGTTATTGGAGAGCAATAAATGGTATGTATTCAGTGCAAACCTGTGCATTTACGTGTAGCATCAGTACAGCAAATCTCCCGCCTATTTTTCAGTGATAATAAGTTGTTTAGTGTTGACCAGTGTTTTGTAAAGACGCTTGAGTGAGATTAACACACAGAACTCACAGCATCCCTGAGAACCCTGAGTCTCACAATGTGGTGACTGGGAAACATTGCTGGCGCCCACCTACTGTAAGTAAATTGTGTCATCGTTCTTCTTGTGTTTCACCCAATGGCGTCAGTATAATTTCAATTACTTTTGTCATGAGTTATATTAATTTCGCGTCATGCACATCTGTTGGCAGAGTAAGAGACCAAAGGTGCGCTATATTAGTTCTCAAATTAACCATGAGTGTTCTTGACATTATTCATTGCTTCAATTGACAGTTACCTAATATCGGCTCATGGCTCAGAGAATGCTGCTAGTAGTATTTTGTGTGGTTTTTGGGCATATTATCACTTGTAATTTTTCATGTTATTGGCCATTACTTGCCATGTGAGAGAGGTACAGAACACATGGCAGACAAATGTGTTTGCTACATGAAATAGTGATCATACTCAAGTTTGCTCAGTGTGACCAGCAGATACTGAATCTGTAGTTTAGGGGTATTATTGTGATGTTCCAAATAAATTATTTCGATAATATTACCTATGACTTTCTCACAGGATTAATGCTTGTTGTAATTTCCACAATGCTCAATGTTTGCACATTATTTGGCATTGAGGAAGGTTCGTAGATGCTTTTCCAGGGTATCATTGTATTCAGAAGTCTTTTAACTATTGAAACAAATTAGTGTTTCATTTTTTAAGAAATGTTTTGGTTTTGCATCAAAGATGATAAAACGCTTACATTTTATTTGAAAATGCTCTTTTGATGAAGATGCTCTTTTAATGGTTTTTAACTTCTGGTGGGTTAAAAACTGCTAATTGCAATTTTACGAAGTTAGTGATTTGTAAAAAAGCTGCACCCACATATTGTAAGGATTTGTAAAATCTGAGATTTTCTGTAGTGCTTTTAGCACAATTTTTTTTCCTGTTAATGTTGTATGTGGCATGGAAAAAGTGCAAAATATATATTAATTAGTGTTATAAAATACTAATTTGATTAAAATGTGGAAATATTTGATTAGTATTCAATTTAAGAAAAAGCATGTAGCACACCAGTATTATGATATATTCAAAATGTTTGGATATATATTTTTTCTGGACCATTTATCATAAAACTAATAATTAATTTATCAGAAATTTCATGGGTACTTCACAAATGTGAAAATTGCCTGTATAACTTGTGCCTATGAACCATTCTGAAACAGTTATGCTATTGAATGTTAGATAACTTTAGTAATGACTGAAAAGGTTGATCAAAATGATTTTCAGAAAATTGTGACTCACAGATTTAATTTTCTAGTGTCCCACTGACAACTTTTTTGTATAATTTAATTTAAATGTTGTGCAACATTTCTAATCAAGTGTTTTTATTTGTAGACAAAAACTTTTATTCACTGTATTTGAAAAATTTTCAGTTATTCTCTTCTATATTTCCAAGATTTGTTCAAGAACTTTTTAAGTACGTAAAATAATATTGCTTCAGGAACTCTTGTATGTTAAAGAGAATATACATTTTGTGTATTACTTGTGGCAGATGTTATGTGATTTCAGTCATCTCATGATCCCGTCTTTCATATAACAAAGCCAGTATGGATGTACAACATGTTTTGCAACATATATGTATGATATGTAGGACAAAAATTACTATCACTATTATAATTTTCACAGTATTTGGGCATATTATAATATGAATGAAACTGTGATAAATAGTCAATATTGAATACTGTGATTTGTATAGCTTAAATCATATACCCTGTTTTAAAAAGTAGTATTACAAATTTGCAGGTGAAATAATTTTATTTCTAAGACAAGTATGAATACTTTTAGGTATACAAATTAACTTAAAAGACATTACATTTAAAGCTGGTTAACAGTAATACTGAGTAGTGCCACCATTAGCACCCCTGGCCAATGTGATCAAATTAATTACTTTAACTGATGTGTGGCAAACTTGTGTTTTATTACTTGAAGAATAAAATTGTTTGCTACATAAATTCAAGGGAAATTTGAACTCATTATTGCACTGAACCATTCATTAGTTTATTTATCGCACAAGAATTTTGTTGAGATTTTCTGATCTGTTTGTCATACTAAGAAAGCCAGTGGCCTACATGTCTGTGAAGATACGACGGAACAGATTAGTGAGAGCTTCACTGTTAGTCCACCTGAGTCAGTCAGAAGGACATTTCATAAAAATGGTATCCCACATGTGACTATGTGGTAAGTGTTTCAAAGACATTTTGCAAGAGCAATGGTGCAAACTATTCCAGAGGGGGATTGATAGGTTTTTTTTTTTTTTAGGAATTTTGTACAGAAATTTTTTGACAAGTTAAAGACGGTGATGAACTCTCAAAAGCGTTTATTTTTAGCAACAAAGTACAATAATTTTCATTAGTATATATAGTCAACTCACAACTGCAGGATTTGTAGTATTAAATATCCACTTGCTTCCTTGGAACATGCTCATGATAGTCTGAATGTATGTTTTGTGCCCTTGGCAGAAATAAAGTGTTTGGCAACTTCTTTTGCACAAAGATGACTACTGTAGGCATTGTGTGTCTGGGCATGTTCCAATAGTTTTTCTGTTAGCTTAATGGGAATGACTACGAAGGATGAATTCATTTCCTGCAAAACAGTGCATAATCTCATCATGTTAGAAATGTGTGTGAGGACCCTAAATACAGTTTCCATAGTTGATGGATTCATTGGTTTATGCTGACAGCAGTGATGCTGTACTGTGTATAGCATTAAACTGATTGTAAATGGGGCATTTATTACACATGAGATGGACCTCAAATTGAAAGATAACAATTAGTTGCACATAAAAATTTAAAGTGTTTGATTACATTTATACTTTTTGTCCCCTTACCACATAATCTATGTTTTACCCTTAAGTAGTAAAACTGCTTTTAAAGCATGGTGTATATCAAGAAGTATACAAGGTTTCTTTAGTAAAGATTGAGACTGATGCTATTAAACTTTTATTGCTATCAAATCAATTGCCTCTAAAGTCTTCACTGCCTTCAGATAAACCCATCTTTCTTTCAGAACTGCTTTTGGCGGTTGGAAACTAAACAAGAAGTTTCCAACATAACTAATGTGTCTACTTTCCTCTACATGGATTCAAATAATTTTAAGACATTTTTAAAAGCAGTGATGTAAGAGTAGGAACTTGAAAAATGTACAATACTAATGAGACCATTACATATACATGCGTGCTTTACCAGGGACTTGAACCCAGAAACCATCGTGCTATAAGCTGGCACTCGAACCAAATGCATTACACAGCATCAATTTTGGTTGTAATATTTTAATAGATAGGGTTTACTAACCTAAAATATTTACAGGGTAATCATTTTGAAAATATGTAGTAGTGGTTCTGCTGTAAGAAAACTTGTGGGAGTTCGCAGCAAACACTTGCTCGGACTAGTTTAGTTAAAGTTTGAGATCTTGACTTATAACAGGTTGCAAAGATCGTTGAAAATCTATTTAAATGAACACTTGAAAGTTTGTTGATCCAGAAGTGCCAACAAAAAATAAATGAAAGATAATGAAAGTTAACTGAAGTTTCTTGCTGTCTGTCTCTTGAACAATTGACACTCGTAATAAAAAAGAATACAAAGCAAGAGAAAGAATGGCAGCATGGTCACTTGCTGCCCTGCACAAACACTACTCGCTGAACTGACTGACAAACTGAACTGAACTGTGATGACGACGAACTTAAGTGATGTGAAAAACTTTGTGACGGTGAGAAAGTCGTGCTAATCCTGTTTATACTGCCTGAAATATTGCATCAAGTAAACGTGGTCTAATCGTGGCTCCACAAAGTGCACTTATGTCTAAAAATAACGTATGAACACTGACGTGAGTCTCGAAATCAAAGTATTACAATGAGCGCGGGCTGTGACATCAGTACACTGAATTTCATCAAATGGTGCAACACGCGGATGTGAGTCTCTTACTAACTACTTGAAAAAGTTACACTGTCATCCTACGACGATTATACTACTGATGCAATGACTCAAATAAAATAATAACTTTGGAAAAACGAACATGTACAAAATACAAAGAAGTTTGTATGGCCACGATCTCCTAAACTTTAAATGAATTACTGTTCTTTACACAGAAATACAGCAAATAAGAATAATTCCCGAAAATATAAATTATATCATATTGCAGTGCTACAATGTGTGTGAGCTCACTGATATTAGGAATGGTTTGGTTACATGGCCTACTGTAGTGCTACTAGCGTGAAAATTTGGTGGACATTTGTTGATTGATTCCCGAGATATGGCATAAAATATTAATTATCTCGTTTGACACTATTGCTCAAACATGCCTAAAAATGAGGCTGTGTATAGGCATATGTGATGCTTCTAATAGATATTGTCCATATACAAAAATAGGTTGAATTTGTGTAAATTTTTGTTGAGTTATGTTAGATTTATGTAAATTATTTATATGGCTGCCATTTTAAAAATATGTTTTTGACACACCTAAATTATGCAAGTTTACATGACCTACTGTATAACTTTGTGTGTGCAAAATGGAGTGTAAATTAAGTTGATTTCCCAAAATATGGTAATAAATGTTACATTTCTTCTTCTGGAACTTTTTTTTACAAAAGGGTGGATAAAAGAGAGTAGCATATAAAGGCCAATCCTGGCTCACCTCACATAAAATCAGAAACTCAATGAAAAATCAAGCAAATTAAAGCCAAAATCGAACACGTTTATCGTTTTTAAGCAACTTTTTCATGTTTCTAGAAACGTAAATTTCCGATTAAAAAAAGACATGGAAATTTAAGCCAAAATCATTTAGTTTTAAGCTAAAAACAAGCAAATTTTTAATTTTTCAAAAATTGCGGTACACTTTTCGTGTGGGATTTTCTCCAAGCAAATTTAAGCCAAAGTCAAGTAAAATGTAATATTTTTATTTAATTATAATTATAATTATAATTTTTTTATTTTTCTGTTACTAATTTTTTTTATAAATAAAACAAAAATGGAAGTGTTACTCTCTTGTGAAATGGAAAATAATGACAATATATGTAAGCAATGTAAAAAATGTGGTTAAGTATTAAACATAAAAAGTTTTTACTGCCAGAAAACAACTAAGGACAAACTTAGAACACTATGTAAAAAAATGTTTAATTGAAAATGTCAAAAATAGTTATGAGTTAAATAATGAGAAAATGCTACGTGAATGTGGAAATAAAATTTATAATATACAGCTCAAAAGATATAAAAATACTAAAACACACAATACATTAGTAGATATTATAAAAGAAATTGAAAATGATAATTATCCAACAAAAACATGTGGGATATGTAATGAGGATAAATCAATTAATTTATTTTCAATTCATAAATGAACTAAGGACAAACTTGCATCAATATGTAAAACTTGCCTTAATGAGAAATATCATCATAAGAAGTTAAATATTTAAATAGTGAAATTAATTTGTTACCAATAATTTATAAACACTTTATAGATTTCATTTCCAACAGATTTATTATTTTTACATTTCATTACCTTTATATTTATCGTAATCTTTATATTTTTTGTAATCTTTATATATATATATTTTTATAAATAAACAATCAAAAGCTACGATGACCAATTCAATACATGAATTGAGTGAAAAGAGTGTGGGAGAGTTGAGAGTTATAGCTAAAAGTTTAAAAATAAGAAATTTATATAAACTAAGGAAAGTGATTTAATTAGAAATATTATTATACAACATAATGCTATTTAAACACAAAAATATCAATTAAAAAATCTACGGATGTTCTAAATGATTTAAAAGTTAATGTCTAAAGTTAGAAACTTAAAAATAAAAAATATATGGGGACTAAAGAAAGATGATTTTATTAGAACTATTATGCTATTTATTTTAAATGAATAAACAAAGAATAATTTTGCAAATTGACCTTTCTCGTATGTCAATTATAGAGAACAATACAAAAAGGATAAAATTTAACTTAAAGAAATATTCTCATTTTCTAATAATGTATTTGTAAAGCCAAGAAATAAAAGTAAGCCGTTAAAGAATGGATAACAAAAAGCAACTTTACAAATTTACCTTTATCAGATATTAATGTCAATGAATTTTATGAAGAAGATAAAAATAATTTAAAAGAAATATTCCCATTTCTATTAATGTTTATATAAACAAAATAAAATAAAATAATAATCAATAAAACTTACAGAGTTAATACAGCTTTTAAAAGTAGGATATCAACATATAACATTGAAAATACATGTAATTTAGTACAGCTCAATCATTTTTTAGCTTCATTAAAAAATAAGGTATTTAAGTTAATACATCAACTTAGGAACTTTATAGGGTTGAAAACTACCATTAATTTATATATTAGTTGTTGCAAGAAAAAGATTAATCAAGTAGAATTATTTACATTTCAATCATCTAACTATAGAATATTGAACAAAGGGAATATTATAAGAGCTGGGCGGGATCCCGACTTTTCGGGAAAAATTAGGGAAATATATTTTCCCAAAAGGTCGGGCGGGAAATGATTTTCCTGAAAATTTTTTTGGGATAAAAATAATTTAGGTTATTTTGCTATTATATCTGTGTTCTACAACACACATGTAAGAGTAGGCCTTCATGGCCCTAATCTTGCCAGAATTAGTAAAGTAAATAATAAATAAATGCAAGTCAACGTACCTAGACTATTAATGATTTCTTATAAATATAATGCATATGAAGTTTGCCACCGGCCATCATATGTAAACAAACTTCGGTGTGCCTTCCTAATATAAATAACTGCTCATTCCACATAATAAATTGTATTTCCGTTGCGCAAATGGTATTTTATCTGCCGTCCATCGCTTTGCAACTAAAAAAACTTCTTTTAGAAATGTGAAGTAGGCCATATATATTTTAAAAAGAAAAGTAATTTTATTGATATATGCTAATGACGTTCAGTCGTGCGTGAATAAACACTTTCCTCTATTCATGTGTTAGCGGCTGAATTAATTCACACTGCTCACAAGCATTAAAAAAGTAATATTTGGAGTTTCATGCCTGTTTTGTTTAAGAATTGTGATAGCTATGAAATTAGTATTTTATTTTCACACACTCTTAACTTTGTTTATTTTCGTGAACTTCTTAGAAACGCCACCAAATAATTCCATTGCAAACATATACAGTTACAGTTGACCTGTCGGTCATGTATTTTGTATTTTTACGCAGCGCTCTTAGCCTTACGGCCTTACCGCGCTTCGGCCTCCCAATAGGCGGGGAAGAGGAATCACGTCCTCTCAACGTCCGCACATTCTTGCCCCCTCTACCACAGAGGTTCTGAGATCCTCGTCGTCAGAAACCAAGCATGTGGTCTGTCCGGGGTTCTATCCATTCCCCTAGAGCATTTCCTGGGCACAACCGTAGCAAGTTGCTGCTCACCGCCTGGCTTGTCATTGAAAGGGGGAATCTCTCCAGACCTCCTCCAGCATATGGAGTTCACAACTACCAGCATGAGTCCAACCCTATGATTGGACACCAGAGAGAACCTCATGGTGGGGCCAACCATCATATTTAAATTGGCAGCGATGCAAATGCATTTCCACGTAAGCTCATAAAAAATGGGATATTCGTCCATTTCTACGGCCACATGGTTCTTATTCTCATAGGTTATATGGCCGAACACTTGCAGAACGTGACACATTTTCATCTAAGGTGGTACGTTATTGGCCAGGATGTGATGTGATGTAGAATGTCGCCCAGTGATAATCATTATTAGGAACAGTACTGCTCGTGTCTATTTTGCTAGTCACCCGTATGTGAGATTACATGATGTAACACAATTAAATTTTCATTTGATATTATTTTTTATCAATAAACTTGTGTTTTTAAATGAAAGTTTAAATACTGTGTAATTTGTAGTGCGGTAACCTATATCTACAGGCCTGTTTACACAGTGATAGTAATGTGCGATATATCCTATCATGAGAGCTACTCTTGATTACTACAGCCCTATAAACTGCACGATAGTTACTGTCGTACAGTCACGATAACACTATCGCAATATCGGCTTGAGCTAAATAGTGATAGTAACTGTCATGACAGAATGTGCAAATATCGTAGTGTTAACAGTGTAGTATCACTATCGTGATAGTGTGGGTCACAAATTTGTACATGTGTTCACTTTGACTGTAACATTGAAGAATTATTTGGATTCTCTTAATATCTGTCACTGTTCTTACACTATGTGACGGTATAACAGGACTTATATTATCATATAGGTATAACACGGCAGTATTGACAGCATATTTATTGTCATATAATAAACCATGGGAACAATGTATGTTTACATGTTATTACTATCCTGTCACAATATTTAACTACCTCAACCAATACCAACCTTTTAACAAAAAGATATAAATGTAGGGCCAATCAATGTATTTACACAAGTGTTGTTGGACATGCCCCATTTGAGGTTAACTATAGCAGCATGTCTCGATCGTGTTTGTAAACAGGACCTATCGCAGCAGTTCCTTTCACACACTTTCATGATTGCTACTATCACTGTGTAAATGCACCCTAAGACACGTTAATTTGGCACTAAACATTATTTTATTTTACATTTGTTTTTGTTTTATTAATTCACACCATAGTTTGTTTACATAGGTCGTTAGAACCAATATGGATATAAAAATACTGGTGAGAAATTCAATGCATCAATTTGGCATTTTTACAGAAAAAATGCCAGACAATGTGTCTGCAAAATGCAAGGCTTGCTCTGAAATATTGAAAACACATTTTGGAAGTAGGCTTACATTAATCCTAAGTTTTTATTTGTAAATTTTGTTAATTTTGTAGTGTACCGACAAATTCCCACGGGAAATAATTTTTTCCACCCAAATTTTTCCGGAGCCCAAATTATCTGGTCCCCCCCCCCAGTTCTAGATATTATAAATATTTCCAAAAACATAAAACAAGAATTACTCACATATTTATCTGAATTTCAAAGCAGAGGTTCAGGATGGGCTTTAGATAGAATAATTGGATTACAGTTAGCTATAAATAAGTATGATCCATAAAAAGGTACTTCATATATTGATTTACTAGAAGTGATTAAGAATATAAAAGCACACATTAATTTGAAAAATGAAGACCAAAAATGTTTGTTTGGGCAATAAAATCTGCATTGTTTCCAGCAGACAAAAATTTGGATAGAGAAACTAAATATAAAAATGTGGGGCTTAATATTGATAAAGTAATAGATATATCCTATTGAAATTGATGATATACCAAAAATAGAAAATCAAATTGGTATATCTAAAAATATATACTCTATTAAAGGTTAGTTCACAGTATATCCACTAGTTACAAAACACAAAAAGGGTAAGCATATAAATTTACTTTGTTTAAAAAATATTAACTCGCGTTACTGTTAGATTAATGATTTATCGAAGTTGTTTTCAGCACAAAAAAATAATTATCAACATAAAACTTGTATATGTGATATGTGCCTTCAATTCTTTATGTCTCAAGAAAATTTAAATAAACCTGTAGAAGACTGCTCTAAAAATGAATCAGTAAGAATCAGTATACCTTCGAAACGAGCGCTAATATTTTTCAAAAATTACAAACATACAATGAAGGTTCCTTTTACAATACATGCAGATTTTGAATCAGTATTAAAGAAAATATTAACAGTTAAACCAAATCAAAGAGAAATAAAAATAATTAATTAAATATCCAGTTTTAATAGAAGTTAATATTGATATTGGTTTTTATAAAGCAACACATAAACTTACTAATGAACAAATAAATACTATTGATTTAAAGTTAAATGATGAATCATATACAATGAAATATCAATTACAAGAAGCATCTGGTTTTTGTTATTATATTGTATGTAATTATACAGATTATAAACCACTAGTTGTATATCAAGGCCGTAATGCATATAAAAAGTTTATTCAATTAATGAAAAAAGAAGTAGAAGAAATTTGTGAAATAAATTCTCAAATTGAACCAATGCATCCATTAACAAAAGAAGAAATAGTATTATATAATAAATGAAAAAAAAAATGTACTGTATTCAAATGTGAATATACGCAAGATAATAAAAAAGTATGTCATGATCATCGTTTAACTGGAAAATTAATTAATCCAACAGGTAATTTTGTTCCAATTTATTTTTATAATTTAGCTGGTTATGATGCTCATTTATTTATTAAAGAGCTAGGATATTATGAAAAAGATATACATTTATTTGCAAATAATGAAGAAAAGTTTATTACTTTTGGAGATAAAACAGAAAACTTAAAAATAAGATTTATAGACACATTTAAATTTATGTCCAGTAGTTTAGATAAATTATCATCTAATTTAACAAAAGAACAAATGACACATACTCAAAAATGTTTTCCAAAGATAAGTAGATTTTGTTATAAGAAAGTGTGTTTATCCATATGATTATAAGGACAGTTGGGATAAATTTAACGAAACTGAACTACCTCTAAAGAGTGAATTTTACAATAAATTAAATGAATCTGATATAACTGATGATGCAAAAATATATGGACTCAATTTAATATTAAAAATCTTGGTGAATATCACGACTTAGATTTAAAAAGTGATGTATTATTACTTGCAGATATATTTGAAAATTTTAGAGGAACATGTATAAATGCATATGGTCTAGATCCAGCATGGTATTTCAGAGCACCAGGATTATCGTGGTATGCAATGTTTAAAATAACTAAACAACCATTTGATTTTATAGCATAATTATATGATTTTAATTATTGAAATAAAATAAGAGCTGGAATATGACTATGTTGCAAACAATATGTTAAAGCAAATAATAAATATTCAGAAGATTCTTATCATGATCAAGAGTCTAATTATTTAATGTATTATATGCTAATAACTTTTATTGGGTGGGCGATGTCTCAATATTTAACATATGGTGGTTTTGAATGAGTAATTATTCGGAATTTAATCTTGATTTTTGGCAAAAATATATATTAAATCTAAAGGATGATTCACATCATGGGTATATATTAGAAGTATATTTATAATATCCAAATCAATTACATAATTTACATAAAGATCTACCATTTTGTGCAGAAAATAGAACAGTTCCAGGAACAAATCAATCTAAATTATTAACAATTTTACATAATAAACAAAAGTATGTAATGCACTATCGTAATTTAAAACAATGTTTAAATAATGGTTTCAAACTTACTAAAATACATAGATTATTAACATTTAATCAGTCTGGTGGGTTGAAAAAGTATGTAGATATAAATACAGAGATGAAAAAAATGCTAAAAATGACTTTGAAAAAGATTTTTATAAACTGATGAATAATTCTGTATTTGGTAAAACCATGGAACATATAAGAAATAGAGTATATGTAAGATTGATAACAGATGAAGAAAAAGTGTGAAAAATTAATATCAAAAACAAATTAAAAAAAAAAGTACTCTATTAAATGAGAATCTTGTAGCCATACATATGAATAAAACCAGCATAAAATTTAATAAACCTATTTATGTTGGTATGTAAATTTTAGATCTATCAAAAGAATTAATGTATGATTTTCATTATAAAGTTATGAAACCAAAATATGGAGATAATATTGAATTATGCTATCAGCATACGGATTCATACATTTATGATATAAAAACAAAAGTTTTTTATGAAGATATGAAGACAATGTTAGAAAAATTTGATACAAGTGATTATCTAAAAGATAATATTTATAACGTACCTCAAATAAATAAAAATGTTTTTATGAAAATTGAAAGATGAATGTAATGGCAAAATAATGACTGAATTTCTTAGGTTACGTGCGAAAATGTATGCTTACAAGGTTGGTAAAACGAAAATAAATGATCTAAAGATGGAAAAAAAATGTGTAGTTAATAAGAGAATAACATTTGATGATTATAATAATTGTTTGTTTAAAGAAAAATACAATATAGAACAATGAATTTAATAAGAAGCAAAAAACATAAAATATATACAGTTGAAGTTAATAAAATAGTATTAAGTCATTGTGATGACAAAAGGATTATACTAGAAAATAAAATAGATACATTACCATATGGATATCAAAATGTATAATTTTTAGTAATATTCTATATTATATAATTATTATTGCATTCTATATTATTATATTCTATATATACATTTTATGAATTCATAAAATCTTTAATATTTCTATTATCTTTAGTTTCTAAAATAATATCAATATCAGAGCCATCAAAATAAATTAGTTAAAAATTTTATCTCTAATTTCTAAAACAATATTATTAAACTGCTCGTTATTAATTTTATAAAAAATTGAATATGAAGGCTCATAAACAACATAATCTCTAAAACCAAACATTGTTTTTTGGTGGAAAACTAGCAATGATGTCTTTTTCTAAATTGTTTCATATGCTAAATTACAATGAACATTTATTGTTTTAAATGGATCAAAATTAGGTAATTTAGTATCTGTAACAGTTTTTCTTTTTTCAATAATTATATATTTTTTCAAAACCAAGAATATCAGATATTCTACAATTATAATTAAATTTATATTTTATAGATATTCTATTTTTCACATAGTGTGATGTTAATTCAATGTTATTAGATTAAAATGGTTCAAATTAATTTATAGTTTCTTTTAATGATTCAATATTGTATTGTCTTATACGTATATTTATAACTTTATTACTATCTATCAATATCATAGTATTATTGTTTATATGGAGTGTCACATATTTAGCATGAAAACTAATTAAGGCAATAGATTTATCTTAATGAATTATATCATAATTAAGTTTCTTCTTTAATTTTGAACTATTGTTTTTAAAATTAAATACTTCATTATTAATTTCATAAAAAAAATCTAAATCTATTTAAATGTAAAAGTTGATTGGGGTTACGGTGTTTTAATTTCTGAAAAAAAAAAAAAAAAAAAAAAAAGGGGGGGAACTTTTGCCCTATAACATAAGGGCCATTATAGTTGGTTCAAGTAATAGTGAAAAAACTTATTTGATGATAAATTTTATTTATAATAAGAATGGTTAAATTTTAATAAATTGTATGTTTGTTCATAACCTTTAAATCAATCAAAATATATTCAGTTACAAAAATATATTGATTTATTCTCCAAAATGCTAAAAGTTAAAGAAAGAGTATCATACCTTTCTAATAACAAGGGCGGAATGATCCCCTTAGACCAATGAGAAAATAATTCTCAGGTTGTATTTGACGATGTTATTTTAGACAATCAGGATATAATTTGCAATTATATTACTAGGGAAGATATAAATTTAAAGTTGTATTTTATTTAGCTCAAACTTATTCAAAAATATCTAAACAATTGGCAAGAGATAATATGAATTTTTTATGTATATTTAAACAAAATGTACTATTTTAAAGCACATATATAATGATTTTTTGGTGGTGATATAACATGAAAAATTTAAAGATGTTTGTGCAAAATGTTGGAATAAGGAATATGACTTTATAACATTATATTTAAGTAGATAAAAGAAAGATGGATAGTATATAAATAAAATTAACATAATTATTTCTTTTAAAACATTTTGCATATTTGTAAGCTAAATTATCAATCTATTTGATACATTTTTTGAACATAAAAAATGTTTTATGAACATAAAAATGTAATGTTGAACATGTGTTACGAACGTTAAACATATTTTATTTACATTAAATGAGCGTTAAAAACAGGTTTTTATGTTGTATTTGAACTATACAATAATAAAAAAATATTTAAAATTCGTCAAACATATGTTTTATTAATCCAAGAATTATGAGAATTATCAAAACCTAACCATTTTACATACATTTTATTGCCTAAGTTTTTAAAACTTTTTAAATTAAATATTAATTAGGATAATTAGTTTTCATTATTTCATATTCATAAAAATTACCTAATATTTCTTCTCCTTTAGTATCTTTTAATTTGTAAGTTGGTGCAGCATAATTTAAAACTTAAAAAATAGTAAATAATTCTGTTGTCCAATTAGCAGTATAACACTTTCTCAAAAATTAGTTTAATTTTACCAACACGGACAACATCACCAACTTTATATTCGGTTCAGTAAACATATATGTTTGATATAAATCTTTTTCATTTCTATTATTAACTTCAATTGGTTTTATGCTCTTAGTTCTATGTTTTGTATTGTTGTATTCTTTAACTAAATCATCTAATATATTTACCCATTTATAATTGCCATTTAAAGCAAACTTTTCCACATTTAATTTTTCATTGTGCGATTAAACCTTCATACAACACTGGCTTTTAATTCATTAAATGCAGAATAATGATTAATATATTGTGCATAAGTTCTTTACATGTTTTATTATAAAATTCAGATCCATTATCACTTTGTGTATTATTTGATTTTCTTTTTACCAATATACATTCAAAATCATCTACTACGTTTTTAGGTGTTTTATTTTGAATTGATATAGCAAATGCATATTTCGAAAAAAACATGTATAATTATCATAATATATTTGTAACCATTATTTATATGTGATATAACTTATATACTACCAGTTTCCATCACAACGAGATTAATCTGCCATAAATCATCAATTCCTTATGATATTACTTTTCTTAGTAAAAAATTTTCTCCTTGCTGGTTTATATAATTAATTTGTTATGCTTTCTCTTACATTGGGCAAATTTCTTTTTAAAATGTTGAATTATAAGTATTACATATTGAACATATACTTTTCTGAACTAACTGACCAATTTTAGTTTTTTCATTTTTATATTATTAATTTTAGTAACTTTTTTACACTTCAAGCACAAGATATTCTCCATTTAATAGAAAAAAAATGTTTAATCGTTATATTTCACGAATATTCCTATTGTAGTCATCAATCCATCATCATATTCAGATATTTTTTTATTTATTTACCAAATTTTCACCTCTGTTAACATCAAAAGGCTTACTGTAATCTATTTTCGTATTTCCGTTAATAACATTCAAAGTATCATCAGGTCAATTGAAATTAGCAGTAATAATTTTATAAACAGTACAATCCATAAAAAAAGAAAAGTAATTAAATGATCTATATGAAAAACATTAGTTTTTTTTATTCCACTTTGCAAGTAAATCAAATATGTGAGATTTTTCTTTGTTACATTTTTCAACTTTTGAGTTAACAAGTGTATCACAATAATTTAAATCTGATTTGTTTAAATTTTGTAATTTTGTAATTTCATTATCAAAAAATATTTTATTGACTGTATCTTTTCCATCTATATTATCAGCCATATTATTAATTCTACGGTTTTGAATAGGTACATAATCTGTTGTATAAACAAAAACTTATTTGATCTTGTAAAAGTAGAAACAATAATTTGTGTTTTTAATCTACATGTTTTTATTGCCTAATCAGAAACAATAGTATTGAATTTGATTCTACATCATTTTTTATTGCATAATCAACTATATTTTTATCAAAAAAATCTTTTATTGACTGCGTCTTTTTCGTTTATAGGGTCAGCTAAACTAGCTGTTCTACGATTTTGAAGAGAAACATTATTTTTTGTATAAGTAAAAACTTTACTTACTTGTTCTTGTAAAGCAGAAGAAATAGTATTGTAGTTTGAATATACATCTTTTTTAAATCTATAATCAGAAACAATAGTATTAAATCTTGAAATTACATCAGTTTTTTTTAGCATATGCAGAAATTATAGATGAAGTAATAGATAAAAAGTTTTGTATCTTGAATCTACATCTATTTTTAAAGCATAAGCAGAAACAAAACTATTGTAATTTGACTATAAATCTTTTGTTTTAATCAGAAGAGAAATAGTTTTATATTTTCAATTTACATCTTTTTTAAAATCAGAAACAATAGTTTTATATTTTGAATCTACATATTTTTCAAAATCAGAAACAGTAGTTATATATTTTGAATCTAAATAATTTTTTAAAACAGAAGCAATAATTGTGTATCTTGAATCAACATCTGTTTTTAAAACATAAGCATTAGTGTCAAAGTTTTTATTTAAAAATTTGATTAATGGTTTCCCAAATATATGTCATTTCATAATAAAGAAATTATAACATTAGACTTAAAACCATTAGAAAAAATATATAAGACAATTAAACATAGATGTCCACATAGAACAAATTTAAATTCTGAATTATATTATCATTATGATAAACATTTCTTTTTTTAAAGTAATAAATTAAATTATTAGGAATATTACCCCCAAATGAATCAAAATATTAAAAATCATTATTTTCTTCAAAATAACAAACCCAATGACTACCAGGATTAATTGAAATGTCAAAATTAACCACAGCACATTCATATTTGTTCATACTTTTTGGTAATTCTTCAATCATATACACATTTATGAAATTTCTTATATTTAATATTTTTACATATTATTCAATTTCAAAATTAGATAATGATAATATATTCAAATTTTTCTTGGTCATCTCCTTTATGCAACTAAATCACTTCCTGATATTTTCCATTGCTAAATTAAGTCTCTGTTGTTCTTCTAATGATTTTAAAATTTTTCTAGTTTGTTCAACAGAATTATAAATTGCAGTAGCTCCTCCAGCTAAAGCTCCAAGTGCACCTAAAGCTGCAAATAAAATTGGTAAAAATCCTCCATGATGTAAACCATTTCCTGATGTTTCTTCTAATATTATTTTGAGTATTGGTTTTGACAAAGTTAATGACACCTTTTCCTTCTTTTAATTTATTTTTCTCTCAAGTTGATCTTTTGTTAAAAATTTATCTTTTCCCAAATCTCTTAATTGATCAATGGGTATATCAAAATTTATATATATTAGTAAATTTTAATGCCCCATCCTAATTTTCTTTTTGTAAACATGGTTGATGCAACTGTTCCTGAAGCAATTGTTTCACCAATTGGTGTACTTTTACCCAACATAATTTCTTTTGCTTCTTTTTGTAAAATTTTATCAGTTTTATGTCTAGATTCTAAATCTTTCTGATTTCTATATGCAATATCATTATATTTGCATGCTTCATATAATTTATTTATACCAATATCTCCTTTTTTTAATCTTTTGTATAATTTTGTAAATGTTCCACAATAATTATAACCAGGCAAGTACATTTAAGGTAAATTTGAATGATTTAAAACCCAATTTATTATACCTTTACCATGGTGTTCAGAATTCCAAAAAGAATGTGGAATTACATTTAAAACTCTTATTCAATATGGTATTCCTTTGGGATTATTAATAACAAATTCAGAAAATTTATTATTCAACATATTCATTATGCTTACTTTTTCATTGTAATAACTATTATTTCTAATGTTTTCTTCATCATGAATAACTAATAATCAACAATTAATTTTCTAACGTCATTCATCCAAATATGTTCTTTTGATAAAATATTGCATTTTTTAAATTCCTTCTCGGATATGTAATTATTTAGAGAAATCATTCTTTCAGGTGTATTTGGCATTGATCTTGGTTGTGATTCTTTTATATAATTAGATGCCGTCGGGTGAGATACGAGACGAAGAATGACAAATTATTTACTCATGATATGGGCCCCAGTGGTGCTTCCCAATCACCGCACTGTGAGACTCAGGGTTTTCAGGGATACTGTGGGTTCTGTGTGTCCGTCTCACCTGAGCATACTTACGATACACATTTGCAATACTAAACTACAATACTAAACATTTTAATGCTTGAAAAACAGAGGTGGCAAGGACACTGTCACTACAACATAAAAGAATGAATCTCACTGTGAGACTTGTTTTATTTATACCATGTGTAAAAATCAACGTGCCATGAAATTTAATGATACAACTTGGTTGTGTCTAGCTAACTTTGCTTGGGTGCTCCCCAGCCCGCAATTACTGTAACGCACACCTAGATGAATGATCTCACCGTGGTGTAACAGAAAACACAATCTTCACAAGGGAAGGGAGTCGACAGCCGCTAGGGTGCACTGATGATTTTTCTCTGAAGACAGGACACTGCGAATTATAAAATGAAACATTAATGATACATCAACATGTGTGATTAATTGGCATCACTAGCGTAAACTCGTCGGGGTTTGTCCTCCAGCACGTGGGTAGTATTCACATAGCCGGCTAAGACGGAAGTAATGTCACCATACACGAAATGCAAAATTACACATATTACATAAATACCCTCAGAAGATGATGGGCATGAGATGAGTATTCACAATAAACATGTACATGCATGAAAACAAGTTTAAATGGCACAGATGCCGCTGGATAAAGTTTGCAGCGGACCACGTGGTGCAGGTGGAATGCAATATTTCTTTGTGGAAACTTGCAAATTAATTTCTGACAAATTATTATTCCTGTAGAGAAAATTATTCTCTTCACATTTGAAGTGGTTACAGGCTTGTAGCATTCCTGATGGCAGAAAAAGCAAACATTAAAATGACAACATGGTCAAACACAAAAGCATCACTTTACGGGAAAATTACACCAGACAAAATACAACATAGAACCCTGAATAAAATATTGCACACATGATATTACATAAATAAGCTCTCAAAACGCAACGATGGTGCAGACATATACTCAGCGTCGGTTAACCATGTGGTTGTACGTGATGTTGCCGTAAAATATTCAAACATGAAAAATACCCTTAAATACATACATGAAAACAAAGCCCTTGAAATTGCATTCAGCAGTAATACAGTTATTATAATGGAACGCCTTTAGCAGACACAGATGGTGCCTGATTTGAGTTTCGCGGGTCGCACTGCCTCTCTGACATATTTCTCCTCCTTCTCGATTAAGTTGAAAAATGCCACAAGGGCGAAATAAATTAGTTAAGCGGAAGCATAATGCTGGGGAAATGTCTGTCAAAACGTATGCAAAGCAAAGGTTAACCGGTATATTAAAAGTGCTATGGAAATCTATATCAGTGCTCAAAAGTTGTAGTGTGCACGTGACAGTGTCTTACCTTGCCAGCTCTCCTAGACAGACTACCCAGAGGCAAGTGTCGCACAGACTTACCATGGCTGCCTACGGGGTTCACATAAGCAGAAAAGCTATGAATGCAGAGTAAAACTTTTATACATATATTGAAAATAAAAGTGGCACAAATAATTTAAATATTGTTTTACATTTTAGAATTTTCTTGTTAATTATCTGTATTATTTTAGTGTCTCTTTATGACGGCGTTCACACCGGAATATTACTGTTCTTAATCTCCGTGCAGTGCGCAATTTGAAGTCATAACCAAACATTTTCAAATTGACTACAAACATTTTGAAACATTTTAAGACATTTCAAACCCTGAAAATAAAACAAGACACATTTTATACTGCAAAAATAATATTCCAGATATTAGCCTCTTTGGACACGTGCATGTACACGTGACACGTGCATAGTGAGAGCTGTCATGGGCTCTAGCGCCGCTGGCTGTTAGCCGGCGTCAAGTTATCATAAATTGGTGTAATTATGTTTATGTATTTCCAACTTTTATTCGAGTTTATTTTCTTTTTTGGATTATATTTTTGGAATGCAGCATTTGTTGATAAAGTAATTTCTGTGTAATTTTCATAGTCATTATCAGTGAATTTATCATTAAGATCTTCTTTTTCTTTTGTTAACAAATTAGAAAGTCCTTCTATTAATTGATATTCTTTATCGTTAACAAATATTTTATCATCTATCTTTACTTTTCTATCTCCCAATTTAAAAATTATTCTCACATCCTCACAAACCATATTGAGTATGAATAACATTTATAATTTTTCCAATTTCTTTTCCGAGATTTATAGTAAAATCAGATGTGGTACGCATCAAATTTTTTATGGGTACAATACCCATTTGCTCTTCTAAATTAGTTGATTTATGTTCTGGAAATAATCCTCTTTCAAATGATGTTTCTTGTGATGTTGTTGGATAATTAAATTTTTTACTGCTACAGGAACTAGTGTTGTTATTAAATTTTTATTTTCTTCACTTGTTCTACTTTTTTTTTTTACCAATATTTCGTAATTTGTCAATTAATGGAAGTTCTTCTGTTTTTTTTTCATATTAAGCTTCATGATTCTTTTTATAATTTCTGTATTTTTCAATGAGTAACTAACTCAAGAAATTTCCTTTGATAAATTTTTCATTTAGATATAATTTTTTTCTTATAAATAAGTTATAAAAGTATTGAGAGTTTTGAGAGACAAAATTTTCCTCCAACAAACCAAACTAGCGGAATTTAAATATTTACAATAGTAGAATTGAATTTGGTATTCCTATAGGTGGTGGCATTTCTTTTCTAATTGATGCTTATGTTTATGAACAATTTAGATTACTAAATGAGATAAAGAAGGAAATGGGGCAAAATATGCAAAATTTGATAATGTTGATGTTTGTTCTATCATTTTCCATTTGAATTTTGTAGACTAGAAAATCTCAAAACATGGAGATATTATTGAAGCTGTAGATAATCTAGGAATAACACCAATAATGATGAGTGCTTTATTAAGATCACCAAATGAACAAAATTATTTAGAGATGTCTTATGTTGATAAATAATATTGAGTAAAATATGTTCATAGTTATAAATCAAATGAAATAACCTGTTCACTTAGATATTTGTTTAGATTTATTCGGATAACAAATAAAATTTATTGGAAAGGTACATCTTTTCGTAATTCATCAGATATCAATTGTTTATTTGTTTATGAAACAAAAAATACAGATGGTGCAGTTCAGAAAAGTTATGCTAATCCAGGTAAAATTGTTATTCAAAAATTCGAAATGATGTGGCCCATTGTTAAATATGAATCTAACACAGTAATTGCAATCAAAGGAAAAAATATACTAACATCCTAAAATGCCTGTTAGTTTTAATTGTTGGCAATTTTTAGAAAAAGAAGTTCCTGTTGGATCAACTGTTTTTAACATTAATATAAATGACCAGTTGAATAATTTACAATTTGATATGCCTGATTTTGTATTTGTAGGATTTCAAACTAATAGAAAAAATTGTGTTGAACACTATGTACACACTTCCATGTTTGATGACTGTAATATAAGAAATATTTATGTTAAAAATGGAAAAAATGAAATTTTTCCCAAAGAAAATTGGAATCTAGATACCGAAAATGGTCTTTGTGATAAAATGTTTCTTGCTTGCAATGATTTTAGAAATTCAAAATCAAAACTATATACTCTATATAGAAATAATGAACTTTATTATAAACTAACTGCAAACACTCAAGGTGATATCAATTATTATTCTTTTTTTGGTTGTCGACCATTATATGATTATTTAATATTTTATATAGAAAAACTTCTGTAGTTATAGAAAAAAACAATTATAAAAATTAGTGTTTATTTTGATAAAGCTATTGGAGCAGGAACAGCTTGCAATGTTGTTCTAATTAGCTGAAGAAATTAAACTTATAATTATTTGAAAGAAAGAATTACTGAAGATATATAAATTGTTATTAATAAATGGATGAATTAAAATATTTTAAATCTAAATGTTTTGATAGTTTAATACAATTTTTTAGACTATGTTGCATAATCTTTTTAAACTTTTAGACATATAGTTGAGTTGTTTTATCATAAAAAAAGAATTTTTATAAATCTAAATGAGTTTTTTCTTTCTCTTATTAAATTTTTTCATTATAAATAAAACAAAAATGGAATCACTGTTCAACAAGTTAAATAATTCATTTGAATTGACTAAACTACAAGATCTAGAAAAAATAAATGGTATGCTGCTACAAATTTTCAAATTTATGAATATGAATTTGGTAAAAAAGTAATTGAATTCTAGATGGTAAATATAAAAATTCATTACCAGATCACTATTTAAATGTGTTTGATAAAAATATTTTGTAATTAATTAATGAGAAACAAGTTTTTATATCATAGAAAGGTTTAAAAGAAATGAAAAATGGAAAATTTATGCATGATACAGAAATTTCTTAAAATCTAAAATTATATGTTTTTAATCTTTTATATGTCTTTTTTTTTTTTCCCACCCAACTTTGCATGATTTAGTTTGCATATTTATCTTAAATTAACTTCTTTTTGCCTAAATTAACTCGAGATTGCTTGCATGTTTGGCTTAAATTTACTTGATTTAGCTTGCTGATTTAACTTAAATTAGTTTGATTTTGCTTGATTTTAGGTTAAATTTGATTGGAGAAAAACCTACACAAAAAGTGCATGGTGATTTTTGAAAAATTGAAAATTTACTTAATTTTAGCTTAAATTTGCTTGGTTTTAGCTTAAAATTCTTTGATTTTGGGGATTGAAAATCACGGTCAAATGCATTTTCTAGAAACATGAAAAAGTTGCTTGAAAAATATAAATTTGCTTGATTTTGACTTTAATTTGCCCAATTTTTCATAGAGTTTCCAATTTTATTTGAGGTGAGCCAGGATTGGCCTTTATATTCTACTAAAGAGGGTCTCAATTGTCATAGTCTAATGATTACTGTCAGTGTACAAAGTTTGCTGGAAATTATATTAAATGGTAACTAAAGAAAAGCTTATCCCACTTAAACATGTAATTTTACATGGCCTACCATAGCACTACTTGCATTCAAAATTTGGTCGGAATCAGTTGTTTGTTCCCGACATATGGCATAAAAACACCATTTTCTCATGTCTTTGTAAATGGTAGACAAAAAGGTTATTTATTAACATATTCATGGCCGGTTTCACCAACAAGGAATAAACTAGCCTCCAGCAAAGGGACATTTCAGATTAAGTAGCCCTTAAAAATGTCGAGGTGTTCCACCATTATAAAACTCATTTTTGTAAGTGCCATTTAGCTGGGGATTGCTTAAAGAATCAAGTTGCAAGTATTATCATGTTGGTAGTGGTGCATTGTGGTCATGTCACCAAACGAACCAATGAAATGTTGTGTTGACTTTCATTATGAACAAAGGAATCCTAACCAAAAATTTGTTTTATAATGGAAAAACCATAGCTCTATTGTTTGCCTAGCATATATTAAGAATTGATGCAAATAGATGTCAATATAGTCCATTCCCGACTGGAAGAGCATTTTGAAAACTAACCTTTGAAAAATTAACCTAGGCGTAGCATGTCAACCTGTTTTTTCAATAACCTGCATTCCACAAATATATAACACTGTGATTAACTTTAGAGTACTGTATTATTGAATAAATAAAACTTTACCTTAGTATTTTCTATAATTTGTAATATTTACATCGTATTAAATATGAATTAACAGGGATAGTAGTGATGTGTTGGCAACAGCAAGTAAGAAATAGTTCACAGATAAATACTGTTTCAACCAAGTTTTTTGGTATACTATTTGTAAATTAAACATTACCTAATGAAATATCTAAATATGTAGGTAGCACCGATGGCAACAAATTTCATTGTTACAGTTTAAAATAACAGCGCAAAATATTGTGCGTAGGCCCACTGACAAGGCGTTTGTTTTATCGACTGAGGAAGCAACTGTCCGCTGGGTGGAGCTTGTCGCTCTCTCTGTTTGTTTGACTCTCTCACACTAAGGAAAGGTTGCATTGCTAGTTGCTACAAAAAATTATACATGTTCTCAATTGTGGCATATTTCATACAGCAAAATGATGTTTGTTGAATTTGGAATTTCAACTGAAAAGAGTTTTAATGTTTGAATACTTGTTTTAATATATTTAGATATGATGGCGGGGCGGTTACCATCTCAGGTTGGCAGACGTGGCGAGTCATGACATGGCATGTTGCTTTTTGCGAAACAAAAAATAAATTATACTTACTCCGAAAAATACTTGAAATTACCACATCACGTTTGTAGACATTGTGTTTTTTAAACCCAACTAGGCAAATTACGATGTGATAAATCTGTGTTTCCATGGCAGTAATAAATGTACTGTTATGTGTGTTTCGTTAACCACTGC
Source organism: Dryococelus australis (assembly GCA_029891345.1). Classification (NCBI taxonomy): domain Eukaryota; kingdom Metazoa; phylum Arthropoda; class Insecta; order Phasmatodea; family Phasmatidae; genus Dryococelus; species Dryococelus australis. The sequence continues at coordinate 86,814,894 of CM056993.1, forward strand.
ACGTGAAATGGTGTGGTGTTGCTGCATCGTGGTCGAAACGCTGGCCCTGTGTGTGCGTGGTTTCAAATATTTGATGTGCACTATTTATGTGTTTCAACTCTGAACTGTTTTTTTGATGAAGTTAATTATTTACATCCACGTCTGTTTATTTATCACAACATTGTACCTTTTCGCTAGGTGTTTGAAACACAGTCGTACAACGTGATTTTCCACAATCCCAAAGAAATACTAAGACCAGCCAGATAAATTTCAGTGAACATAATAAACAGTTAGTAGCAATACATAGAAATATGAGTGGAATAAAAAATTATGGTAGGCTTATATGTGTGCACGTTCACCGCTATCTTTAAATTTTGTATGACAAAAAATACGCAACACGTTGCATGCTTAAATTTGATGTGCCTTTTTTGTTTGACTGGTTGTTCCTTCGTTTTAATATTTATTCCAACTGAGGCCCTCCTTTTAAATAAATAACCGGCCACATATCAATGATAAATACTACAGCTCTTTACTTCACAGTTGTAACAGTGTTAAACACAGTCATGGCAAAATATTAACTTGCATTACGTGTAATGTGCTATGTCGTGTAAAATAAATATGTTAATGTAAAATAACCGTAAGAACTACAGCCAATTCAGGCATTTTTAAAAGTCATAAAGCTGACCTAAATACTGTTATAAGCCTAAACTGTGAATATTTGTTAAGAATGGTTTTTGGAATATGACAGAATTCTTTGAAAAGCTGTAAACAGTAAACAATGCAGACATGTATAAAAGTAGAAGTCACATTCCAATGTTAATGTTTAGGTGTAGCGAAAGTATACGAACACATGCACACACAAACACGTAATGGAATGAAACATTGATTTTGACAGATGCTACATGGCAGTCACATGGCAATGTTTGTTTACATTTGGCGGAAGGATACGAAACAGGCCTGCAAGTAGATATTTGGCAGGGTTCTGAGAAAGTTTCTTCTAGTCGGCAATGGACTATAGAACAGTTTTTAATTTTGCGGGGCTACTTCATTGTCATAAAAGTGTTGTGTTGCAATTCTGTGATATTTTGCGAGCTCTTTCTTATTAATCATCAATGCAAGTGTGATTTTTTGTAGAAAAAGTTACAACGGTCCATATAGGCCTGTCTTTTTTTTGACTAGTCAGAATTTAAACTGTTTTATATTTTAGCTACGGTACTTGTGTAATGTTTTGGACTCTTTAAATATTTTACATAGCTTTCTTCAAGCATATACATATATATGTATATAAAATTGTTTACAGTCATGATGCATCCTTTATCCCACTATGCAATGTCTTGTCGATTATATTTCAAGCTGTTACACACTGTGAAGAAAAAACATCTCCCCATTTAGGATAAGATGGGTAATTAATATCTTGGCTTTCATCGCTAACCAAAATTTAACTTTAAATTGTTGATAATACAATTGACAATAGTCATGTGCAATTTTGTAATGCCCAGTGTCCAAATTTGATTAAATATGATGATCACCACAGTTACACCTGTATGACATCATTAACTGGGGTCTCGTTAGCTATATTTTAAATTGAAATAATGTAAAATTGTCCCCAACATATGACCTATATCCAAAAATCCTACAATGACCAGAATTGTGATAAGTACCCGTAGTGGTTAAAAATGGTAAAAGTAGGATATGCTTACTAATTACTATATGTGTAACTAGTGTGGCAAAATTTGGTTCACAGGTTAAAAAGTTCCTAAGAATGCCCTTTCTGAAGCAGAAGCCTAATGGACTTATAAAAAGTGTCTCGTAATTGTACCAGAAATTTAATGTTACATTTTTGTTAGTGTGTTTGAATTATTTCATTTGGAACTCCAGTATACAGGCATCGCTTCATGCCAAAATTATAAGTGGTTTTAATTCTATGCTTTGTGATTGTGGACATTTTTGATTTACGTAGTTATATACTTCCTTTTAATTTTATAATTACTGGTGTAGCAGTAGGAATAATAATATTTTAAACTTTTTTAAGAAGTAGTATATTTTTTCAGATGGCAGAGTGTTACCAATCAACCGGAAACAAAGTGTTTTCCCAAATGGAACCCTTATTATTGAAAATGTGGAACGGTTATCAGACCAAGCCACATACACGTGTGTTGCACGTAATGCTCAAGGCTACAGTGCTCGTGGAACCCTAGAAGTGCAGGTTATGGGTAAGTTACACTTCCTTTCTTTTTATGTTTACAACAGAGTTTGAAGCAGCAAAGAAAACTCATGGTATATTAGACTTTTTTCAGAAATTTGTTGAACTTTTTCCAGTGCCAGATTTGATTACAATAAAAACAATAGACGGTAAGAAGTTTCATACGAAAAGTGTTGCTATTAAAAATAAAATAAACATTGAATAATTAAAAAAAAAATATTAATGCAAAATATTGAAACAAATTGCGTTAAAATTATTTTGCAAAACAAATATGCAAAAATAAATAATTTAGAAAAAGTCAGACAAAATTTCCACCCAAAAGTAATAATTGTGCATAATAGACAAGAGGATAAAAAAGATGACTTAAAACTCTTTTATGTGCAATTTTTTACACCTGATTGTTTTCTAGTAATTATTTCCAAGCAAATTTCTGAGTTTAATTCGACTTCACCATTGCCACAAAAAAATAAAAAAATAAAATATATATATATATATATATATATATATATATATATATATATATATATATATATATATGTTTTGTTTCTTGAATTCTAGACAATAAATTCAATTTCTTCAGGTGACATAAATTTGTGGTAGAAAATAGTAACTCTCTTATAGACACTTTCAGCACTACAAAATTATCATTTCTGAATAATAGAGGTGGGATTTTTGCATTAATTAAAAAATGAATAGTCGCTACAGCTATCTTTCTATTTAACTTGACTATACAAAAGCCATGCATGCTTTCCATTTGTGGTACATGTTGTTAAGATTGGCTTGTGCTTTTCGAAAAGCAGTGTTCTGCTGCACTTATGTTGCAATTGGAATATGTTTATAGACACGTTTATATTATCTCTGATGCTGCTCATAATTCCATTATGCAAAAATTACCTCATAAATAATATTTCAAATGAAATGACTGTTCTTTGTGATGTGCAGGAATTATGTTGAAAGTGTTTGTGTTTTTATTCAAAATTACTTGGCATAATCATCTCTGCTTCAGATTCTGATATTTGTACTGTTGTAGTTATAGTTGAAAGGGAAAGCAGAGTAATGTGCATCCATTTTTAATTTTTATTTCTCATCATAATTATTTTGTACTGAAAAAATTAATTTAAGGAAGAGTATATTTTAATAAAAATGTTATAATATGTACCTTGTAGTGTGTAATGATATGTAGTGGGGGTGTGCGAAGCTTTGTTTAAATTAATTTGAATATCTACATTTTTTTTGCTACAAACTGCAACTTTAAATCAGTCAAAAGTTTTAAACATTGCATATTTTTTGAGTAAGTAAAATAATGTGGCAAACATTATTTGAATGATTTTTTAAAGTTTTTGTATAATAATTGGCATATTATAACTTATGTAGCTAAATTTCATATGTAACTATTTTTCATATTTCATTCCACTTAATAATATAGGGTCATCAAAAAAGAATGATAGAATTAAAAGAAAATCACATGATCGAAACAACTTGACTAATTTTGTTGGTTCTTAAACTAACTTGTACACTGACCTCGAGGTTTCAGGAAGAGGGAGTGCACAATCTGGTGTCAGCACCAACCTCCCATTGAGATGATGATGATGCAGCAGAAAGCATAGTGTTTTCTGTGGTTTGCAGAGTTCAAGTTTGCAGTGACTATTCAAAATAATTTTATAGGACAGTACCCAGGTACTGTAAATAAACAAAACTCACCAGGAAGGATAAGAACTTCAGAAGAGATGGTGGAGCATGTATGTTATGTGTGCAGCCCTAAAAAGTCAACTGACTGTCGCAGTTTGTGTTTTGCATTCCAAAGACTACAGTGCAAAATGGTCTTCACAAACATTAGAGATTTTATGCCTACAAGATTCAATAGAGGCATGAAATTAAGCCAGAAGATCGGCCCAAAGATTTTTCACTTGTTGCTTTCATGTTAAACATAATGGACATGCTAATCAGGTGTTTTACAGTGACGAGGCATTTTTTAATATTATTAGGTGTGTTAATCATCTTAACTGCAGAATTTCGAGATCACAGCTACCTAACGCAACCCACAAGTACATTTGTGATGCTCACAAACTGAACGTTTGGTGTGGGTTGTTGCACAATTGAGTTATAGGGCCTTACGTGTTCAATGAAAAAAAATTATCACAGGAAACGTTTATCTGGACTTCCTATGGTGCCTTCCCTCAGATTGAAAATTGAAAGGCAAAATGGGGACTGTGTAATCTATCGACAACTTAAAATGGTCACTGCTACAACAGTTGCAGCACTATCGTAAATGTTAAAAGATACTACCAACGTGACAAATGCAAATAACACCTAAAGAGGGTACACACCAACTGTGGTGCCCATAAGGAATTAGATGATATTTTCCTGTTTGGAATATCATATTTTTACTGGTTCAGCTGTTAACATTACATTACGTACCACTCTTCTGTGTAAAGCCATTTTTATTTAATCACTAGCCTAACATTCCAACACCTTAGTTCACATTAAAATTTTATCTTCGTACACCTCTATTATGTAGTGTTTGGAAGTTGGATGTATGTTATGTCTTAAAAATGAGATTAAAAATTTCTTAATTGTTTACATGTTATCCTATATTCAGTATGACCAAAGAATATTATTTATAACAGAACAGTTAACTCCCAACTATGAAGATAAAGTTGTAATTTGCCATTAGTAACCAAGATTACCATAGCCTTAGAGGATGCAGAAAATGATACAATTTGCCATCTTGAATGTTTGTATAGTCAATTTCATATAACTTCAGTAAATTTGAACATTTCTCGAAAAGAAGTCCGGCCACGTTGTATCCCTCCGCAACAGCTGTTCTGTCGGTAAAGAAAACAATCTTTGAAACAAACTAAAAATCCAATTGCAGGCATTGAAAGACTGACAACTTCTGTCCAGTACTTAGGCTACTATAACTAGTTGCCATTCTCAACTGTTTTATTTTTGTTGTGATTACATGATATACTAGTTAGGTTTATGTTTTTCTTATTGGTGGGTGGGGAACTATAGTTACACGTCTTTCGTGAGATTGTATTGTTTTGTGGTGATTAGAACTTACATTGTTTTAATGAAGCAGTGGAAAATTTTGTTTATATGGAAATAGCGTTCAGTTTATTACAACTCAAGTTTTAACGTCATCGAAAGGACTAAACACAATAAATATGTCGCTGTTTGTACCGATGCGGGAAATACTCAGCACATATATATAATTTCATTTTTTATATAATGAACTACCCTAAAAGGGCATTTATTTAGGCCAAGTACATTTGAAAACCTCCCACAAGAACAAACCGCAATAAATACGTCACTGGTAATACCAATATACGAAATGAACTGTGTTCAGCAAATTTAACTTTCCATGTAAAAATCGTTAGGAATTGAATAAAATAAATTAGTGTAATACAAGGTTTCTTTAAAATTCAAATACATTTCCAATATTTTAACAACAATTTAATAAAACATTGTGTATAAAACACACAAACAACTGTTTACATCATAATTCCTAATCATATGCTGAACTTTGGATGATAACTTCTAAAATCATATGTAGGCCACTGATACTAAATAATTTATTTGCTGACTTATCCAATTAATTAAATACTTGTGGCTATTTCTTGAAACCAACAAATTTAATGTTCACAACATAAATACTTTTACTTTAGCGCTTCGCGATGGTCACAGAAAATTGCGAACCACAGCATGCAACAAACATTTTTACAAAGCGGCAGACATGTGTCGATTATTCATTTCAGTGTGGAGGCTTTTCTAATAAAGGCACCTACGATGAACTACTCTTAATGAAATACGCAAACACAAAAATAATTAACTGCATATATAATATTCCGACATCACCAGCAAGGAATTCTCACATATGGATAAATTATGATGGAAGAGAGCTGAATGACAATGGCATTTCACCGGGGGAGACCATAGACAAGAGGGAGATTTGTGGAGACCTTTCACATATAACCGTAATGTTCGCATGCTCTACCGTAATATTTCCAAATGTTTTTAAAACCTTTGCTCTATTACTCAAAAAAGTTGTGCATTAGTCTATGAGCATAAAATTAACCATAAGTGTTGTAATTGTAATTAAATTTCTACATTAAAAGTTTTAATGCCACGTACTATTTTCTTCTACAATGATCGCAAAGACCGCCAGCATAACATGCATCCTGCAACAACCAACAGCTGACACAGTAGTTTGGAAATGGTGGCACATTTACTGTTTACATGTTGTGTAGGTTGATCACGTATGTCAAATTTTACTGAAGTTATATGAAACTGATTATAATGTGAAATTAAATTTCTGTCATCAGTATATTACTTAGGACAACACCCCTCCCCCCTTCCAGCTGCTTTTTTTTTTTTTTTTTTTTTTTTTCATATAATAATTTGTTGCAAATTTTTAGATATTTGCCAGCTTCGTCAGGCATTCTTACATCTGGTAACTGGCTTTTTTATATTATGGTTGACTGATAAATCATGAATAAAACAGTCAAATTTCGCTCTGAGTATTGCAACATAGTATAAATTGTGTAGAGAAACAGTTTGTGTTAAGTGTGTAGTGTTTGTACTTTGCTCATTATTTTTAGTTCATAAAATTTTGTCTTTACAGGTAAAAGGTTAGTAATTCTGCTGCTTTCCCATCTTGAACATACAAATTTATTTTATAGTGTGCATTATTCTGCTTGCCCATATATTTATTTGTGGTTAGAAGTTTTAGCATGGTGTGAGGAAATATGAGTTTTGTTATTTTAGAGTAAAAATGTGAAAACATGTTTACAACAGTAACATTTTTAATCTTTAAAAATGTTTTATCTGCAGATTTAATTTAGGGGAAATATTTGTTTCATAGTAAAAGGCTATTAGAAAGTATGTCTTTAAGCAAGTAATATTTCATTGTTTTCCATATAATATACAAGCTTGCGTAAGTGGCCATTTGATTCAGGACAAAAAAAGTGATAAGTATGATCAAATATTGGTAATGTTTGCTGGACAAAGAAGTAGTTCATATTTCAGGATGACGTGAAGACAGCTTGTTGCAGTGTGAGTTCAAGGTAAGGAGTCTGCAGTAATTCTGTGTGTGCTTGAGCAGTTTCTGCTTTGCAGTGGTTTTCAGCTGTGATGTTCCTGGTCATGGGAATGAATGCTTGCCATCACAGTTACGTTTGTTGACATTATTTTACTGCTTTTAAGTGGGAGAGACAATTAGACTGGTCACAGTTAAATTAGTAATCACCTTAGTCACTTTTTCTCCTGGGAAATATTAAAGAAATAGAGTTTATATTTTTATTATTTTCTTTTCCATATGTATTTTATGTTTTGTTTTATTAAGTACAGAATGAAAGGAATACCTATAACACATCTCATGCATTTTCTTATGATGGCATAGTTACTGGTGCAATTTGCATTTTAATACTCCAATTTTTAATATTTTGATGTATGTTTACAGGATGAATATTTTGTTTTTACTCTATTTAATTTCAGTTTCCCCACACATAACGCCATTCCAGTTTGATGGCCCTGTCAATGCAGGCGATAGCGTACAGTTGAATTGCTACGTAGCCAAGGGCGACAAACCTTTACGTATTGAATGGCATTTCCATGGTAGAGACTTAGCTTCCCATGCACTGGGAATAAAAACTTCCATGTTTAACGACAAAGCCAACATTCTTACCATCAATTCCGTCGGCCCTGGTCACCGTGGCGAGTACACGTGCACTGCTACCAATGCAGCTGGCACTGCCAATTTCACAGCAGAGCTTGACGTCAATGGTAGTTTCAAGGCATGATTGGAACATTGAATTAGCATGGAGAAATGATTTTTAGACTTGGTAAACATTTGCTTGTACCTCTAGTAGCTCATTGATTACCTACTTCGTGTTTACTTTGTTATGAACTGTATAACCATAGTATGTGATACAGTAATGAAACCATAAAAGTTAGAGTGCCAACATTTTTTTTCCCTTTTACATCACACTTCAAAACATAAAAAATATTTTGCCCAAAATTCTTTTTATTCGTGACTTTAGTGCAACGAGGTATAAGCAGATGCGTGGTTTTGAAGCTTTGTTAGTAGGTGTTGGCGTGTTTACTTTTGAAAATTGACATTATGAGTGTGGTGTCTTCTCTCCAGTCCTACCCGTCATCATCCCTTTCTCATTTGAGGGAGAAGCTAACTCTGGTGAAAACACCCAACTGACTTGCCACGTATCAAAAGGTGACCTTCCCCTCCAGATCTCGTGGAGCTTCCATGGGCAGGAATTGTCTTCTCACATGGGTATCACGACGGCCAAGATTGGCGACATGCTCAGTGTGTTGGTGATACGGTCAGTGACTGCAGGCCACAGTGGTAACTACACGTGCACTGCTCGTAATGCTGTCGGGGTCACCAATCACACTGCCACACTGCAGGTGAATGGTACGGTCTAGGGGATGTTACGACATTTTGGGGCAGTTTGTGTGAGGTTTGCAATGCTTCTACCATTCTGTGCTGTGAGCTTAAAATTTAACATATTGTGCCTTATTAATAAATACATACCTGTTATAGCGTGCAGGCTTTGAAACAGCTCCATTTACCCCATCCCTTTTCAACATTTACACCTACTTTCTGTGGCATTTGATTGTTTGAAGAAATGTTTATCAGTATATTGTTCCTGGTTGTGTATACCTCTTCACCTAGAATGCATTACTGAAGTTTTGATTTACTTTCTCTTAATTTAAGAATATCTTTGCAGTTGACAGATGCATGAATTGAAAATTTAACTGATACTGTTTAGTGCATTTTAATAAATTTTCTTAAAAATTTGTTATGCTTAGCTTTTCATATTTCAAGTTTTACCCTATGGAAGACTGTGTTATATGCACCATATTAAAAAAGTTGTCACACCTTTTTTCTGTATTATTTTAAATTGTAGTAGTTTAAGAATACAAAGGGAGAAATGTTTTGTTATTAAAACTTTAACCACGTTTAACTTAAAAGTGATAAATCCAGTGCCTTTAAATAACTGAGCTTACAACTTGTAACTTAATTTTGGAAACTTTGTTTAGTGCTGAAATACCATTAATTTTATTCATAACACTGAAACATTTATTTTCAACAGCGTCTATGGTGGTATTTGAGACCAAATCATACTTTACTGCTACTATGTTGGTTTTGCCAAAGTGGGCAAAAGAAACCTTTCTGGTGAAATTTGTAATCTAGTTGACAGAACATTTTCACTGAAAACAAAGTGAAATAGTGGAACATTACAATTTCATTAACTATATTAATAGATGTGATAATTGTATAAGAATTTAGCCACATATAGTGATCATGTGAGCATAGTAAATTTATCATATAATAATTGTTCTGACAATTTTTTTTTCTTTGTGATGATATTACAAAAAATAAACATTTAAGGAACTGTGGATTTTGCAGTAGCATCAGGCGGGACTGATTGCTGTATCAGTGGCGAGATGAATTTAGGCATTTAATATCTTACAATAACCAGAATATGATACATATAAGTAAAGTTAGTTAAGATTGCAGGTAGGCTGCTAGGCTATCAAAAATATACAAAAGGACAGGAATTCAAATACTCACAGTGTAGTACTTGTCGACAGTGACACACACAAAGAAGGATGACACATTTTCCATGCGGTTGTGCGATCGCCATGTTTTGCTGGCTAAGTCAGCTTCATCAGGCGTGGGTGAGTTGTAAGACACAGCAGAATGGTGGAAGAGTGCTGTTAGTAGTAAACCTAGTGGCCGGGTAGTAAACTAGGGTGTGGTGGAAAAATTAAAAAATTGTTGGTATAGCTGATGAGTGTGTTTAGGACAAGTACTACACTGTGAGTTCTTGAATTCCTGTCCTTTTATATATACGTACATATAAATAAGTTATCTACATGGTTCCAGTCACACAGAGTAATTACCGGTAGTTACCATGAAGCACAGCATAGTGACAAGGGGTAGTGTCTGTGTTGTAGGTGCTTCTTAACATTACTCAGAGATACATCAGCTCTATTAAAGGACAGAAAAAGCAATAAAGATTTTTTTAAATGCAGCTGAATAAGAGGTTCTGTCAGATGGAAATTGTTATAATGTCTATGGAAACCAGACAAACAATTAAGGTCACAGTGACCACCCGTACATGAAACAAATCTGTTAGTGTTTAGATGTCCCTAGAAGATGCTACATCTAGAAGTTAAGAGAGAGCTAGTTATTATGATGGGATTTCAGGAGAAACTTTGTTAAATTTAACTTGCTACTCTGTTTGTAAGTTGATTTTGTATGTAAGAAAGTAGTTTAAATGTTTCTCTTAGTGCCGTGTACAGTAAAGTACCTTTCTATGTTAAAAAAATTGTACAGGAACTTACTGAAGGTTGTATATTAATTTTTCAGTGTGTACTTGCAGTCAAACATTCTCTCATTTCTGTTTTAGTTACATTTGTTATGTGGCAGTCGTCAAAAAGATTGACAACTGGACATTATAGCCAGGGTTCACTCAGTCGTTACAGGAGGAGACAAATGGCGCCATGTTGTAAATTCAAAGAAAAGATTTTAAGTCCTGCAAATTTTACTTTTTATTGTTCAAATTTTACATGAAATGTTCACCATTGTACAAACTCGTAGAAACATAAAAAATTCAAATAGACAGCATGAAAAAGAATATAGCAGGAGTAGCTATTTCGTTCTTAATGTCCCGACAAAAACTCACATCGCGAGAAAACTTACGTAGGCAGAGGAAAAACATTTTCCTTCCCAATGCCCTATCAACCTCCTGCACCAGCAGAAGAAATTTAGTAGAAAGGTGTTCTTTGCAGAAACTACTTTTAAGTTACAGTTGAAAAAAGAAGGTTGTATCACGGGCGCGTACTGATGTGGGGGAAATTGTTCCGTTGCTCCGTTTTCTTTAATGTCTCCTCATTTGCTGCCCTTCCTGGGGCCCTAAACTTGCACCTGCCGCGCATGTCATCCCCACTTTTTACTCCCACTCTCGCCTCATTTCTAAAATTGGAAATAGCCAGGGCTCAAATCCCTTCTCCTTCCTAATAAGGTAATCCTTTTTCACAGCCTACTCTTATTGGCTAAAACATACTGCATCGCTTCAAAACTCATTGAACATTTAGAACAAATACAGCCTAAGATCGGGAAAACTGCAAAAAAATTAGAAAGAAACTTCCCACGTGGCTCACAGAAATATAAAAATTTACACTAACAACAGAAAAAAGGGAATTCAACCAAAGTCTTGATTTAAATAAATTATTAAAACAAATAATAATTACATAACCTGCAGTGTTATACATTGTTAGCAGAACTCATAGTGTCTGATATTCCTCTTGTGTTTTAATTAACAAATCTTTAACATGTATCCAATCAATCAAATAGTTGAACATTACAGTAATTTGTTTATCGTAAATCACATTTTATTTCCGTTCGTTATGCAAATAAAAAAAAAAATTTGTGTTAGAAATATAATAGAATTTTAGAATTTGCCAGAGAAAGATGTATGCACTGAACGTAGCGCAACTCTAAAAATCGTGAAGATTACCTCAGTGTATGAAATGAGCACATCAATTACCACCCATACTTGCTCTCTAAAAGCCACATTAAACCTGATGGTTTGGTGAAACTTGCATTTAGTGCTTATTGATTCAATGTGAAACATGCAGTGAAAAACAAATGACCACTCTCTCTGTGAGTGGCACATAAATTGAACACATGGCACTCAAGTAAGTGTGTTCCGAGCTCCACAACAGTTCCTTTCCAAAATGGAAAATGCTGACAGTATAAAATGTAAATGTAACATGACAAAACCCATACTAGATGTGAGTGGCTCAGTTAATAAACCATATTGATGTTTAATATTACATTGAAAAATTACAGTCAACCAACCCTTGCTCATTAAAAATTATTCCTAACACATTAACCTTCTCTAAATACAGGTTTTAAATCTCAGAAAAGACACTGAGCTGTTCCTTGTTTCTTGCACTAAAACATGTTTATTGGGGCTCACAATGTTGATTTTGATACTCTACCCAGGTTAGTGATAGCCATACCTTTGCAATAATTAAACTTAAATGTGTTAAATTATTTTCATTTTGACTTTCAACATTATTAAATTATTTTTGCTTTGACTTTCAGTATTCTTAAATTAATTTTGCTTCGACTTTCAGTATTCTTATATAATTTTTGCTTTGACTTTCGGTATTATTAAATTATTTATACTTTATCATTAAACACTGTTAGTGTCGACTGGTGGTAGCTTAATGCATTAGCAATAATCATTGGTTATTCACTTTTTTGTAATAATTTTATATTTTAATTTTTGTTTTCAATAAATATTACTTACTGGTATAGTTTCTTTGATGTCTGGTTGTATTAGGGATGGGATCCTCGATACTGCGATACCTCAATACCCTTGATACATAACTTTCGGATTGCGCACTATACTTTTGAAAAGTGTACCTTAATTGCATTTAACACCCATTTTCCCGTGCTATAATTATGGCACGACTGTACCATAACTTTCGGAATGTGTGCGATACTTTCGAAAAGTGTACCACAATTTAATCCGCATCCTTCGGGCATTCCAATGTACCCATAAAATTTGACCTAGGCCCAATGGTTCCCAAGTTATTAACAGCGACTTTTAAATGTGTACCATAATTATCTCAGCTGGCAGTGTGCATTGCGAAGCTTCCCGCAAGCATTCCAAAAAGCCTTTGCGGGTCGAGATCAGACAGACGGTTTCACACAACTGCGAGCACTTTGTTTTTTTAGGCAACCCATACATACCGCAATTCGATTTTTGACATTTACTTTTATGGTACATAATTAAGGTACAATAAAAACAGGTCAAGAGTTGCGAGTGAGCATCGATAGGCGTGAGTGAAGAACTTGAGTAGTTATTGTACACCTGATACATACCATAATTATATGCTGCACCATAATTTTTCATTTCATTCATGTTTATCTGATTAATTACTTTAATGGTATATATTTCAGGTACAATAAAAGCAGGTAGAGAGTTGCGAGCAATCGCCGATAGGCACGAGCAAGCAAAGTGAGTAGTTATTGTACATCCCACACATAGCATAATTATCTGATGCAACTGCATTATTAAATATTCACAAAAAATACCATAATTATCTGATAAACCTAAATACTGCGAATTTGCAAAATAAGTGTGTACTGAGCTATCATTTTCCCCAAAACTTTGATTACAGCTTTTACTGTGGAAACTTGATTCTAAATAATCAAGGATTCTGTGTTGGTGTATCATTGGTTAAGGATGTCTGGGTTACAGGCTGTCCAACATTTGTTTCCAACGTGATGTGGGTTTTTATATAGTTTCAGGGTGTGTCGACACTAGTAAAATGAGCAATTTTCTTGGCCAAGTTGTTTTGTGTTCACGACAATTTAAATTTGATATCGAGAAAAGTATTGGTATTGAGTATAGTGAGAATGTTTTGGTATCGAAATTGTTACAGAATATCAAGAAAATGTAGTGTCGACCCATCCCTAGTTTGTACCACAGAAATCAGAAAGAAACTGATGTTAACATGGCATTTAACATGTGCAAACACAGTTTACCATACTATGGTCCAGACAGAAACGAGTCTTTATTCTGCCTTGTTTGTACCTACCCATGAACTGAAGGTGGTGACATGAGGGGGGTGATGACCTAATGCTGGTGGGCAGAGCCAAGAGGACATGCATGCAATCCCTCATTTATTACTAATTTCTTTCACAGGTCTTCCAAATTACTGGATTTGCAGGTGTGATGCTCAGGTTCTGTACAACTTGGTTGGCACACATTACATGATGAACAGTAGAGTCTCGCTAATCCAGACTATATGGGACCGGACCCTGTCCGGATCACCAAAAGTCCGGATTAAACGAAATTTGCCGTAAAATGCATGTAACACAAGTTTTAGATCGGTGAAACTATAAAAATCAATTTTTTTTTCCCATAGATGCAAGTTTTTCTACAGCTAAATTTTAGTTTAAATACTACTGTATACGTAGACCTAAGTTTTTAACCTACAAAGTGATGTAGGATTAACAAAACAAAACATATTTGTGATTAAAATTCAAAATTTATTGATTGTATAGTACAAGAAAACCACAGTACAACACTGTTACTAATTAAGAATCTTAAAAAAGAAAGAAACATCAAATTCTGAACAGGACTATAAAATAAAACTACAATACTGTACTGAAAACAAGAATAACATTTTTAGACTGACTGGAAAAAGTCCATAATATTCTTTTGCTTTAAAGAAGACTGACTCGTTTTGCTGTGCGATCTCGTAGGCGCCTCAAGGTCAGTAGCTCAGCAGATTATGTGGCGCTTTATTTCTCAAAGTATGTCATCAACTGCTCCAGCATTGTAGTCGCTTCACCATGAGTTAGGCCAACTGGTTCCTCTGTATCGTCATCATCATCTTCCAAACTGTCATTCTCTGTTGCCGTGTTTGCTATGTACACTTCCACAATTTCATCTTCGCTTAGTACTTGATGACCTATATCACTATCACTGTTCATCCACTCAGAAATGTCATTTACTTCCACATCGGCACAACCCTCCAACTGTTGAAAAACTTGAACTAAGTCAGCGTCATCATTTGCAGTTGGTTGATTTTCGTCTTGTTCCTGGTTTTCTTGTAGGATGCTAGGCCACAGTTTTTTCTGGCTTTTTTGAAGAGTTGATGGCTTGATTTCTTCTCATGCTTCTGCGGCCAAAGAAACTGCAGTCTTTATTGTCACTTTTTAAAGAAAATCCATGAAGTTAGCTGACGGGTCAGTTTCTTGTTCTTCTAAAAGAGACAAGATCAACTTTTTCCTATATCACATTTTTATTGCTTCAATCACACCTTGGTCGAATTAAAGCTGTGATGTTCGGTGGCAAGAATTTCACAAAAATGTCCCCGTCTCGCAATTCTTCTTTAGTAGGGTGGTGCAGTGCATTGTCTATGAACAACACAGTTTTTTCTCTTTCAAGAACTTCTTTGTTCAAGGCACAAATTTTTCAAAAAATCTATCTTTAAAAATTAGTTCATTCATCCTTGCAGATATTTGTGATTTGTACTGGGCTGGGAGAATATTCATATTTACATTTTTAACGGCCCTGGGCTTGACCGATTTCACGATGACCAAAATTGGAAGTTTTAAATCTCCAGAAGCGTTACTGCAAAGAAGCAAAGTTACCCGTTCTTTCTTTACCTTATGACCTTTGGTTACAGAATATAGTTTTGAGACTAATGTTTTTTTTAGAAGCATTTTGTAAATTAAACACGATCAATTGGCAAGGCTGTATAAGTTATCATCTATAACAAACTTCTCAAATTTAACTTTGAAATCTTCACTGGCAACATTGTCACCTGATAAAATTTCACCACACAGAGTTCACGAACGCCGTGTCGATCCTTCCATCGAGACAACCATCCCACACTGGCAGTAAAAGCAGGGTCTCCTTCTAATTTTTCATTCATTTTGAGCGTGATTGCTTGTAACGTTACACCCGATAGCGGACACCCTGTTCACATTGTTGGCAAAACCAAACGTATAAAGCCTCGTCTAAAGTTTCGTTTTTTGGTTTTCTTAACATGCTTCTGTTATCTAAACTGTCTTTGCTAACCATTTTGGCATAAAAATCTTCAATTTCTTTCTGGTTTTTTTTCCAGTCAGAAACAGTTTGTTTTCCCACTCCTTAGTTATTTGCGATTTTAGTTAGTGATTCCCCTGCATCAATACCTAACAAAGCTTGGAGTTTTTGCTCCATTGTCACAGTCACTTTCTTTCGTTTAGTTGCCATTTCCACACACAAACACTCACACTGAATGGTACGTAAAACAACAAAAACACAGCCGTAACGGACTCTCTATTAATACTGTAGGAGTATCAACTGACCACTGAAGCGAAGGAAACTAAAGAAAACGAAAGAGACTTTCTAAAAACAGCTGTAGGGAGTCAGTCATACATACAGTACCTGGATAATAGGATGCGCACACCGACTACTTTGTCTGCACTTTCTCATCGTAGCCAACTGAGGATGTTGAAAATTTGTAAATCCTACTTTTTTGACTACGTACATATTTTTAAAAATCCCATCCGGATTTATACTGTATGTCCGGATGAGCACGGTCCGGATTAGTGGGACTCCACTGTAACTTATTTTTAATATTAGAATTTTCAGAGTTAGCTCATGACTGGTAGTTGTACGCAAGATATATGTTTGTAACCCAATGACAGGTACAGTAAGATAACGTATCATATAATTTTATTAGACCTCCAGAGGAATCAGATTGATGATCATTGCAACAAGTGAGAAGGGCACTGTGGACCTATGTTGGAGTATTCATTACCAGGGGGATATTTATGGTGAAACAGTTCTCATTTGGCACAAATAGTGGTCAGAGCCTTTTTCTATATGTGAATGAAAACGCAGCAGGAATATCAGCTACTGTGTGAGTACTGATGAAATAAGGTGAATGTTTGTTTGCAAGCTCACCAAATGTTGGAAAAATTTGACTGGTGGCATAACTAGTTGAGTGGCTAGGAAACATTTTTAGCTTTGTTTCACTGTTGCATTTTTGACTGCATTTCTGTACAGAAATGCTATAGTAAAAGCAGGTATGCCCACCACCCCAAGACACTTCATTGCAAGACAATTTTCCCATTCTTCTTCTTCTTCTGTCTGCATGTACAAAGCTAGAAATTGACGACAAAATACTAACAATAACAAAGAAGAATGAATAGGTTCTACCGGCTCTGCTGGCACTTGAACTGCCTTGCAGAGTGTTTGAAATCCTTGTTTTTTGATTAAAATATTAAACGTGCCCCCAGTAGGTATGTTTACCTATGAAAATACATTACAACCCAAATGAGGTAGGAATTCAACTTTAAAGTTACCATGCATGCTGTGAATATTATTTTGGAGCCCTCCAATATTGCTAAAAATTACTTTTTTAGACTGTCGTATCTTAAAACATATTATCCGGACACGAACCAAACTATGATAGAGCCTGCATTGAACTTCGCTTCAGACTTATCTTCAATAAAATGATAGGGTCACTTCTGAAAGTCCCATAGATACACGCAGCACTACGAGAATACTGCGCTTCAATTCAGAGTTCTGTGCTAGTTGTGATGGCACTCTTGTAGCACATGCCAGTGTAACCCTTATAGCTCTCGCACTTTTTGGTCAAAAAATGAGAAATTCAATGCTGGCAGGCAGGCCTCTTAAGGAAATACTGAACTAAAAAGTGGAAAAGAAAGATTCTAATTATTAAATAATAAAAGAAAATTAAATCTGTATATTTCAAAGAATCTTGTTCAAATTTTTGTTTTATTTTTTTAACGTAAGAACTGCTAAAATAATTGTTTTGATAATCCTAAAATAAACAATACAGATTAGAAATTATACAGCGGGGCAATTTGTGTCCCCCGGCGTGAAAAAATAAACAAGTGGAAAGTGTGCAGTCAGGTAGGTGTGCGGTCAGGTAGGCGTGTGGACTGTCGGCGGGTGGTCGTGAGTCGGGGACATGAGGCGGAGGGAGCGGGCGCTCATTCTCCCTCCTTTCAGCACCAAGATCTATTTTGCTGATTCTTTACAGCCAATATTGTATGTTTTTCTGCTTTCAAGTTTGTTGGTTTGTTGCAAAGCTTTGACGTAAGAATTCTTAGTCCTTTTTTTATGTGACCCTATTATACCTGTTCTGCGTTTTAGTTGTAAACAGACAAAAAAAAAGATACTGTGGCAACCTTTCCATCTTATCTGGGCATTGGATCAGTATAGGTGGATGTCACGGTCATATTCCAAACCGTATACCATACTCGCAAGTGCGCAAGTGTCCTGTTGTCACACATTTACTGGCACTTACAAGTTACCATGAAATGTGCATGTGTTGTATAGCATAATACGTAATCATTATAAAAAATGCTATAGACACTTTAATTATAATGTGTATATAGCAGCTATAACAGTCCCATTTTCGGAAAAACAAATTGCCAAATTTGATGCGGACCTCGAAATTCGTGCTTTTAAGTCATTTACTAGCCTATAATTAATTTCCTATGGGGCACAACTCTATGTAATCATTATAATTATGATGTAAACACTTGGACTATAATGTGTATATATAAGCCATTCGGTATGTCTTCCAATTTTCAAAAAAATTAATTTGGAAATTTGAGACGCGCCTCGAAATTCATGCTTCTAAGTAATTTACAGGCGTATAATTAATCTCCTACGGGGTATAGATCTATGTAATCATTATAATTATGATCTAGACACTTTACTTGTAATGTGTATATATGGATGTTCTGTATGTCTTCCCATTTTCGAAAAAAATAATTCCGAAATTTGAGACGCGCCTCGAAATTCGTGCTTTTGTCATTTACAGGCATATAATTAATTCATCATTATAATTATGATATAGACACTTTGCTTGTAATGTGTATATAGCGGCTGTTCGGTATGTCTTCCCATTTTCGGAAAAAAAAATTTCGAAAATTTTAGACGGGCCTCAAAATTTGTGCTCTAATTATTTTACAGGCTCATTATTAATCTTCTATGGAATATAGCACTATGTAATCACTATAATTATGATGTAGACACTTTAATTATAATGTATATATACCAGCTATAAGATATGTCTTCCCATTAAAAAAAAAAAAATTTCAGAGCAAACAAACTATTGTGGACAAGGCGTAGTGCAGAAAAGCTGCCTTTTATTGCATGCCACAAATCATTCACTTTTTTTTTTGTTTTAGTTTTCCTTTTGAAAATGCATATCAGACGAGCAAGCGACATGTTTCACATCACGTGAGGCACTGATAGATCCCATCTACAGTGCAAGCGTGCATTCGACCTTTGGATGCGAGCTTCTTTTCTCATTCTCAATTCCTCTCAACCAGGCACAGCAGGTGGCGTAAACGTGCTGTTGGAGGGGGTGGGTGTGAACTCCCTTGTCCAACCTGTGTGACAAACAACTTGCAGCAAATACCGCCCTTGGTGGAATAACTCCATCCTTTGCCTGGAAAATGTGGTATTTTTTAGTTATTCTTGCTTGAATGCATGTGACCCTCTTCATCACAGTGCGTTTTACTTCTTCTGTTTCCCTCCCTTGGGTACTGTCAAGTCCGGTGATGAAGATAAAAAAAATAAAGTTCTGATAGCAAGGGGCCAAACTTTGACAAGATACTGCAGTAAATAACAACACTTGCTCCGTGTTTGACAGATAGGTGCTGGAATAGTGCGGAAAGCTATAACGCAGGTCTGAGTTATGTCCCCTAACAGCCGCGTTAAATCAGGCTTTTACTGTACTGTAAAATAAAAGAAAAGTATTGTACTTTTCGGAACATTTGTGAGGCAGTTGCTTAAGCAGGGTTTGAGAAAAAATTGGTTATTATTTTGCACCTAAGTGCTGGTAACTGTAGTTCATTCACAGTATCCTCAGGTTTTTCAGAAGCTCTGCTAAATTTCTACTTTTGGTTACTGATTATGCATCCTTCCGCTACATGTAAACATAAACACTGCCATGTGAATTCTACTTTTATAACTGTCAAATGTGTTGTTTACTGTTTTCAGCTAGCTGTTCAAAGAATTCAAAAATCATTTTGTACAAATGTTCACAATATAAGCCTATATCCATATTTAGGTCAGCTTTATAATTTTTAAAAAATGTCTGTATTGATGATAGTTCTTAGAGTTATTATTTTAGCTACATTGTTAACATATATGTTATACACGACCTAGCACATCACATGTAATACATGTTAATTTTTTGCCGCTATTGTGTTTAACACTGTTGGAATAAAAATCAAATCGAAGGGACAGCCATTCCGACGAACAGATAGAGTACATTCAAGCATGCAACTTGTGTCACTAATTTTTTGTACGTAGTAGCGACAAACTTAAAAGATAGTGGTCAACATGCACCCAAATAATAGGCCTACCGTAACAGTTATTCCGCTCATATTTCTGTGCATTGCTATTTACTGTCTTTTAAGTTTATTTAATTATTTATTTTAATTTATATGGCACGAGCTTAGTATTTTGTTGGGATTGTGGCCAACATTCAAATCGCAGAAACGTAACCACGTTACACAACTGTGTTTCAAACACCTAGGGCAAAGGTACAACCTTGTGATAAATAAACATACGTGCTTTAAATAATTAATTACATCATAAAAACTTCACGGTAAAAACGTATAAATTTTGCACATCCAATATTTGAAATCACACACACACCAGACCAGTGTAATGATAACGATGCAGCCACCATAGAAGAAGGAAGTGGCAGCCATGCCCTTTCACAAACAGCGATCACTACACACGTTACAGAATATTTATTCCTGCCGTGGAAACACAGATTTATCACAACTTCATAACTTGCCTAGGTAAGTTTAAAAAACACAATGTGTACAAACTTTATGTGGGAATTTGAATTATTTTTTCGAGCAAGAAAAATTAACACTTTGTTTGCAAAAAGCAACATGCCATGTCATGGCTCGCCACTTCTGCTAACTTAAGATTTGTATCCTTCCGGCCCTCACATCTAAATATATTAAAATAAGTATTGAAACTTTAAAATCTCTTTTCAGTTGTAAAGTACAAATTCAAAAATCATTATTTTGCTATAAAAAGTATGAAATATGCTAAAATTGAAAACACTTATTATTTTCCTGCTACTAGTAGCAATGCGAAACTTCCAGAGGGGGAGAGAGACAAAGCAAGAGAGAGTGACAAGCTTCACTCAGCCGACAGTTACTTCCTCTGTCGAAAAAAACAAACAACATGGCACTATGGCCTATGCAGGATATTTTGCGCTGTTATTTTAAACTGTATCGATGAAATGTGTTTCCATTGAGGCTACCTAAATATTTAAATATTTCATTAGGCAACGTTTTAATTACAAATAGCATGGCAAACTACTACGTTAAAACAATATTTTAACTGTGAACTACGTATTTCTTACTAGCCGTTGCCAACGCATCGCTGCTTTCACTGTTTTCAATTCATATTTAATACGAAATAAATAGTAAAAATTATAAAAATACAAAGTTAAAGTTTTATTTATTCAAGAATACAGTACTTTAAAGTTAATCACAGTGTTATATATTTTATAAATTCTTGAAAAAAAAACAGGTTAACATGTTACGCTTAGGGTGATTTTTCAAAGGTTGATTTAAAAGTTCCAAAGAAACCGTGAATGGACTATATGCACAGTTTTGCAAGTGTTTAGTTAATTAAAAAAACTATATCCATCAGCATTGTTCCAGTCCCCTCAAAAGTGTTCATTATTTGTCAATATAGCTGCAAAAGCAACATTTTTAATATGTCATTTTTGGAACTAAAGTTTGAGAAATATGAGCCAGATGCTTGTCAGTGGAGGGATTATCCTAGTGGTTGGCACATTCAGTGATAATTTTTACTGAAAATGTTAACTGCATGTTAGTATCTTTGTCAAAGTATCAGCTGACAAACGTGTCTAATGTAACCACGGATGGACCTTCATTTTGGGTATATTTCTTGTAGGGTTCTTGCCAGATAGACTTCCTATTAATTGGACTCAAGAAAAACATGAATTAATGAGTTTAAATAAAAAATCACGGTTTAACAAAACTTATGAATTTTTAAAGTATAAGGCTGTTTGTGATTATGCTCAGATCACATCAGTTTTCAAGTAATAAGTAGCCACTGCTTGCTTCTTCTCAGTTTCATATAATTTCACTAAATTTTGACAGTTCTCAAAAATAAGTGTGGCCACGATGTATGTCTCCACCATAACTGTTCTGTCGGTGACGAAAATTATCTTTGTACATAAACTATGAATCCAATGGCAGGCATTTTAAGACTGACAACTTCAGTTCAATACTTCGGCTACTATAGCTGGTTACCATTCCCAGATGTTTTATTTTTGTTTTGACCACATAATATACTAGTTGGTGTTCTTTTTATTTTATTGGTGGTGTGGAGGACTTTAGTTTGACATTTTTAGTGAGACGTGATTGTTGTGCGGTTCTTCTTATGAGAGAGTGGCGAGTGGAACGTATATTGTTTTGATAATGCAATGGAAAATTTTGTTTGTACGTTAAATAACATTCAATGTACTAAGTTTTAACTTCATCAAAAGAACTAGATGTAATAAATGTGTTGCTGTTTGTACCAATGCCAGAAATACTCAACACATAAAATTTTGTGCTTTTTTTATATAATGAACTACACTAAAAGGGTGTTTATTTAGGCCATGTACATATGGAAACCTTCCGAAAAAGCAAAATGTAATAAATATGTCACTATTAATACAGATGTGCGAAATGTACCATGTAAACATTTTCAGCGAATCTAACTTCCTATTTATAAATTGTTCAGATTTTCAGTAAAATAAATTAGGACAAAATGAGTTTTTTTTTAATGCCAAATACATTAAAACTTTCCTAACAACAATTTAAGAAAATATTTTTTACAAAAAAAAGCTTACTGTTCACTTCGTAATTCCTAAATATGTGGCGAACTTTGGATGATTACTTCACCAAAATCACTTTTGTTGGCCATTGATAAGAAATAATTTATTTGTTGACTTATTCAATTAACAAAACACTTGGGTTATTTCTTGAAACAAACAAATTTAAACTTCACAACGTAAATACTTTTTCGTTCGCGCTCAGCAATGGTCAAAGAAAATGGGAGACTACAGCACACAACAAACCCTTTAATAAAGCGGCAGACACGTACCAGTAATTCATTTCACTGAGGAGACTGTTCTAAAAAGGCACCCTTGATAAACTGCATTTAATGAAATATGCGAATACAAAAATAATTAACTGCATATATATAATATAGCGACACTACTAGCAAGGTATTCTCGCTATGTTGAAAGAGATCTCAATGGCAGTGGCATTTCTGATTTCACCGGGTGCGGGTGGAGACCATCGACAAGGGAGATTGGTGGAGACCTTTCACGTAACCATAATGTTTGCATGCGCTACCATAATATTTCTAAGTGTTTTTAAAGCTGTTGCTCTATAACTCAGAAATTGTACATTAGTCTATGAGCATAATTTTTACCTTAAATATTGTAATTATAATTAAAATTCAACATTATAATTTTTAATTCTGAGTACTATTTTTTAAATACAATCATCACAAAGACAGTCAGCGTATTAACATGTATCCTACAAACAATCATCAGCTGACACAGTACTTTGTAAATGGGGGCGTTTACTGTTTACATACTATGTAGGTTGGTCACAACATCTGTCAAATTTTACTGAAGTTAAATGAAACAGAGATTTCTGGCATCCACCATTATAGTGAAAATATGTACCTTCTACATGAAGGAAATATGGATTAGTACATTATCAATATAACATGCACATTTTAAACATTGGTGGATGATACATTTAAAAATTATACCTGGGCTCAATTTTAAATTAATTAATTTTGCAAAATTGTGAACATTCACCTAAATCAAATATTGATGGCTTGATCATTAGGGCTAAGTAGTCTGGAATGAACAGCCTCTATGTTTTCCTCAGTACAATGAAATCTTGTGAACATTACTTTACATATAAAATAAATTTTCTCTACACTAAAGTTAAGAAATATAAAGTAAATAGTTATGATAAATAATACTGTATGCATATTTACAACACACTAAAAAACATGGACATTATAGGGCACTTTTCTTGAAAAAATCTTCAGTGTTCTTTTACTTGGCAGTACTTTTCATTTTTATCTATTGCAGAATGAGGATGTCAACGTAGTGTGCCTAGCCCAACAGTTTTTTGACATGGTCATCTATAGTTAGACAAGAAATAAAAGAACCTTCTCTGTTTCCCGTCTATGCAGCGGTGGCCTTTCCTTACCTGGGTCTAGCTGGAGGGGAGGACAACGGCTTCTCAGATTTTATTTATTACTCGCGTATCATCAGATTTTGAAACATTTTTATTTTACAAATGCAATAAGCACATCTAAAATGGTTTTTCCTATACTTATAGTGGTAATAGAAGACTGAAAAAGTGATTCGTTCGAGCCCAGTCTACAGGAAGCTAACAAAAACAAAAGCAAAAGTTCCATGATGGTACTCTAGGGCTTATGAACCTATTAAAATTCCAAAACCACAAATTAAAATGAAAATTTTTAAAGAAACATATTCACGCCACTCATAAAAATTTTGCCACAATAAATAATAGACAAATATGAACATACACTGTAAAACTTGGAATGTTTCCCTCACCATGTAAAACTTGTGTATTTTTCTCCACACAACACCGCATGTAAAATGGTCTACTTTAGTTAATTTGTTGTTCAGTTTTCTGTTAATTTGACTGTCAGTTCTGAATTTCATGTGGAAGATGTTTACTACAGCAACTCGGTTTCAATACCTATGACCATTAGAAAGAGAAGGCCTTTGTGGCCGAGCTTCCATTTCAGGTGTATTAAATTTAATTGTTAGGGCACAATATAATGTTATTGATTACGAAATAATGTTAGACCACTGCTTATTTCCATAAATCCTGTAGATGCTGACTGACACAAGTTAAACGTTATCGCCTCTACGCATATGCCCCTGAACTGGTGCAGAGTGGTTTCGTCGTGATCGTAGAACCAGAAATTTAAGTGTAACCCTATAATTTTATTGGTTGCCCCAATGGTGTGTAGTGAGTTTTTTTACACTGTAAGCATTATAATAGCCCCACATATTTGAGTATTTTAGATAACCTTTAGTTAAATGCCATTAAAATATGATACATTACACACTTTACAATACAATAAATGGTTGATATAAGTTCAATAATTCAACACAAGATATTAATTCAAAGATACTTTTCTAGCAATAATTTTAAATCGGTTACTGTCTTTTTCTCTTTGAATGTCTATGATGCAAATTTACGCTTCAGAAGGTCAAATATTTTACACTTAGTCTTTCTATTGCCGGGCTGTGGTTCCATTTTCAATTTCTACTAACAAACACAACTTCCAACTTTGCTTACCCTCCACATGTATTTACGATTTTATAATACCTAACATTAGTTATAAAAACGGAAACAAAATTATTGTAATAATATTTAAACTGAATCGTATTTAGAGAGCATATTACAAATGATAAGAAAACTCCCGTTTTCCCCAAACACTTTCATCCACTTTCCAAGGAAAAATGTAGGACTGGAGGACACAAATATAATGACTGTTTACCCTGACGAAGGAATGCGGTTGGTGACGGAGGAGGTCGAGCGTGTGGTGTGTTGTTGCTTGCGAGTTCGATTCATCACTAGTCGCTCCCATTTGTGGAAATATGTAAATACTAGATAGCAGCACTATGCATGTACAGTACGGGAGTTACGAAAACTCTGTTTCTCGAATTGGATACGGGACACTCAGAATTAAATGTGTTTAAAGTTAATGCAATGACTTTAAAGGGTCAAACATTTCCAATATGTATAGGTTAAGCATTACTTACCTTGCATCTATGGAATAAATGCCACAGTCTGTAGCAAGTTCAATGCAAGTCTCCGTCATAGCTTTCCATGTATCTGGTTTGCATATAGTGAGATACAGCAGTCTGAATAAGCTTTGGAGAGCATGAAAATAATATTTCCAATGTGCATGATGTCTTGATTGTATCATTCTATCACCCTTTGGAATGTGCTTTCTTTTCGTAGGTTAACCTACTGGGGGCATGTGTAATAATTTTGTTAAAATACACATTTTTCAAATATGCTACAATGGATTTCAAGCACCAAGTATATGGCCGCCTTACAAACACATTTTTATCATGTTACAATTTATAAATTTGTTTTGAAAATTATGTTGTGCAAAAACATTTAAGATAGTTAACCACTTTTAATCAAATAATTATTTATTTTAAGTGAACCTAGAAATTTAATGATGTATTATTTTATTATTGCCAAATAAAATTTACGGGGCATTACTCTTAATTAAAAATAATATACCTATGTGTTGTATGCTACCACCTTTTTTGTAATTATGTTGATAGACAGGAAAATGTTTTTACCTTTCCATAGTATACTCATACCCTCCAATTTCTTGTGGTGCTTGCTTATATCCCAATACATACCTTAAAATATGTTCGATAGCGAAGTACAAGAATAAACTGAATGGAACTGTTATTTTATGAGATGGTCCAAATGTTACAAAAAATAAGGAATTTCGGTTTAAGTATGATTTGGGGGTTCATGGGGTTCATAGTGATTCCGGTGGGGATCCTTACACCCTCAATGGGGATTCTGAACCGCACATCCCCCATGGCCTCTATACCCATTCCCCGCAGTTGTGTACCAAACTTTATACGTGACGTAGGTAGATGCCATGGAAGTTAGTCGTACTATGTAACTTGGGTCGCCCAACAACGGTGCCAGATCGATCCCGCAGAGCCGCGAGCTACTAAGTGACTAATCCACTCCACTACCTCGAGTGCTCATCACATGACTGCCCGCTGACATTGGGGCCAGCACATGTTGTTTTGTCTCTTTTCCCACTATACCTCAATTTGTAATAATACTTCTTTTTGCTTGCTTTACATTTTTTTGTGTATATTATTTCTTGTCTTTCTAAAATGAGGACGTCAATGTAATCTACATAGTCAAACAATTTTTTGACATGATCTACTGCCTCGACAGGATGTCCCAATAAAATGTAGGCTACTCACCTGTTGCATGGTAATAAATGCCACGTTACTAACAAAGGTACATGTGTATTGATGGAAATGAACAATATTAACATAGAGTACAATTATGTGAATCAAATGAGCATACATGAGTCAAGGCAGGACATCACAACCAAATAACAGCATTGAATTATAGCCACTCTATGGGCAAGAATGTTTTATTGGGACATTATGTATATGCTTTACTGAATCTTCATTTTCTTCTTCAGTTCTGTCCATTTCTTTACCAAATCCTATGCAAACTTTTTCACAATATCTTAATGACTTAAATGTTTGAACCATTCTTTAACAGGTGTTGCAGCTGAGCCACTTGCTAAGAGTGTCTTCATCAGTGTCTTCAAAATAAATAACATTTTCCTTTAGACCTGACAAGCTTTGTGCTGTTTCGTCTACTTCTTTGCATATTCCTTTAAAACTACCAGTGGCTGGGATTTTTCTTTTTAGGAATGTTAAAATGTGGAAGATCAACTTTTCACCTGTGGAAATTTTGTAAATGCATTGAAGACATTAAATGTTTTCCAAAACTACAAGCACATCTGTGCCCTAGTCAACTTTCTCAACAGGTTGGTGCTGTTATGCTGCTTGAATGATAACTCCTTGGTTCATTGGCTTTATCAGCAATGTAATGCACTGCAATAAATATTTTACAAAAATATCCAATTTTTCGAAAGAAGATTAGCAGTTTCTAGATAGCAGAGCATATTGTCCAAAACTTCTTTCACAGGCAACTCTTGCTCTTCGAGAAAACTATGCATGTTGGGCACAAACTTTGTATGGAACTATTCTTCAAAAATGTTGCTGTTTGTTCAGGCTTTCTTCCGCTGTGTGTAATGAACAAGCAGGCAATTGCGACAAAAATACTATCAGCCCTTCTCACATTTTGTATTCTGGTGCAGGCAACTAATTTTTGGAAACCATACTTAGGGTCAGCAAGCCCTTCCAAGGAGGCTAGTTTTATTCATATTGTAAATTTTATGGAAGGGAAAAAATTGTATTCTTCTAAAAATGTGGAAAACTCTGCACAGAATACTTTGGCTGATTATTTGTTACATAGCACAGCAATTTTTCTTATGTTTGTTGTTTGGATTGCTTTAATAATCCTGACAAAATGGAGAGTACAACTTTTATTTTGAAATGTTTGTGGAATTTCTTTGCTTGTTCTGTGATCAACACACCCTACACAAGTACATCTTAGGTTCACCTTTGCTTGAACTGAAGTGGTTTTGCTTGAACTGAAGTGGTTTGTCCATGTCTGCAAATTTTAACGTTTTCATTTCTTAAGGTGTGATGGACCAGCACGACTGTTGGAATTACGTTAACTATTTACTTTTTTTTCTTCTAAAAGTCATGCACAGTTTGTAGCCCAATTCCATAGTCCAAAGTGGGTTTTGCAGAAATCTCACCACATTCATGTTTTGTTATCTCTTCTAGCTGGACATGCAATCATAATTACTGTTCTTTAGTATTTTTTAGCCACGTTGTACCAAGTTTATAATATCTCTGTGCGGGAGCAGATCTATAATTTCAGTTTAGATGATGGGTGAAGGGTCTACACTCCCACTGTGCAGGTGCAGAAGTAAACTTTTGATTTGTGGCATGTACATTGTCTCATAATTTTAGGATGCAATATAAAGTTGATAAATTAAAATCAGTATTTGAAACAATTCTTATATTATTTCATTCTAGTTTTCAAACATTCACAGGGCAGTTTCATATAAGTGTGAGTTTTTTGGTGGTGGAGGGAGGGGGTTGCCATTTTGCCTATGACCCTCCCCCTCTGCCCTCAGGATGCACTCCTGCCACCTAAAATAATCCTTTAAAATAATGAAGATCCACAACCAATTGCTGTATGTCCAAATAGATGGCAAGTATAATTTTTTTTTAATGTCAGGTACCTATATACCTGATGAGAGCAGGTGTCCAGTGATTACTATTCTACTGCAAGCTGATTGGCTGGTAGTTTGGAATGTGGACCCAACAGGCATACTGAAGAGTGTTATAATATTTATGCAGTCCCAATGCACCAAGCAGTTATGCTGCATAACACTAGCAGTTCAGACTAATGTGGATTAAATCAAGGAAAATAATAACTGTGTAAATATGGATGGGAAGCTGCACAATGTATTAACAACTTTCAGTAACGTGGATGAATGTAATAATTCTTGGTGACCCAGTGCAGATGTTCATTTAAGTCAGGTGTATCACATACCACCCTTTTGAGTATAATTACAAATTAAATTGTTTTATATTTTATGTACATCTTTCCAGCGGTGTTTTTTTAGGACTGTGCAATTTTAACAAATTTTTTTAAACCATTTGCATTTCATAGAACCTAGTAATACTGACATTTCCACACAAGAGTAGACATGTTGAGTAGCATTGTCACGTCATACCAGCAGCTCATACTTCCAAGAAACTTAAAAATTTGTGGAGAATATTAATTATTTAAATACATTTTCTGAAGCAGCATGAATTAGCAATTAATAGAAGCCCCAATAAAAGACTGTTTACAGTACATCACTCCTACAAACACAATAGATTGTTTAAAAATTCTTTCAGTTCTGGTTTTTAGCATGTTTTCATCCTTTAAAAACAAGAGTGCAGAACATTTTGTAATCGTAATATGTTTAAGAAATAGTATTACAGCACATGTCAGTGAATGAAGTTAAGGTAAGAGTTCAATTTAACACACTTACACAGCTCATAAGCTGAGCACGTGGGGTTTTTTGAGTGGGCCAGTTCCCTAAGGTACATTAAGTACTAAACAATGAAATAAGACTACGTCCATCTGAATGCATATATTGACTGAGTGATATCACACTTACAAGGCAATAAACTAAGTCTCTCAAATTAAGCGGGCATGGCATACCAGGCCTGCCATAGGCCGCCAAGGTAAAATCACTGTTTACGTACGAGTGGTAATTATGGTTGTAAAGTCTCCGGGGCGGCGAGTGTACGGAGATGAGAGTGCGAGCGCAGGGGAAGAAAAGTTAATAAAAATGTTCCAGAATGAATAAACTTTCAATTGCAGCTACAATAATCACGCAACGAAGTTGGAGTCCCCTGCGATGCAAGCACATGCACTCTCCTTGCTTTACAGCTCTAAATCGAGATGGCAGCTCAGAGAGCCTATTACCTGACAGAGATCTCCCGCCAGCACCATGAGGGAAATTACATAATACATGCACTTGAACAAGCATACATAGAAAAGGACTTGAAAGCATGTAACAAGGTCTGGAAGAATTATTATAATAATTCCAACATAAGAAATAATTTAATTAATATTCAGTGTTCTTGTTGCTATGTGAGTCGGAGAAAATTAAATTACGTGGAAAAGCCTGGACAGGTGAGCAAATCATGTAAGAAATCTTTATAAATTAAAAGAGACCATATAACATAGGTACAGGCACTCAAAAGATCAATGTAATATTAAAGGGACAATTGAATATTATGTTAAGAGATTTTGAGTTTTGGCGTGTGGCATGGCGGATGCCAGAACTGCCGAGATTGTTTTCGTTACATGTTAACAAAAACTGAGAAATTTAAATATGCTCTTTTCTAACAAAATGCATATGACACAAACTCTGTAAAAATGTGCTACGATTTTAGTGTATCTCAACCATTGGTTAGTAGTATTACGTGAACCACCTGGATTTGCATCTGAAGCTTATTACACTTTATTTATAGGGAGCATGAGGGAGATAACATTTTCCCTTTCAGAGGAACAGAACATTTTCACATTATAAACACATAAATATGAGTTTATTCTCAGAGAAGCAGTTCATTCGGGTCATAGGATGTTTCACTGATCCGTTCATGCATGAACAACTTGTGTGAGCTATGCACTGAAGGCATGATCATGTGTGGCTGATATATGAGCAGAGCAGCTGTGGGCTACGTCCTGAGTAGGACAGTGAGGGCGACGTCAAAACTATAATCTCTGTTTTTTACTAACTAATACATTTCTTATCAAAAATCTTTCCTTACAAAAAAACTACCTCTATTATATTATTAGTTTACAGTTTTTTACTGAATTAAAATCATTATCTCTCTTACATTAGTATTTTATTTTAATACTAGCTGATCCTGGCGAACGTTGTTTCGCCTCTTTCACGTTCTATTTTGCCTTCTCAATGCGTCCTCTCTATTGCGTCTGGTACGTCAACTGATGCTTGACCACGCTATCACAGGCATTTTTCTCTTTTAGATCAACAAACATTTACTTCTAGTATGAGCAAAATCAGCCTATAAATATAGAAGTTAGACTCCAACGCCATCTATCCGAACCTAACCTACCAAATGCAAAGCACAATGAAAACAATTTCTTTTAGATCAACAAACATTTCCTGCAAGTATGAGCAAAATAGGCCCATAAATATGGAAGTTAGACTCCAGCGCCATCTATCGGAATGAAACATAACTAAAAACCTTACTCGCCACCTCAGTAACATATGGTGGGAATATGGTCTCCATTAGTCCAGTGGTTTGTCAGTTATGATGTGGTTTAGTCATGCACAATGGATTTTATAAAGAAGCTATATACACAAAATTATAGATATTGTTCTATCCAAATTTGCACTGTATTCATTACGTAATTATCTTTATTTTCCTTTTACTTCCTCCCAAATTCCTTTCTTTTTCTTCACTACCTTCCTCATACAATACTTCCTATTTTTCTTTTCTGGACTGATTGAATTCTAACCCTATTTTTTTTCTTTTTCCTCTATTTTTCTTGTCTTTTTGTGTCCCAGCAACCTTGGCCCTTATCATTTTCTTCAACTTTACCCTACTTCTGGATGTTTGTGTTTCATCTAAACCTCCCTCCCACCCAAAAAAAATTATGTTAACTTTCGTTTATTTTTCCCCTTTGCCCTTATTTTTTGTTCCTTTGTAACATTTGTCAATCCTATTTCATTCCATCTTACATTATTTTTGACTGTTTGCCCCTGTTATTTGTCTGACCCCCAATAATATTTTCTTTCTTTTCTTTTTCCTGACTGCGCTTTTCACCTTATGTGTACAAAGTTTATCCATCCCATTTTCTTACTTCTTATCTTACTTTTGAATTGTTGATGTTCATTTGACACCCCTCCCTCCCCCCTTCTTATTGAGTTCAATATTCCTTTATCTTTGTTTATGTATTTTATTGGTCCCCTATTTTTTTTAAAATTGTTTGCATCTCCCTTTCAAAAGTAAGATTTTCATTTGTATACAAAATACACTGATCATTCATTGCTATATAACCTTGTTTGCCCATTTAATATTTTTTACATTCCTCTTCCCTCTCTTGTTCATTTATTTAAACCCCAATTTTAGCATTTTGTTACCATTCCCTATGATTTTGTTCACTAATTTCTCATTTCTTTTCCAAATGATCAAAACTATGATTTGGTTCTACCTTAATAATTTGTAATTCTTTTTGTATCGCTTTGCTACCCACTCTTAACTGTTTGCATTTGTTTTGCATTTCTTCTCTACCCACTCTAACCATTTGCAATTCTTTTTGTGTTGCTTCACTACCTGTCCTTGCATTTTTTTCCTGCATTATTCTGATTTTTTCTAATAATAAACATAATGTGTTTTCAATATTAGATGTCTGCCTTTCTATTGGAGTTTCCTGAATTACAGTGTTCTCAAACCCTACAACATTTGTTGTTTCTTCCTTACTATCACTCATTTTAAATGAAAAACAAATTTTGTCACGAGTAGGTACTTAGTTCTCTTGTAACCTGCAAAACAAAATATAAAAATATTTTTATTCTTGCTTTAGCCGGTGTGTTCCCGACAAGTTGTTCCCACAAAATCCACTTCTGTCAACGTATTCCCGATGTTCTCAGCATTTCAATTGTATGTTCCAAAACAAAGATTTGTCATAAATGTGTATTGTTATACTAAAATAAATAAGTAACCCGGGGCCACCACATCTATGCTCTCACGTTGTCTTGAAATGTAGCAGAATCTCTTTACTGGGCGTGATCCTCTCTTTTGCTGAAGTTCTCAGCTTCTAAAGTTCTAGACGTTCTTGAAGTTTGTTCTTCAGCCCTCATTGGGCACCAGTTGTAACGTTTCAGTTAAATCAGAAGGTCAAATGTCAATACTTTCTACCCTCTAGCGACTAAATGAAGAACAACAAACAAAATTATAATACTGAATATCATCTAGAAACAAATGCATAATTACATATGATCTCTGTGTCAATAAACTATTAAAATAACCAAAGGTTATACTGTATTTTGTTTTCTATAATAAAGCTGAATGAAATTATATTAAATGAATTGGCAACATAAGCAAATAAATATATAAGTATAATATCTGTGACTAACAGTAAATATAACCCCTGAAAATCCATACAGTTTCAAGCTTTACCTCTGGAATGTAGCAATGACATCGTGCAATCTGAAAGTAGGCACAGCACCATGCATGGAAGGGGTGGTCAAAGGAAATTTGCTTTTTAGAAAAGGTTGCATTCGATTGACGGATCTCTGCAATTTGGGGAGTTAAACATATCTTCCCAATATATGTCTTCCCAGCTATAGGAACTATAATGAATATTTAGCATTTGTAGTTATAAAAAATATACAGTAAATTAATACGTACTGTGTGAGTTTGTTTCTTTGTCTAAAATAAACAAGTAATTAAATAGTGATATGCAAACATTTATTGGGTTCATGGTCTGTTACTCCTGATCTTTGTGAATACTTAATTTTAGCAGAAAGAAATATTGGTGTTCTTAAAAAAAATATTTGAAACATCTGAACTCCTCTTTGATCAATAAAGTATCCTTATGGCACAGCAACTACAATGCTTGTCTTTTATGTGGGATCATAGGTGTAAATTAGGTGGGAGTTTAACATCTGTATAGGTTGGGATTTTAGTGTGCAAACCATTCTTTAGCTAGTCTTTTGATGCAGTAAGGGAGTAATAGGACATACAGGTCAGTCATAGCAGTAGCACCAGTCCTAAGTTCATAGATATAGAACTAATTTTCTTTTGTCCTTTAAAATTTTAAATCAAAATAGTAACTATTTGTACCTAATTTGCATGTTTATATGAATCATAACACCATTACATTTCAGGAATATTTACTAAATCATTCTACACTATAATTTAATCCTTGGTGTACACTACTTAAAAAGGTAAGTTAAAATTTACCGGTATAGACCTAAGTGAGTTTGCTTATTAATGTAGTTGCCACACAAAGTACATTTCTGCAAAAACTTTACTGAGTAACTTTT
This sequence comes from Dryococelus australis, assembly GCA_029891345.1. NCBI lineage: Eukaryota > Metazoa > Arthropoda > Insecta > Phasmatodea > Phasmatidae > Dryococelus > Dryococelus australis. Next base: position 86,849,007 of record CM056993.1, read on the forward strand.
TATTCCAGTTGCACCAATGATAATGCCTTTTACGTTTGGTGAGCATCCTCTGAATGAGGGTCAGTTGGTGACAGTGCCTTGCGCAGTAGTAGAGGGGGATTCCCCCGTGTCACTCCAGTGGTTATTTAATGGGCAGCCCATCTCACCGCGTCTGCGAGTGACACTTGTGCAGCTGGGAGAGAGGAACGTGATTCTCAGTATATCATCGGTTGAGGCTCGTCACGTGGGGATTTTCAGCTGTGTTGCTGAAAATGCTGCAGGCACCTATGAGCTCTCTGCCAACTTAACTGTTAATGGTGCTGTATGTGCTTCATGTGTGCTGCTTGGCTTGGTATAGCTTCCCATGGATAGATTTTAGCCACCTTGGTTTCCCCTCACTGTTGCCTCTTCTCCTACTACACACCTACCATAAAAGTTTTCCTCGTTCTTAAAGTTAATTCAACAGTAGAGGGCAATCTGCAGTTATAACACACATATGTGTTATAAAATTCTGTCTAATATTGTGATTTGTTGCACAATTTTCAAAGTCTTTTTCAAACATTAAACATGTACAAACTGCTTCTAGTGCCTCCCTACATTCTGTCATTTACATTTGATGACGTCTCTGGAAATGCTGGAGAGATGGTAATAGTGCACTGCACTGTAGTGAAAGGGGATTCTCCCATCTCAATCTCATGGTTTCTCAATGGAGATCAGTTGACACCAGGTTATCAAGGAGTTGTGATAAGCAAGAGTGGACAGCGGACTAGTACTCTGAGCATAGAAGCTCTTCGGGCAAGCCATGCTGGATTGTATACCTGTGTAGCAACGAATACAGCTGGTTCAGTCAACCAGACTGCCTGGCTAAATGTCAATGGTACTCTTTTAAGTTAAATTTAGTGTAAACATTTTAACTTTTGTTTTATTAGGTATATAATGTTTTTGAACCACATTTATGGAGAAATGAATGTGAACATGTTTGCTGATGTCATATTATAGTGTTTGTGTTTTACTCTTAAGCCATTATATTGTTATTTTTATTTTTGTAAATTATTTCTTAAATATTTTTCTTTACACCTATCCCAATTGCTCCTTTCTTAATATTTTTCTTCAGCTTCAATCCCAATATCTAAATAATTTTACACATTAGTTTTATCTCAGTATATTGATAACTAATACATTTTTTTAATTTTTGACACAGAGACATTATGAAACACATAAAATAAAAAAATTGCAATGATTAGATTAATTTTACATTTGATTTGTGATTAAGTTATTTTCTGTGGGCAAGGTTCTAGGTTCTGTTATGTTTATGAATGAAACAAGAGCTAGTCTAATAATCTCTCACATTTATACAGGCAAATCATTGTATATTTTTTTAACAGGCTGAGGAATGAAAGATACATTTTTGAGTGATTTGAGTTTCATTGGTGAGAGAAAAATCTATAAATATATCAAGTGACTCATACTTTGAGTTTACAAAGCAAATTGGAGTCTGGTAACAGTTATCTGAAGTTATTGCTTGCAAGACACAGTGTTTATTTATACGATAATATGAAACTGTTACAGAAGTACAGTAAAGGTATTTCTCTTTTTTTACATGCTTGATGTTGCTGCTTGGAAAGTACACCAGTAGTTCAATTGCTTTGCCATATTTATTTGTTTTTCTATTATGCGTTGCTAAACTTTCCAACAATTTTAAGTGGCTGTGAGACATCCCAGCATCCAGTCTAAACCTTACTGATGAAATTGTAAATTAAATCACAGAAAATGTATCTGTAGTGGCTTGATGTACATTCCAAATTTTTGCATTTTAATTTTGTGGCAAGATTGATTAATATCGAAACAGTGCATTGTTATTTAGTTTTCATCATTGTTGTGTGCTTAGGTCTCATGAGACATGCAATTTGTAGTGAAGCACATGGTTCAGAAAAATATTTAAGAATTAGAATGAATTCGTTCTACTAGAATTCTATCTTTAACTTGAACAATGCTGACAAATACAGGAGAGTAATTTAAACCAAAGTAACCATTCTTTAGTTGTGAGATGGTTTGCATGTTTATCAAAAATATTCCATAACTGTTAGACAAATGAGTGTGTTCATAAAGAGACTCTGCACTTAACCATTACAATTCTTCTGGCCTACGTCTGAAACTACGTTCTCATTTAAATATTATTCTTAGACTTTTTTTTACCAAATGTTACTTTCTTAAATGATATTGTGTCCTAAACTTTACATTTGTTATTTGTAGATGATCCATGTAGTATTTCAGTTTAGGGAAAGGGTTCCCCAATACTACAGGGGTTGTTGCAGTAGTCTTTTAAACGAGGTAATGAGTTAGATTCACATGGGATGCCCACCTAGATTATATTAGGATTTTGTGAGTTAAATATGTAGTTGAGTATCATGGCATTAATCAAGGAATATTGAATAGAAAATTTCTCTGAAATGCTTGTTACGTTGCCAACCTCCTGACCAGCACAGCAGTGTACAAAGAAACAGTATTGCAGAGACGATGAAGTTAATTCCAACCTTTGCAGCCTGGTTGCTAGCTGTGATGAAATACACTCTTGAACTACTGCTGCAATAATTACCTGTTCACTGGGTGATAATTAAATGTTTGTAAAGATGTTACAAAATTTGAAAGGAAAGTGAAAAAGACCAGAAATTTCATTGTTTTGCAAAGTTAATTTATTTCTTCTTTGTTCATGTAACATTTGTTACGAGAAGCACTTAACTTTGATTCATGGTTAACTTTCATCGCGATGCACTTGCAAAGTCACAGAAATTGCACCACCAAGTTACCGTATTAATTTAAACTGAGTTGATGAAACTTGTGTCTGGTCATGCACACGCATACCATACAAGCTAAGACACTATTCCGAAGCTTAAAGGCCTTGATGCCGCCTTGCATAGTTAATAGAAATTTACATGTTGATTCAAATTGTTAATGTAGGTTAGTCTAAATGATTAATGAAACTTCCTCAACGTGGCCGTTAACCTATGTGAGAGAAATTGTTCCTTCCGTTTACATTAATTTCAAACATTTTTACCAGGCCACCACAACCACAACCTTCCCATCTGATGTCCCGGCAATATCTGTTGCCCACATCATGGCACCGGGCACCAACATTGACGAACTAGGTGACTCCAGATTGATTAAGTCTGCTCGCCTGATGTATTGTGCCACCATCGACCTAATTACTTGCTGTTGTCGTGGTGCCAACCTGACATTTTATCCTACCTGCACAGCAAAACAAACTAAACCCCACAGAAGAAAAATATCACAATACAACCCCAAATTAATATAAAATGAGTGCCTCACGATATCAAACAGACTTAATTAATTCACTAGCACAAAATAATATATTTACCCTTTACTAAATTAGATTTGACAATACCTTTTTTTTTATCGTAACAAGCGTATAGGCATAACTATTTGTAAAAAAGTGTATTTAAAAAATTTTACCATTATTTTTTGGGGAAGAAAAATTAACCTAGTGACCTTGGTTATCTGCAATGTCATATGCTGTCTAAAATGTAATTATTGCTCTTCATTTGATAATCTTCAGCCCTTTCCATTAAATTATCTTGCCCCTCAAGATGATTTTGTTGTTTTCATTGTCTTTTGTCACACTTCAGACCACTCTGTGCTTTACTAATAAGCTAGAGACTGTTCATGGTAAAGCAAGCACTTTTGAAATCAACCTTTAGAAAAGGTTACTGTGTGTATTTGAACAAAACCATTGACTGGCAATCTGTCTGTTAAGTTTGGCAATGGGGCAGGAAAAATAGTTCCATGTGGAAGCGTCCTATTGTGACATTTAAATTTGTGTATTTCATTTATTTTCTGTTTGTTTTATACACAGTTCTGTAAAAATTTGCATATTAGTAACATATTTACTTATTTGATCATTTCACAGTTACACTTGACTAGTGTATAAATAAAATTGTGTCGTCCATGGCAGTATTAATTTTGCATATGATCAAACATAAAAATTGGGGGGGAAACCAGATCCTGAGCAGGGCTTTCAAAAGTGGTCACTTTACAGTGAATGGCATATAACTCATTAATGTTACATTTCTGCAGAAGTTCATTTGACTAGTACATGCATGCTTTTCTGCACTCATTAAATAGACAAGTTATGTGTTACGTAAAAATTTTGCAGATTCAAGTATTCTTTTCAGAATATTTCAGTGAGAAAAAAAGTGAAAACTTATGAAGCTAAGTGGGGAAACTGCTTTTGCAAATTAGGGCTGGTTGTGAAAAGTTGGCTATTGTTTGCCCCTTGCAGCAGTGTACTAGTAGTTATTTATTAAATGGATATCACTTAGCTGTAAAAGTGAAAACATAAACTATATTGAGTTTGTATATTTATTTTTATTTGCAAAGTGCGTTGCTGTGGCTGCTGGCAAAGTACTTTTGTGTTCAGTTAATCACTACACTGAAGTGTATAACTGCATATGTGTATCCATCATAACATGTTTCAGATAAGTCTGTGCATACATTATGGTCGGCAGCCTTGACGAACATCATCCATGTTTTAACTACAGTTATCACCCCTCAGTTTAAATAATTACTTATTGCCATAAAGTGATAACTTCTGTAAGCACTGTTTAATTTCTCTTTTCAGCCAATTTGTATCTTTCCACCACATGTAAAGACATTTTATATTACCATGTGCTTCACTTAACAAACACAGTATACACATTTCATTTGCTTTAAAATTATAGTGTACTAGCTGTCACTCGTGGCTTCACTCGCGTGCAAAATTCAAACCTTAATTATAATGACCAAGTACTCTATCTTAATGGTTGGTGGCATATTTTGAAAATTCCTTAAGAAATGGTTGGTTTTTCCAGGATGAAAAGTACCCTATATGCTAATCCAGAATCTAATCTACTCCTGTACCAAATTTCATCAAAATTTGCCGAGCCGTTACAATGTGATTGAGTAACAAACAAATATACAAACTTTAACATTTATAATATTATTAGGATTGTATATACCCTGTAAATACATGAGTGATAAATGAGATTAATGGTATTACAAATACCTTCAAATTTGTGTCTATATAATATTGGCTTGTGCACATTGGTTTTTATTTTTGTATATGATGCATTGCATTCTACTCTCCTAGGGCTCCTAAATATAGAATTTTTTTGCAGTTTATGCTATCTGCTGAAATAATCACAGCCTTATACTACAGGGTTAGTTTAAATGCAATAAATGATGAAACAATCATAACACATGTGTTATACCCTTGAGAACATTCCATGTTAAGCATGTCACTTGTACAGTTTCTTGCATCTTTCCTTCCAAAATTAGGGGCATGTGAGGTTTATTGCTTGTTTGTAGACTGTTGCTTAGCAGTTAATGGTTTGATGTAAGTAAATAAACACATGTACTTTAACAATACAAAATTGCAACATAGTCTTGCTACCATGATAAATACTTTGCCACAGTTTCTTCAAGTTCCATTCATATTTTATTAATTAGTATTGCTAACTTGATTTATACACAGGCACATGATTAAAGAAGCTGAAGTATTAACATAAATTGTTAGTTTTGTCATGGCCAAAATGTAATTCAGAATTCAAAGACAGGACATTATAAAACAGAACAGTTCATGGAGGAACTGAATAACATAATATAATTTTAATGAAAGGAGACAGTTTTGAGAATGTTGTGTGTTTAAAACTTGTGTTCACTGGCCAGTGAACAAGTGTTCACTCTGAAAGCTGGAACCATTTGCCATCTGTCAATTGAAAGTTGAACGTCCAGCATGGGAGTGAGGTCCTGAAAAACAGCCTCAGTGCATTGTCTTAACATACATCAAGGTAATTTACAGAATAGTTAGGAACCTATTTTGTGTTATATTAACATATAACTGTTATAAAAAAAAAAAACATTTTCTGCTAATTTACACATTAAAAAATTACTTTTCAAAACTACTTTTCCTAATTTGCTGCCAATTTTACAGAGAGTAAAGGAACTGGTCTCACCTTTGAATTGTCACACTAACATGTAGTGATTTTCTTAAAGGTTCATTTCAAAAGTGCTTATGTTACCATTAACAACCAATAATAGAACTGCATCTAGGATTTTTTCACCTGGAACAAAATAGAATTCTGGTAACAGCAATTTTAAAATTCGGTCCCCAAAAACCATATATTTTGGCCACAGTTCCTTTAAAGTTACAATCATTTTATAAAATATTTAATGGTGCTAGTTAATTTTCTCATAAATAAAATATGTAATTTACGTATTTTGGCGTGTATATGCCGTGTGCGTTTATAGGCCGTACCTGAAGTTTTTTTATGAAAAATTAGGGATGATTAATATTTCAAGTATAGGCCGCACTGAATTTTTGTATTCTTGTAAATATTAAGTCACAATACTGTACAAGCATAATAATAAACTCCGACATAATTTCTCCCCTGCAAAACATTTATGAATGAAAATTTTAACTGCACAAGTTTGTTTGTTTGGTATTTTTTATTACGATTTCTTCCCTTCTGATTCCCTTTCTTCCTTTAAGAGTTAAAACATTAAAATGTACTGTATGTTGGCAAATTTCTAAACATGTTTTGGGGAAAAAAGTAAAAAAAAATTTTTTTACTCCAATATCTCGTATATAAGCCGCACCCCACTTTTTGTAATTTTTTTTGGTAAAAATGTGCGGCCTATACACGTCGAAATATGGTACATATGTATTATTTAAACGACAACCAAACACATACTTAAAGAACATTTTTAGTTCATAATTACTAATTTGCAGTTCTATGCCTCCCAACATGGCACCTTTGGCGTGTTCCGTGCAACCCCTTTGTATTACAGGATCAGAAAAGAGTGGAACATGTTTAAATGAGAAGAGTGAGATGATAACATTTAACATTTTACCTAACTGATCTAGTTACAGTCTGAAAACGGCATTGGTTGATAATGACACAACAGATATTAATTATTTGTGTATTAATATGTCAGTTCTATGAACATAGCTCCACACTCTCATCTTACCTTCTTTCATAATTTTGTTCATCATTCAACCTCATCACAAATACTATTTCTTTGAGTGATTGTAGCACTCATAAACATCATCCCATTGCACTGATTGTTTCAAAATTTTGTTTTATTTACTGCCAAGACTTATATTTAAAAAACTGCAACTGACATTACTTTCCTTTATTAATGTGGTCCTTTCTTTTTTTTTTGATGCTTCTTATCACTGTTTTTATGCTTATAAACTATCTGATCAAAAGTATCCAGACAACCCTCTGTAAATGTAAACTCGTGCCTAGATGTCTCTGTGACCGCCGCTGCCACTATAAAAGGAGGCAGAGGGCTGTATGTTGGTCAGTGCTATATAATACCTGCAAATGGTGGAGCAACGGAGCTCAGTGACTTCGAACATGGTGTAGTTGTTCATTGCCACATTAAGTAGTAAGCAATCTGTCAGGACCATTTCTGTCCTTCTCATGTTGTCCAAGTCGAACATGTAATTGTAAAATGGAAACGGAAAGGCACACTCACAACAAAACCATGGCTGGGTAGGTCACGTATGTTTAACAACAGGGACCGCTGAGCATTGAAGAAGTTGGTATGGGAACATGGCACATCACCATGCAATATCATGAGTCCCATAGTGCTACTAGCTGTGCAGCTAACACCATGACTGTGCATGGGGAATTATGAGGACTGGGATTCAAAGTTCAGACAACTGCCCATAAACCACACATTTTGCCTGTGAACATGAAGTGCTTTTGTGGCATAAAGAATACTGCCACTGGAACGTGGATAACTGAAGACACATGACTTGGAGTAATGAATCACTCTATAACATGTGGCAGTACAATGGGAGGGTTTGGGTGTGGTAAATGCCATGTAAACGCTACATGCCGGCCTGTGAGCCCCTGATGAAATTTGGCAGAGTTGGGGCGACAGTGTAGGGGTGTTTTCCATGGAAAGGACTTGGTCCTCTCATAACACTACAATGCACATTAAAGGTGGAAGACAATAAGGGCATTTTAACCAGCTGTATATTGTTTACAGTAGAAGACCAGTTTGGAGATAACTGTGTGTTTCAGCATGACATTGCTACCTGCCATTGAGCATGGCCTGTTCGTGAGTGGTTTGCGGACAATAGGATTTTGGAAATGGGCTAGCTAGCTCAGTGTCCCAACCTCAATTCCATTAAACACCTTAGGATGAACTGGAAGGGCGACTATGCCTCAGACCCCAACGACCCACATAATGTACTAAATTTGTTACAGTGTTGCAGGAAGAATGATTGGCCATTCTCCAGAGACATTCTGATACCTGGTTGACAGTCTCCCCAGCAGGGTTAGGGCTGTATTGAAGGCCAAGAGTGGATCCACAGGGTGGTCCACCCCTTATTAATGTCTGCTACTGGATAGTATATCCGAGGGACACTTACAGGAAAGTTTTACGTTGGTGTCCAGCAGACAGTGTAGTTTTTACTGTCATTTCATAAATGCCTGTCAGTTTTAATATTTGTATTCTTATCATGTACTGCACCAAAAGGAATTGCAACATGTACATCATATAAAATTATATACAAGTTAATGAAACAAATGTTATTCAAAAAAATGCGAAAAATGAATGCAAATGTAATGTCATGACCAGTAAAATTCATTACATAGTTTTCTGCAATTTCTCTTCCAAGCAGTGGTTTGTATAGTTGCAGTTGTGTACTCGAGTTTGTAGATGGTAGATATGAGTTTATAGTAACTGCCTACGAAAATATAGACTAACAGAGTGGCTCTTCTTGATGGTAAAAGTGGAGTCGTAGTACATTGTCCTACAACAGGTGTACGAACGTGATGCCAGATGACCATAACCTTGTATGCTAAATTGCACCAATAACTACATCATAAATGTGGCCATAACTATACACTGGTATTATTTGTAGTTATACTTCCTCATACATCTTTGGAAGTTTCATAGCATTACAGTTTGTTAATGTATAAAAATGTTATGGATGTTGAGATGAATTTAGTACCAAAAAATGTGGGGAAAAATTAATTATTTGCATTTCAAAATTTCAAACATACACTTTCATAGGATATATTTTCATATTACTAAACTTTATCTTATAGTGAGAATGTGAACAAAGTAGGATCATAAAATCGTGGTTCATGTTCATGTACACTAAGGCAATACTGTTGTTATTTTGTTATAAACTTTTTGTGAGCCCATAGTCCTTGCCAGTTAGACTCCTCTTACGGAGCTAGGCCATATAAGGTCTTTAGTTGAGGCATATTTAGTAATATGCTAAAATTATGAGAAATAATGTCTTAAATTTTCGTAACGGTTTGTATATTTTTATTTATTAATTAATTTTCATATTGTTGTATATTTATTTTTATAGATTTGTGGCAATAATTTTTGTAAACAGTTATCAATATTTCAGTTTAAAAGTTCCATGGGTTAAATTGGGAACTTTAACAGACTTTTTCATTTGGTGGGAGTAATTCTGGGACTGTACATACTGTTTTACATCAGAAACATTTAATTATTATCATATATCATAACTACAGTATATAGAGTGTAGCTAGTATATTTTGCTCAAAATGAATTGTATACAGTATGCAAATGTTTCATGTGGCCACAGATATTTTTCTGTTGTTTGTGTATCCGATTTCTAGATCACTCAACACTTCAATAATGGAGCCAATAAATTGCTTATTTCAGCTACACCAGAAATTTTACCATTCTCTTTTGGGGAGAAGCCCGCAAATGCAGGTGACATGTCAGTAATTCAGTGTGCAGTTGTGAAGGGAGATCTCCCAGTCATAATCATATGGCTTTTTAATGGTGAAGAAATCACACAAAGTCAGGAGAGTATAACTTTGTCAATGACAAGTCAGAGAATTAACACCCTGAGTATTGAGGCAGTGGGGGCCAGGCATGGCGGAAACTATACCTGTGAGGCTCGCAATACTGCAGGAAGGGCCTCTGTTACTGCTGAACTAAATGTCAATGGTAATTAATAAGTACATATGCTGAAATTGGTCACTATCACTAACCTACCATTTTCAGAATGTGTTTGTGATTCAAAAAAAGCATAGATTTCTTGATTTTAATTATGACTGCCACGTTGTCTATGGTTTGGTGTTTTTAATTCCTATATTTTCAGTTTTCTTTTTTTTATTGTCTTTTTTTCATCATTTGTCCTCTTTTAGGGCCAAGAATTTTTTTTTAGCTCATTTCCTGCAATTTGTGTAAGGAAACATATCTTAGAAGACTAGCAAAGGGACAAGGGAGGAAAGTATATGAGTTTTATTGACAAGTATTATTTTATCAGTAATAGGTACAGTGTTTAAAGTGGATTGCAGGTAGTTAAAAGTCACAGTATTACCAGAAAGATGCAGTTTGTGAATCTAAGATGTACTTAGATTGGAGACATAGGGAATAGATTGTCACAGCTTCCAGATGTGAATTTCTGGTGCTTATTCTGTCATTATGTTTACTTTTTTAATTAGTCTGCAGTAACATTGTTCTGCTGTTTTGTTTGTTGTGGGATAGTTTGTTTTTTTCCACAGTTCTACCTCAGATTGTGCCATTTTCTTTTGGTGATGAGCCAGCAAATGCTGGTGATATGGCATTTGTACAGTGTGCAATAGTGAAAGGTGACTTACCTGTGCAATTCTCTTGGACTTTGAATGGTGCGAAGTTGACTCCTGGGTACCAAGGTGTATTAATAATTCAGACTGGTAAACGGATTAGCACACTAAGCATAGAAGCTGTCCGCGCAAGGCATAGTGGCGTTTACTCATGCATTGCTACCAATAGTGCTGGTTCTGTCAACCATACCACACACCTTAATGTGAATGGTAATACTGGATACAATAATTTACATTTGAGTTTCCATAATTTCTTGTGCTTTACCTTAAAGCAAATTAATTTAGCTTTTAATTGATTCGGCACAATTGTAAGAAATTTTGCATGAAGTTTAATATATTATTGGCTATATCCTATAGTAAAAGTTTTTTCATAATAAAACAAGTCTACCAGTTCATATAACAAATGCACCTTACATGAGACAGGTTTCCATTTTCTGTTTAATATAATTTACTTTTTGTACCTCATTCCTGACATATCGTCCAATGTGATGAAACCGTCTGCATAATTTAATTAGCATGAAAATAGTTTGTTTTGTTGTTAAATCTAGTGTTTCAGCACTTTAACTTAACCTTAATTATAGTTGTTTTCTCGCGGATATAGGATGCAAATAACAAAGCTCTTTGGTTTTCCTGCTACACACTTGTGCAGTTTTAGTTGGTTTAGTCTTCTTGTTCATTACCTGTACTTAATGGAATAATGGTTTCTTGTTGATGTGATAGTTTTATAATTACAAGAGAATTTTATTTCAGTGCCACCACACATAATCCCATTTGAGTTCGAAGGGGTAGCAAATGCTGGGGAAACTGTCCAACTAACATGTCATGTGACAAAAGGTGATAAACCTCTTCATATTTCGTGGAATTTTCATGGGGAGGCATTATCATCCCATATGGGGATCTCAACAGAAATGATTGGTGATCGGGCGAACTTCCTATCCATACCATCAGTGAGCCCTGGCCACAGAGGCACGTATACATGCCTGGCTCGTAACCGTGCCGGCACTACGACACACGCTGCTGAACTTCGTGTCAATGGTAATCACAGACAGGTGCAGCCAAATTTGAGGCTGCAGTGCATGCTCAAGTCTGGAAGTCAGATTTTTAAGCATGTTTTGTTATCAAAATGTAGGCATTAAATTGACTTTTTTAACATTTTCACAGTCAGTAAAACATGATTACCTTTGTTCTGTTAGTGTTAATGGATAACACCAAACATAATTGTTCACTTAGTTTTTATAGTATCACATGTTTATGTAAGAATTTTTATAATTTAAGCATATTAGACTGCAATTTTCTTACAAATAATTTTTTTTTAATTTTTGCATACATAAAATTATTTTAGTTCCATTTTTGAGATATTTTGTTGTAAAATGTTAATTGAAATATTATTTAACTTCACTAGTAACATTATATTAATTAATAGCACTTGCCAATTTTTTAAGCGAGAATGCTGTCTATACTGGAGACAGTATTTATTTTACTTGTAATATCAGCAGAGGTGATGCTCCACATATTACAGTTAATACTTTTTAATTTTGTACAATTTTAAAATTAGTGGCAACACTGGTTTGCCATGATGAAAAATGTACTGTTGATATGACCTTCCACACTGGAAAACAAGCTTAGCTATTTTGAAATTTCTGACATTAAAAAACCTGGTATTTTCACATCATTTTGGTGTAGGTATGTATCATTAAAGCAACAGCTACAGTCAAATTTTTTACGATCATAATGTGAGAACATTTCAGAGTATGTAGGGGATTTTGCCATGTGAGAATTATTAGCAGTCACTCATATGGAGAAAGAGTGACAAACAATGTAACTATTTGTATTCAAACAAATGTCTACACGTGGGTATAGTGACAATAATCTTTGTTGCATCTTTATTTTTGGTACACAGAGATGCTGTTTTTTGTAGTTATACAGGATATTTTTGTCATTTTTGGTACCACAGAGTTTCTACTTTTACAGTTATACAGGATTTTTTTGAACAACTCTTGACAAGCTCAGGCTGGTTATTCTTCATGAAAATATGACGAAAATGTATATACACTTCCCCCCCCCCCCTAAAACAATTTGTAATGGAGCTGTGTACCCCCACAAAATCTTAATTAAAAATGCGTGTGTGGATAGTGTGTTGCCTACCTGTCAGGCAACAGACAGTCCGTTTTGAAAGTTATGCATGGATTTCTCAAAAACTGTTCACCTGAGAGTGTTCCGAGAATACCACAGGGTTTGTAAATTTACATGTGCTGATTAACAAAATATCTCAAAAAAAATGTGTACATCTTAGGGTTACAACGTTTTATCCATAAATTAAGATGCAATACCCATTTTCACTATGAAGGAGGATGATATTGCCAACCACGTTTTCAGATATATAATATCTGCATTCTACAAAACACAGTTCACTGATTTGTTGCTTAATTGCAAGTAGTTTCTAATATTTTGAATTAAGGGAATATGAAAATTCAATTTTTAGGAGCATGTAACTTCGTCGATTATCATTTTACAGGAAAAACGTACCTAATATTTATGTTCATTTAAATTTTGACTTAAATACATCTTTAAATTTGCAATCATGGTGGGTGGCAATCCAGAAAATCCGATGGTAACAAAATTGGAGGATACAGTTTGACATTGCAGCTCTGAATCTATCATCTACATTCAAAATTCAATTACACCACTCGGTTGCCAAAGGATAAAAGAATAAAGAATATGTAATGTTGAGTAAGGACTGGGAAGCATTGTGCATGGCGGGGGGAGAGAAATTTTGAGTTTGTTTCGCCATGTTCACGACTTCTGCGTAGTATAAATTTTGACTAGGAGAAGCAATGACACTCGTCTTAAGTTTCAACCGACAGCTCTTGTCAAGATCAATAGACTGCGTGTATAAAAACATTTGTGTGGTGTGGTTATGGAGAAATTGTATGCCAAGTCGAAATACAGAAATCATATACAGTTGGAAAGAGCATCTCAACAGCAATCCAGTGATACACATAAAATCCCATATGATCAAGTGAAGCGGTGCCGGGAACATAAAATAAACATCAAAGCGCCCGATGATGTCAACATCAGCCAAACCCAATTTTTTATGAGGAATAACCTGCCAGAGTTTGTTGGTGCTGTTCAAAAACACCTGGTAGATAATTTTATAAACACACACAAGTTATAAGGATCCCTCTTACTGGCATGGGATGTGGGAGTTATGTGGAAGCAGGACAACTCTAGTGGGATAGGGAAATGGTCACACCAGCGTGACCTCCCATGTGAGAGTGCTGCATTTTTATTTCACAATACCATTTGCGGAATTTTTCCACATTCCATGCCATTAGTAAGTGGTTTCAGCGATGGGCACAACAGATAAACTCATTGAACTAGTAAATTTACATACAAAATAATTTATAATTTTTTTGGAAACTTCTAGGGTTTGCAGAGAGCACATTGTATATAAAGTTTTAATGAGGAACCCATGTCTAGAAACATACCATTTTGGGGCTACATGGATGATACAAATCAGAAATTCAATTCTCCTGACTCACCTAAGTTAGGTCAACAAGCTCTTTCCTGTATGCACTACAAGAGCTGCTCAGTGTAGTGACCATGATATTCCTTGCATACGTAGTATTTGCTAAGCATGTTCCAATACACATGCTCAATAATACCTGGTGTTTGCTGAATCCATTCTTTTGCAGCCACATCTCGTGCAAGCATATGTAAAAATAATCAAATGAGCTATATCAGTAATGAACCTCATAATATTAACTTCAGCTAATGCAACTGAAAAAAGTGCTTCATCGGAAGAATACATCAAGTAAGGTCTGTGCACAATTTTCATGAACAATATAAATTTTTTCTTCATGACTACTGCTGTGGTCTGCAACGTTGTAGCGTACTATGTACCACAGCATCCCACTCCCGCACCTCTCCTATACCGCTCCTGCTTTCATGTTCATTACAAGTATGAGGGTTTCCCTACATTTGTGACAGTGATAAAAAAGTAACATTATCAATTTTTCTTCTTTCAAAATGGGAACTGATAAGTAAGTGCTTAAAACATGTCAGTATATAAATAAGAACTATTATTGATTCATACACATGCCTATATACATTAGAAATATGTACATACATACATACACACCCATATATATATATATATATATATATCCATACATCTACTAGCTATCTAACCAGCCACCCACCCATCCATCAATCCCTCTATCAATTAATTAATCCATCCCAGCAATCAGTCCATCCATCCATTCATCAATTAATCCATCCATCCCTCAATCAATCCATTAATCAATCAATCCATCCAAGCAATCAATCCATTTGTCAATTAATCTATACATCAATCAATCCATCAATCAGTCAGTCAGTCCATCAGTCCGCCTACACGGCGCCCGCCCGTCCATCCATCCGTCCCTCCCTCCCTCCCCCTTTAAGACTGAAAGCCATCCAGAAGTGCTCAAAATAACTAATAAATAACTATTATACATAAATAAAATAATGTTCATAAAAATATATCGGTTTACTGTGTATTTCATAGCTTTTGTGAAATTTTTTTAAAAAATTATTATTTCAAGTTAATGTTGTGTATTTTTGTGCAGCTTATTACAGAGTTGAGGCATTTAAGGTATTTCAATCTATCAATAGAATATGCTATTTGTTTATTGTTGTTAAAAGTTCCCATTGGCATTGGTATCTTATCTCAGGGGTTTCACTGAAAATTGAAATGATAGAAACTTGCAGACCAGAAAAAAAGTGTAGAGTATGATCCCGGCACCAGCTTGCTACAAATAGAAAAAACATGGAACACATTTACATAGTAGTCAATAGAACTTTTTGTGTCCAATTGAAATCAGGGTTTCATATGACACCATATTCACTATCACTTCTAGTTCATTAGAGTAGGCACTTAAAATGTTGGTTTGATTTGGGTTTAAGCATATCACAATATAGTGTTTTAAGAAATTTATAATGCAGTCAGAATAGAACTTAATTTCTTTTATTGCATAAATCACGGTTCTTCTTCATATCTGAATGAAAAATAGGTAATCATTGTAAGGAAAATTAGAGACTTCTGTATCAGAAAGAAGATGAATGTGCTGACTAAAGAAGAGAGATGATGCATTCTATTTTTATGGTTAAACAACAGCCTCTTCTAGTGGGTTTCCTGTTACAATACTCAACATTTGATGCCTTTGGTTATAGTGACACTCTTCGTGTCTTTCATCAGCCTTTCAGTGAACAAAATTAGAACTAGCAACCCTATTGAACAACAGTGCTTGGTTGTATGCTGCAAGTACCATATGTAATTAGAAAATCTGGGCAGTTTGATCTCAAGCAGAGAAAATTCACTGTATTTGGACCTCTTAAGAAACAATATTGGGAAATTACAACACTGATAACTTTTAAAAATCAAAGGAAATTGTTTGTTGTTAGCCACATGACTAGTAGATTATTCTGTCAAAGCAGTTACTGACATACAGAAAATGTGTTGTAAAGTGTGTTCTTGTTAGTACAGGGTTATTATGAATGATTCATCGGGTTTTAAAAATCTGTAATTCATAAACTATTTATGTTAAAGGTTCACGCTAATCACCAAACAAAAGAAAACTCACAAAGTTTTTTTATACAAGTCTAAACTCCTTTTTTATCACATCAGGTGACAGCACTATCTCAGTTCACAAAATGGCAACAAATCAACAGAAAGCGTTTTGTGTTTTGGAATATGCAAGATGTTTATCAGTTGTTACCGTGCAGTGTGTGTTCCGAGGATATTACCACACAGAACCACTAGGTCACCAGAGCATTCTGCGATGGTATCGTCAGTTCCAGGACGCAGGATGCTTGTGTAAAGGTAAGAGCACAGGGCGGCCAGGTGTTTCTAATGAAACAGTGGAGAGAGAGAGGGGAAGTTATGTGTGTAGCACACGAAAATCAACTAACCGAACATGTCAGGAGCTTGGGATTCCTCAGCCAACTGTGTGGAAAATTTTGTGACGACGGTTACAACTTAAACCGTACCGCTTGCAGTTGTCGCAACACTGCATCCAGAATATTACGCTATCAGAGTTGAATTTTGTGAGCATATGCAGGAAGCTATGCAGGAAAATGAATTTGCCACATGTCTGGTGTTCAGTGAAGAAGCAATGTTTCACTTGAGTGGAAAGGTGAACCTTCACAATATTCTGATATGGGGCATTGAAAATTACCATGCTTCTGTGCAACATGTACAGGATTCGTCAAAACTTAATGTGTTCTGTGCAATCTCATAAACGAAGGTGTACGGGCCCTTTTTTTTTTCCTTGAAAACACTGTGACGGGTCTGTCCTACCTCGACATGTTGGAGTTGTGGTTATTTCCACAAATCAGAAAGGATTCCACCAACTTTGTGTTCCATCAGGATGGGGCCCCACCTCATTGACACACGGAAGTGCGTCGCCACCTCAACAATGAACTCCCATGCTGCTGGATTGGACGCTGTGGTCGGGATGACTTGACGCTGTTCAGATGACCGCCCCAGTCTCCCGACCTTACACTGTGTGATTTCATTCTTTGGGGGTACATGGAAGATACTGTTTACGTGCCACCATTGCCAACAACACTGCATGAGCTCCGAAACCGCATTACCACAGCTGTCATGGCCATCGACAGGGACATGCTGCAACGCATATGGGGTGAAATTGACTACTGATTGGATGTGTACCGTGTGACAAAAGGAACTCGCATTGAATACTTGTAGAAATTTTTGGAAAAAAATTTGGAGAGTTTCTGGTTGTTTTCATGTATTGCTCATAATTTTCTGACAAGTACTTAGTGAATTACAGGTTTTTAAAACCCGATAAATCATTTGTAATAACCCTGTATTTTGGTAAATACAAGAAAGAAGGTTTTTCTGCATATCAGATAGTGATTGTTTTATAAATATTATAGGTCTATATTATAATAAACATGTGTAATTTGATATCTGTGTAAAAAATTACAGTCAAATTAACATTTTATAG
Source organism: Dryococelus australis (assembly GCA_029891345.1). Lineage (NCBI taxonomy): Eukaryota > Metazoa > Arthropoda > Insecta > Phasmatodea > Phasmatidae > Dryococelus > Dryococelus australis. The sequence goes on from CM056993.1 coordinate 86,866,645, forward strand.
ACTGGTATATACTTGAACTTGTTTCACATCTCATAGTTATTTTAGGAAATATGCGTTGGAAGATAAAAGTAATGCTACTTGAGTACTATTTTAATGAAGTTACTTTGTTGTGCGTGTCCTCAGTTTTGCCTCATATCATACCCTTTTCATTGGATGAAGATGTTAACACAGGAGAAAGCATCCAGTTAAATTGTCATGTCTCTAAGGGAGACAAACCTCTCTCCATTACCTGGAATTTTCATGGCCGTGAATTGTCATCCCACCTTGGCATCAGCACAACCAAGATTGGTGATCGAACTAGCCTTTTATCAATTTCATCAGCAATGGCAGGCCACAGTGGGAATTATACCTGCACAGCTCAGAACCCTGCTGGAACTGTCAGCTTTACAGCAAGTGTTCATGTGAATGGCATGTAGATATGTGTCACTTTATTAAATTTTGTGGTTGATTTTGCCATAAATTTTAAATGTTTTTGACTTTGAATACATTTAAAGAAATATGCAGTATTGGTTTTAATAAGATTAGGTTTTCTCTGCCTTCATATAAGTATGTTTAACTCTTTAGTAGTTCATGTCAGATAACTGTGATGGTTTTCATCTTTCTGCATTATTCTTTTGTTTGAATATTAGGCTTTAAATTGCTGTCATGTATATCAGACTCAAGTGTTCTTGCATTCGTAGTTGGTTTGCTGGCTCATTCTGAAATGCACATTATTTTTTAACTTACTAAGACTATCTTTTATTTTTTTTTATCAGCTTTTTAATTTTCAGGAATGTCTTTTTTAACTTTTTTTTCTGGTATATTGATGTGTGTGTGTGTGTGTGTGTGTGTGCATGTGCGCGCGCGCGCATGTGTGTGTGTGTGTGTGTGTGTGTGTGTGTGTGTGTTACAAAAGCAATGAACTGCTCAGTAAATTCACAACTCATAACAATGTAACAGCAAAAAGTAGCTTTTAAGTATCTCTTTAATATATGTCTACCTGTCTAACTTTCCATTTTTCCATTTCCCTTGGCCTCTCAGACTATTTTGTTTCATCTTCTTCTCTCTCTTCTCTTCTTTGTGACTTATATGCTGTCATTTTCTGTTTGTACTGTGTAAGTCACAATATGTATTTTAAAAGTATTGACTTTGGAATCTACGTACTACATGTTTGAGTTTTACCCAAATCAAGAACATTAATCCTATATCTACTACATCAGAAATAAGCCCTTTGTTCTAAAAGATTTTACATTTGAACAACTTTAATAAACTTTTACTCTACTATTTACTTCAAAATCATTTACTATATCATGCAAAAAAACCTTTTTCAAATTCATTTTAACGAGCAGAATTTATTCATGTTGTAGTTATACCTGTATTAACTGTTACCTTACATGGAACCTCATGCACACATTACAAATGGCTGGCTGTAACAAAACTATGATTTTTATTCAAAATTAATCTCAACAGCAAGAAGATAGACAGTCTACTTTGGTGGTACAGCTGTTTTACATTGCTAGCTACATAAAAACAGTATGTGTGAATTAGGGTAGTTTGAGAGTTGGATTATTGGGAAAGTCATGATAACCATTTGATGCAGAGATAAACTTAATCCTAACTAAAATTTGAAGATTCCCCTTTTTCCCTCCTGTTAATCATGCAAGTATTAATTAGTTTTGAATTGGGTGAGTGGGGTGGGGGAAGGAGGGAGGGATAGAAAACAACTTTTTTTGTGTTAAAATTAATATAACGTGATTATAGGCTATTCACAGTACAGGGAACACTTTAAGGCCTTTCCAGCAGGCATGATAACCAAAAAATTTATAAATTTCTCGTGGTCTCAGACATTGACTTTTAAAAGCTATGTAGGCTATTCATGATAAAATTAGCACTTTTGAAAGCCCTGCTCAATATCTACTCATATGCACGTTGTGTATTCTTCCGCCTATCTAAGATTAACATTGCCATGGGCCTCATCTCTTTATTCATGCATTGGTCAAGTGAAACTGTGAAATTATTAGAAAAGTAAATTATTAGAAAAGTCTGCTCATTTTTACACTTCGATGCATTAAGAAAAACAGAAAGCCAAAGAAATAATTTAATTGAACAGAAATGGTTACCTATCACTTTTATTCGACTTTAAGATACGGAACTACGTAACCATCCATCGTTACCAAGGGTGCCCGTTAAAATATATGCAGCTATGAGCAGTGATTTTTTCTATGGTTGATTTCAAATGCGCTCACTTTATCGTGAACAGTCTTTAAAATGTATACACGCTGGTTATTATTCACACAATTTTTATATTAACAATTGGCGAAAGGTTAGAAATAAGATAAAGGAACTTTTAGCACTGCATTCAAAAGTACAGTAAACTCCCGATTAACCATTTTATTCGGGGCCGGAGAAAACATGAATAAGCAAATTTGTATTTAAAAACCCAGGATAATCGAATTTACACATTTTTACTATTAATGGAACAGTGATTTTGGCTCCAAAAATCATTATAAAACAAAGTACCTATTATACATTTCAAAGCAAACACAAATCATGCACTGTATGTGCAGGATTTAATGTACATAATACTTTAACTGATATTTATGTTCCACAGTGTATATGTAATTCACAGCGCATCGAGTATACACAGCCTGCGCCGGTGCCGGTGCGGGCGTATTGGGTGGGCGACACAGATAAGTGGTGCGTAGTTGTGTGTATGGCTTACTCAAAATGCATCACTCAGACCGATCCTTTAGATGGCAGAGTTAGCTGAAAGTTTAGAATGCAATGCAATAAAGACTATAACAGGACTTTAAATGAGGCAATCTTGCATTTAAACAAATCAGTTAATCTCTATTACTAGGAGCTTATTTAAATTTTACCAACTTACACAGCACACAAAAGTTTGAAATTTAGGAATGTTAATTTTTTGTAAACATTTAAACACGTGATATGAAAAAACGTAAGAAAAGTTAAACTGTGCCTTTCTTAAAAAAGTCTTCAATTTTTTTTTCCTTAGCACCGGGACTGGTGTTTTTATTGATATCACACCATGCTCAAACATTTATTCTAACTTTTCCGCAATAGTTAAAAATGCTCTTTTACGCTTTGTTGACATTGAGAAAACAACACCACAAAGTGAAAAATGACCCGGGCAAGCGGCCGATAAATTGGAAAAACGTGGTATTTAAATTTTTGGAAAGGGGGGGGGGGGGGGGGGGGGGTTACTGAGGCCGTGTCCAAAATGACATACTCATTTCGTAAGTTGTCATTTTGTAAGTTTCAGTTCGGATGTTGTCCACAGTCACTTGTTTAACACTCGCCGGCAACACTTTCTTGCTTTTTAAAACCTGCCAGGTGTATTTTATGAACAGTTATTTGTTTTAAAATAAATATTTTATTTACACATTCGCTCATATTTTTTGAAGGTAAAAAACAACATCGTGCTATGTCATTTTGTATTTTTGCTAACATATGCAAAATACAAAATACGCCACACAAATTTTGTATACAAAATCGGGTCACGTAATAATTTTGTCAACAAAATCTGCCATTTCGGACACGGCCTACAGGCGAGGTAGTCAGATACGCGCTTCACAATGGGTGGAAATGATGACTCATGCAGGTCTCTGTGACAGGCTAACAGTTTAAAGAGATAAACATCAGATCACGTGGCACAGCGATAGACGTACATGGGGTACCATGTACGTCTATCGCTGTGCCACTGTACCGCTGCTTGTTAAATGACACATGTTACAGAATCGCCTTGCCGTAGAAGTTACAGTAGACTTTGAAAAAAGTCAAAAAGCAGCACAGATAAGCCGAAAAAACAGTTAAGCGAAGCACAAATAAACGGGAGTGTATTGTACTCATTTTACTGTGAACAGTCTGTAGAAAAACTATTCCCGAAATGAAATATGTGGACAATGAATCAGCCTAATATGTTATTTTGTAAGTACCTTGGCAAATTATACTACTTTCTGTAGTTACCAGTATTTGGATTAACTGTGTGGGTGATGCGATGAGTGATGGTTTGCCCTCATCTATTGGCATGACACAATTTAAGATTATTATGTTGGCGTTCAAGTGGTTCAGACTGCCTATAATCAGGAGGTCCTATCATCTTTAGCCTTTCTGTATCGCACAATGCAAAAACCAAATCATAACATTTTCCATATAGTTGTGCAAAGTTGTTTAAGAATGAGTAAGATGCTTCATTTAACAATCCCTGCTGACACTCTCAAATTCATGGTAGTTCATTGATACTATTTTGTCTTGTATTTTCCTTGTGATGCATATTTTTATTTGACTGCATATCTCAGATACATACCAAATGCAGGTACATGGCAATTGAAAAGAAGCTGCTAAAATTGATTAATGTTCGCTCTTTGAAACAGAATTTTCAGCAACTAAATATGTGTGTTAGAAGTATTTCGATGCAAGATGCTATCTGCTCTTTTATGTAGCGCACTCTACTTGCGACGGCGTCCCATCGTGCAATGCAATAATCCTTATGGGCCAGTTCAAAGCCTCTGATGAAAGAAGAAATGGAGACAGGACACATGTCTACACGAGCACCTTGGGAACAGGTCCCATGTTAAGACTCGGACAAGTGATCCTATCAGGCTAACCTATATGTCATGAAACCGTCAACAGTGCCACCTGTCTGCTACAGTTTGAATCACCCGCTACTCCAAGATGGCAGCGATATTTCACAATCCCGCCACTGGAGAGCAAAGCGCCATCCGCAGGAGCATTTACAGCCTCCAAGATGTGTGGGTTGGCTAGATCACATTATCGCCTTGCAGCAAGCGCCACAGAGATAAGAATCCAGTCATCCATGCCTGACATCACAAGACCAACCCTCAAGAGGGTGGATCTTACTTCCCCCTCACTATAAAAGGACTTCCAGAACATGGCCTCAGCCTTGACTTCAACGTCCACCGGCAGCTCTGAAGAACTCGCCAGCAGTCTAGAGGGTCTTCCATCTCTTCGGCGATCTCCAGCTTCAGAGGCCTCCTGGACACCGACGCCTTCAACCCCATATCTTTCTTTGGTTACCTTCCTTCGACTCCCGCTATTGACGATGTTCCTTCTGGTATTTCCAGCAGCCACCACACTTCTTCAGTGCCCTTCTGGTGCTGCTTCACGTAGGTTCCTTCTGAACAAATACTTTATAACTTTTAAATTAATTAAATATTTTATTGGGGCTACTAACAAGCACCTAATATTCCAAACATTCAATTATTACTAATTTGATTCTGGATGCCTTCTCCTGATTTAGGTTTACCCCTTTTTTATTTTACGTGTATTTAAATATAATTCTAGGAGAGTGCAACACCATTGCTTAGAACCTTGTTAATAAAAGCTCATACCATTGAAGTAAATCTTTTATTTCTTGTGAATAAAGGTTACCTAACTTCATTAAGTCTATAAGGCATTGTCATAATATATTATATGTTTTGATATACTCTATTCCAGCCCATCCAGCCAGTTTTTTAATTCTTGCTTAAAGGAATAGCAGGTGCTTCATGTGAGAAAGCCACCAAGGGAAACAAACACTTTTCACGTGTGGAATTCAGTGTTCAGAGTTTATCCCTACTCCACCTCACCACTGTAAAATGCCGAAGGAAAGGAGAGAGGACTGCACTGACCACTAGACCCACAGTGAAACCTCACCTGACACTACTACCTCGCAAGTCTCACTTAACACACCGTACTTTCCATCCACCGCTGTAAAAAGCCGGGCAGGAACATCAGAGTGTGTGAACTTGTGGGATGTAAAGTGCACAGCACTACACGGCAGGGGAACATGATGCACCCGCTATCTCCTACTATTTATTACTGGCATTCCAGCGCCATACATTCGCAAAGGTGGTATTAAATACAGATGTAAAATCAATGTGCAAAACTTGGGAAACAAAATTCCAGATTTACTTTAGAAACAGGTAGACACCCTGCCACCGTTATTTAAACCACCTACTCAGGCATATACACTGGTTAATTACACAGTATCAAGATTCCCTGTTAGGATACAATTCAATTCTCGCCGCGTATCCTCCCCAAGTCGTACCCTCCTTCAACTTGGACTATTACCTGGGGACGACTTCACTGCAGCCAGCATCTGCCGCTGTTCAGCCATCACCATCTGCAAGTTGCCAGTTTCCACCAGCTATAGCTCTTCAGCCAGGAATATCCAAGGTAAAGCATCACCCTAGTATAGTTTTAATCACATCTGATTTTGCCCTTGTACGAAAACCTACACTGCCATGTATGTACACAGGGAAAGCACCCCAGCACGATACTCTACTGTGATCAGTTAGACATTACTTGAATATCCTTCGTGATGCTGACATCATGTTGGTCGATGTACATTACTTGAATATCCTTCGTGATGCTGACATCATGTTGGTCGATGTACACTTCTTTCTTTGTCAAACAAACCACTCGCAGATCTGCCGTACATTACCAACTAGCATTGACGCTTAGAGACAGGGGCTTGACTCCCCAAGCAGACGTCAACAACCCTTCTCTACCGCAGCCCCAATATGGCGACACCACAACCAGCTGGTACTTTAACCAACACATCTAGTGACCTCGACCTTGACCAGCTTTTGTGTTAATGTGTGTAGAATTTGTGAAGTGTTATTTTCTATCATACGCTTTTATATGTAGTGTACATGCAACAATTTATTATCAAGGTAGTGTGTTATAAAGTGTGGCAAGTGCTATATGTAAACCACAAGGTTTTTGGGTTCGCATCCCAGGTTTATGAATGTGTGTAATATTTTTATATTTTACTTAATTTAGTCTATGAATTTATCCCTCGTAAGGTTTCTGGGATAAATGCAGGGACATTAGAAGCAGTATAACTTAATCATAAGAAAACCTTCACCAAACCAATGGTACCATGATGGGTTTTCCAGTTCCTCCACACATGATGCCATTTGAATTTGATGGCCCTGCAAATGCTGGCGATACAGTGCAGCTTGCTTGTAATGTCCCCAAGGGAGACAAACCATTGAAGGTTGTGTGGTACTTCCGGGGCAAGCCAGTGCCTTCTGACTCTGGCACAGGGATATCCACTATGCTGGTGGCAGACAGAGCTAACTTTCTCTCCATAACAGATGTGAGAGCTGCCCACAGTGGAGAGTTCTCATGCATTGCCAGCAATGCAGCAGGGGTGGCCAAACACACTACTCACCTCAAAGTCAATGGTACTAATTGGAAGAGTTCAATGCCATTTAAATAAACCATATATTTTATCTGTTAGTCTCAGCCTACAGCAACACTTCCTATCATTGTAGTTTTTGAAGTTTATTTTTCGTACACTAAATGTATTTTTGAATGAGTTTTAATAAAATTTGTATACTTGTGTAATACTAAAAAATTATTATATTTGTCTGTGTACATTGATATACCTTATAGTTAATTTTTTTTGTTTTGATTTTTTTTTTAAATGTTTTCTTAGTAGTACAAATCTCTTCGTATTCAGCTTTTGTTAGTTTCCTCTGCACTTATCCTCATTGAAAACATTTTTTCCTCTTTACAGAAAGTATTTTGATAATATAGATTAGTGTTTGTGGAGGTGCTTACATCAGCAGATTTAAAATAGTAATGCTGAGCAAGGTGGTGCAGTGGTAACACAGTGGAATCACATTGAGGTGGAACTGGGTTTGATTATGTTTTCCATTGTCTTCTGAAACTCCAGGCAAATGCTGAAATAGTTCATAAATATACAGACTGTGACCGATTCCTTCCCCATTCTTAGTTGTCTGAGCAATTGGTTATGTCTTTATTGTCTCTGTTGTTGACGATATATTAAGACTTGGTAACACTTTTTGTTTACATTGGACTCTCGTACCAAAAACAGTATCCACAGTTAATTTTCAGTGGTCCTGGCAAAACTGCTATATAAATAATATGGATGGACAGATACTGATACCAGTACCGATACATCGGCCGATAAACTCAAAATCGGTATCTGTTACAATCTGGCCATGATCCAACCAAATTGTTTCATCAACCCAGATATTTAACTGTCATATTTTGAACATGTGAACTGAATTTCACCAAACTCGGTACACGTATAGTACTAACTAAGGAGACTTGAATTTTATAGTTTTTGACCATGCCGTGCATTTACTTAAAAAATGGTGGCCATTTTTAAAATTTATAGTGATATGTCATTTTGGAAACCATTCAACTGATTTAAACCAAATTTTTTATGCTGACAGCGCAAAGTGTAAGCATTGAATTCAGTGGTGAGCTACATTTGTCTGCCATTTTGTAAGAGAGCGCTACTTGAATTAATGAAGTTTTTTTGTAATATCTTGGTAAATAAGTGACAGACTCGTACCACATTTGGCAAACAAGTAGTACTGCAGCAGTTGGTATATATAAATATGTTTCAGTATGTCAGACACTTATTTTGAAAATGGTGGTCATCTAGCTATTTTAGCATAGTATGCTATATCTTCGAAAACACGTAATGAATTACAACTTAACTTTGTATGCAGGCAGTATATACATCAAAAACATCAAATATATCTACATGGAGCTTCATTTGTCCTCCATTTTGTAAGATAGTGTCATGCAAATAAAGTTTTTATGTCATATCTTGGGAAAGAATTGACCGATTCGTACCAAATATGGCAAACAAGTAGTACTGCGGCAGGTGATGTTAACCTATATGTTTTAGGAATGTCGGACACTTTTTATCAAAATGGAGGCTATATAGCTATTTTAGTATTATATGCTCTTTTATCAACACAGTGTAATTAATTCCAGTCAAACTTGTATGCTGGCTGTATATATTACAACCATCCAATGCATCCACACAAAATCTCTTTTGCCCGCCATTTTATAAAATAGTATCGCATAACATATTAAAATTACGTGGTATCTCTGAAAAAACAACCAATTTCTCCCAAAATTGGTAATCAAGCAGCAGTATGGCAGGCCATGTAAACTTATAAACTTTATTATAATATATATATATATATAATAGGTATATAAACATATATTTTCAAAATGGTGGCCACATAAACATTGTAGCCCAGAATTTTTTATCTATGAAATTACAAAACAAATACAACTTATCTTTATATGCTGAATTGTAGGGGGAATCTTAGGGCTCGATGATCCCTTGTTTCTTCATCTCTTTGACGTGAGTCATGATGAGATGGTGCCTTCTGGCAGATACTTGGTTCGGGCAGTTACAAATCTGGGTGTCTGTTGTCCAGATTTCATGCTGGATCGAGCGGGTTTGACGTAGTTGACCTGGTTGTCCAAATACCCTGGCGCACTTGTCGAGACTTTGCCTCAGTCGAACTTGGGACTGCTTAAGTAGTTGATATCATTTGGGTTGATTGGTTGGGAGCTCACAGCAGTGGGACTATGTTCCCAGTTTACCATGACTCTGTTCTTGTCTCCAAAATAGACTCTTCCTTGGCTGTGATCAAGCATGCATTGTTGCTGTCACAGCCACGGGTGGCACAATATGATGGCTTCAGATAGGTCCGGTGAGACGACAAACTTCGCATTGCTGGTATGCTTGGGCAATTGTACTCCCAATGTGGTACTACCTTCTGCTGGTAGTGTGGCATTGTACTGAGCTATTCGTACAATGTTCTTCTGGCGTCCAGGGCCATTTTTGAGGCAGAATGGAATTTGTAAGATGCCTGAAATTTGATACTCTGTATTAAAGATTTCTTTCTTGAGAATTTTATTGAAAGGTAAACAACACTTACATTAACACAAATATACCAAAAAATATTTAGTAGTCATAACTGTTGAATAGGTAATGAAAAAGGCACAACAAACTTTTACATAATGTTTATTGCATTATACTGACACAAATACATGCCATGTACACACAAATGGCCATACTACTATTTTCAGCAACAAACATAGCTAGTACGCAATCAAAGCGCTACGGGTGCCACATAGGCCTAGTAAACAACCACAGAAGTCAGCCTCACCACTGTGGCATGCAACCTAATTTGGCTATTGTGTTTCACAAATGCTACCTGTATTTATTTCAGCATCCAACACTTCCCTTTGAGATGCAAAAGAAAAATTTTACGGTTACGTGCCTCTCACAGGTAACTAACATACAAACATTGTCGATTTCTCAGCGCAGGTCATCAAAACATGATATTATATAACAAGAAAACAGCAGGAAATTAACTTAACATCATACAAGTAACATGCAAGCTTACACAAAACTCAGTATGCGCACATACTACTTACAAGACCACACATCACTTAAGGGGTACACATAAGGTTTAGGTTTCGGGAAAGATATTTTGTACGAGCACTGTTTAGACCCTTTGTGAACAAATTTACCGGATTCTCCTTCCCTGATATATGTTTTACCTTTATCTTCCTTTTTTCCACTTCATCCTTCACAAAATAATATTTACAACATGTTTTGTCCTCTCGGATACCTCCCATGTCTTACACATTGACATAGCTGTCTCATTGTCCAAAAATGTGATGGTGGGAACAGGGGCTAGTTCACCATGTCCCAACTCGGCCATCAGCTGTGATAACCACCTTGCCTCCATAGCTTCTTAAATGGCATAATATTCTGCCACTGCTGTCGAGTCAGCAACACAGGTTTGTGATCCATATGATTGGCCCTCCACCTAAGATTACTACCACACCGGTGATGGACTTCCTGTCCTCTCCGTCGTTCGCCAAGTCCGCGTCACAGAAAAACACTGTAACTTTCTGGTACTTGATATATTTTAGCTTCCAATCTCTGGTTTGTTTCAAGTATCTGAGTATGTGTTTAATATCCTACTACTCCTTTAAACTTGGATCTGCACTCTTCTGACTGGCTTTATCAAAGGCAAAACTGATGTCAGTTCTAGTTGTTTGTGACAGATGCAATAGACTGCCAATAGCCTTGCGGTATAAGTACTGGTTACAAATTTCATGTCCTGCGTTCGTGCCATCTTCTCTGTTGACTTCTACCAGAAAGGACCTCCCCTTTGCATCTGACATTCCTAAAGAGCATAGTAGTTGGTCAATGTAGTGCATCTGATCCAGCGTAACAGAATCATTTTCCAGGACAATGTTGATGGAGAGGAAGGTGTCCATTTGTTCCACAGCTCATACTTGGATAGCACACGACTGCCTCTTCTTCACCCATTCCGCTTTGTCCCGGGTACTAAATATGCCTAGGTCATCAACATACATGAAAACGACCAGTTTCTCACTATCATCAACGTATACACATGGGTCCTTTTTCAGTCTCTTAAGACCAAAACCCTTCAGCATGTTATCAAGAGTGTCGTGCCACTCCTTCCCACTCTGCTTCAGTCTGTAGATGCTCTTTACCAATTTGCACATCTTACCGTTTCCGCCCTGTTGATACATTGGGGGTTGCACCATGTAAATTTCTTCATTAAGCACTTCATCCATTCAGGTATGCTGCTAATACATCCAGATACTCCCTTACCCAAACCCAGCTGCATGGACAGAGAGAGAAGTGCACAAATGGTTTTTTTCTTTACTACAACTGAAGCATAAGTCTCATTATAGTCAGTGCCTGGAATTTGTGAAAACCCACGAGCCGCTAACCTAGTTTTGTACCTGGAAATGGTGCCATCTGAGCTAGTTTTGAGCTTCAGCACCCATTTGGACCCCAAAACATTCTTCCCGTCAGGGCGGTCTACAATTTCATACTTTTTTTTAACCGATAGGTTCCTAATCTCCTCGTCCATGGCACGTTTTCACATCTCTGCCTCATCATTATTTATTGCTTTCTGAATGTTCTTGGGGTTCATGAGGACAACCTTTCCTCATTATGTTCACACATCCAAATGGGTAGGTAGAAACCTTTTGACTTTGTGCCTGCAGATTAGCAGATCTTCTAGGTAGATTCGCTGTTCTCGCTTCCCATCCTAAGAATGGTTCATCATCCTCAGACGAAACTTCACAGGGGTTTCCTTCGTCTGACTTAGTCTGAAAAACATAATTTACTCATTCACTTACTGGGGCTTCATCTGCCTGTGATAGGCCTACATCTTCCGGAAAATGTCCTCTAGCTCAACAACGGCTCTCGCATGGGATTTCTCATACATGTGAAATGGAAATTTATCATCCTCAAAAACAATATTATGTGCACTCTTGACCTTCCTTGCTTCAATATGCCATAATCTGTATCCTTTGACGTTCACTTCGTAGCCAATAAAAACACATTCAATGCCTCTGCGGTCAAATTTGTCCTTGCCACTGATGTGCATCCAGGCTCTACATCCAAATACCCTTAAGGAATCAAATGTACTAGTTTTGACCTTCTCACCCTTCCATAGTTCCATGTAAATTTTAAAATTGATGGCACGTGAAGGACTTGGATTTCTCACCTGAGCTACAGTGTTTGCTGTCTTTGCCCAGAAACCCTTTGGCAAACCTGACTACCAACATATACCTGACTGAGTCGGCAATAGTCCTGTTAGCACGCTCTGCAATTCCATTTTGCTGTGGTGATTCTACAACTGTTTTCCTGTGTATTACGCCACATTGCTTCAAGTACAATTCAAAATTCTTACTGCAATATTCACCCCCGCCATCTGTCTGAAGGGCCTTAATTTTAGTGCCATGTAGCATTTCTACCTCGCTCTTATATGCCTTAAAGGTGGCAAAAAGTCACTTTTGCTTACCAAAAATTCTACTGTTAGATGTCTAGAATAATCATCAATGAAGGTCAAAAGATACTGAGCCCTTCCAATTGATAATGGCAAGTGACCCATCAAGTCGGAGTGAATCAACTCCAATGGCTGCCTAGACTTCCTATCGCTCCTCTTAGGAAAACCAACCATAGTCATTTTGCCCTCCATACAAACATTGCTTGCTTCAAGTGCCTTACCTTCAACAGTCAGATCTGGGCTCTTCCTGATGTACTGTTCATTTAGGTGGTCAAGCCTTCGATGCCATACTGCCACGCTTCTAAGAGTCATATCATGCCTAACCTCACAAGTATTCTCAGAGTTGGCATAATTTATGATACACTCTGATCTTCCTTCTGCATGCAAGACATCTAGGCCATTAAAGATAGAGGCCTTGAAAAGGACTTCTTCCCCATCAGACCCAAGGGTTCCCTTTGCTTTTATTTCTGTGCGAACATCTTTTACTGCCATTTTGCTTATGGAAAGCAAGTTGAAGTTACAATCCAGTACGTACAGCACATCTGACACAGTTAGCATCCACCCCCCGCACTCATCTGTGACCTTAATTTGGATAGTGCCACACCCTCTGACTTCAGCCATGCTCTTGCCCATTGTTATTTTGCCCTGACATCCTCTCAATATCTATAATATCTTTCCTGTGTGAAATTAGACCATAAGCATTTATTAACACTTTGTGCCTTAGCTGTCATTCTATACCCTTTGCTTGAGAAACTTCTGGATTTTGTTGCACTTCCTTTTCACAATTGTTTGCCCAATGTCCATTTTCTTTGCAACGAAAGCACTTAACCTTGGTACAAATTTTGACATTATGGTCCCACTCATCACAACGATAACACTTCCGGTCATTTCCGTTTCCTGGCTTGTCTGGGTCTCTCAGTTTCTTCTCCGCAGGGTTAAACTTCCTTTCATGATTTTTGTAGCCTTGGTGACCCCTTCATCTGTCGTGGCCGCTGGGATGCTAGGCTCTCCCCTAATAGCCACTATGTCTTTCGCGAGTGTGACTGCCTCATTTTCATCTCTGTCTTCATTCCATTCATCCAACAATCTCACCTTCACCACTTGATAGAAAGGTTAGATTCCTTTCCTAATTATTCCACCAACGACCTATACCTTCCCATGGTAGACCAACAAGTATTGGGCCTGCAATCTGTTTGTCCGTAAAACTCCAACCCGCCAACTTCACCTTCTGGTTTTGTGTCTGCAGTCGTGTAACATACTCATGCAATTCCTCTCCCTCGTTCTGAGAAATTAAGAACAAGGTTTTCAGCGATCGTAGCTCTTGAAGAAAACTGACCTTGGTGTGGATATCGGCCGAAATGTCCCACGCATCATTTGCAAGCACACACGCTGCGATATTGCATTATACCAACACAAATACATGCCACGCACACACACATGGCCATACTACTATTTTCAACAACAAAATATAGCTAGTACACAATCAAAGTGCTAGGGGCACCAAATTGGCCTCGTAAACAACCACAGAAGTCAGCCTCACCACTGTGGCACGTAACCTAATTTGGCTATTGTGTCTCACAAATGCTACCTGTATTTATTTCGGCATCCAACAATAACCACAAACATTCTTATTTTCAGTGGTCATTCAACCAAACATATTTACATCAAAATGTCAAAAGACTATTTCAGAAGTAGTAATAAAAGTGATTTTATTCATCGTAAATATTGGAATAATTACACAAAACTAAATAGTGCATGAATTAGTAATGGTAACATATGTTTAAGCTTAAAATACTTTGTTAAATGTTAAACCAATAGCATTACTTTTTAAAGGTAATTTTTCTAGCTATTAATTTTTCAAATTCCTTCAAAAAAATTTTATATGTCAATAGTTTTAAATACATCATTTTCTATTGCCATTATGGCAATACTACAAAATCTTTTTTGGGATATGGTTGACCATAAGTAATTTTTAATTATCTTAAGTTTTGAAAAACTCCATTCACCACTTGCAACAGAGATTGGCAATGTTAACAGTACACAAAGAGAAATGAAAACATTTGGAAATATATCCATAAGACTATTATTTATTATGTGGTTTAACACATTCGCTGGAGAACTTCCTGAAGGTAGCATGGATGGTAAGATGAGCAATTCTTGATAAAGTTCCTGCCCGTCTATGTCACAGTTCTCACCATCAGTCAACACTTTTGCTAGTTGCATGCATTTGGCCTTCAATTCATCACCATCGGCTCAAATCGTTGTGCGAGTGATCCAATTGCTGTGTCTAAGACAACAAAGAAGAATTTCACTATAAATGACTCTTTTCCAGAAGGAATGGGCTTATCCATCCCCTCATAGGAAAAGTTCCTATTCTTTTTCCTTGGCCGAACACCGACTTTCTTTTCAAATTCTGGAATTATATCTAGTTTTTCAGCTAGCTTCTTGGCATCTGTGATGATGCTGTTTAATCCTTCATCTGATCTGATGCCTTCAAGGAAACTCTTAACACTGTGAAGGAGGCTAATGGCATTCTGCAGATCCAAACAGACTTTTTGAAGAAGCTTACTGACAAGATTGACTTTAAATAGGATGTGGTGCCAAGCTATTAAGCAACAAATGAACTTAAAATCTAACCGTTTTTTTGGCTATTCCAGCCGCAGTGTTTCTTCCAAAAGCATCTATTCTTTGATCTTCACTTGCCTTGTATACTGCATCATACACATCTTCAATGTGATACCTAAGTGGTGTCAGTGTGTCTATTCTGCTTTCCCAGCGTGTGCCACTAAGTGGCTGTACTGTGAGAGAGGTAAGATACTTTTTCAAAATGCTTCATCGATAAGTAGAAGTTGAGAAAAAATGGTGTATCTCTTGGATGACACTAAAGAAATTCACTGCTTTAGTACAAGATAAAGCAGAATCGTTCACTACTAAATTCAGTGAGTGACTACCACATGGCACAAAGAGTGCACGGGGGTTCAAATCAAGGACTCATTTTTGAAGTCCTACATGCTTCCCCTTCATATTTGACCCATTGTCGTAACCCTGTATGTGCATGTTATCTAATGAAAGGTTGTGCCTTGACAGTTCTTTAAGAAAACTTTTCATGAGTCCCTCTCCCGACGAATCACTAATAGCAATGAAACCTAGAATTGCTCTCAAATGAAAATATCTTCATTTTTCTCCACTTGAACAAACCGAACTACCATTGTCATTTACTCAATATGACTTAACGTCAGGAGTGCAGTCTAAAAAATGACAGAATAACGTTTTGCCTTTTGCAAATCACTTAGTATGGAGTCCTGTACATTTGTTGAAATTAATGAAGTGAACTCATTTTGTACGGTTTTATTTAAATAATGACATATACTCCCCTGAGATGAAACCCTTCGTAGATGCTCAGCCATTACAACATCAAATTTTGCTATGTGCTCAACTAACTGCAAAAAGTTCCCATTTTCTTATTTGAAAAGATTCTCAGCTGTTCCCCGAAATGCCAAACCCTGGGTTCCAAGAATCTGAACAATGCGTAGCAAATGCTTCAGAACATTGCTCCAGTATTCAGTTTCTCTTTTAATCAACCTCTGATGTTTTTCGTCAACAGTTTTACCAGAGAATAATCGCTGGGAAAGCTCCCGCCAAGAATGACAGGCTTTGATGTGGACTGGTGATTTTTTATGATGAGAAATAAATCCAGACATATTTTTCCAATCTGAAAACCCACTTGCAGAAGAGACAGATATTTTTTCATTACTAAAAAGTTTGCAGCAAAATAAAAAAAAATGGAATTTTTGTCAAATGGAATGGAGTACACCAACCACTCCCTTTGAATTTCTTCCCCATTTGTTAGGTTTCTATGGTAATTGACAGGTGTGAATCTCCTACCTTTATCATCTGCTTAGAAATTTGTATCCATTACATGCAAAGGACCTCACTCAACTAAGATCTGGCGCATGTCGTCAGAAATTCTTGCTGTCCATTCTCCGCAATCATTCGATATTTGGGCTGCAGCTGAGGGGTTTTCGTGGCAGTCCTGTACAAGGAAACCAATCCAGTAGTAAAATAAACATAAATTTACTATATTCTATATTACAATAGTGAGTGGTTACATTGGCATGGTCACTGGAAACTGTTAAATACAGCAGATACAAGCACCTCAATATTTGGTTGTTTCAGTGGGAAAAAATATGAATCTGAAATTGCACAAATAATCATGAAAAAATAGCAGGCCGTTGTAATTGTTTGTTTTTATTTTTACAAAGAAATCTCTTATTAAATGCTTACTTTATGTATAAATTTTAGCCACAAAATTTTTGTAATTCCAACAGTAGCCTTACTCTAAACAATTAATTTAATCACAATAAATAATAAACACTCAAAAATTACAATATACATGCATATTACATGTGGTCGTACCTTTCAAACGATGATACATCGACACTTGGTCAACCATCTCAAATTTCACACATTTACGAGAATCAGCCAGCTAAAATATTTCAGTTTAAACCTGAAATTACCTGAAGCAAATGTTTCCCATCCAGGTCCAAATCAGCAACAGGTGTAGGCCTATTAACTTGTATTGTTGTTCTTTCATCTGCTTCAGCTTGGTGTAGCGATGAAGTAATTTGGGCTGTTGAAGCAATCTGTACATAAAAACAGAAATAATGATATTATAAACAAATGAAACTATAAAATTTTACACTGTAGGCCAAGTGTCAGAAAAATTAAAAAATTATTTTATGTGTTTGGTCTATGCTGTACAGCGACTTACGGGATTTGAAATTTCTGGATCTAAGCATAACTCTTCTCCAGTAACTGACATTTCTTGAGGTTTCAAACTCTAATCAAATTCTGTTGTTTCAGAATGTACGGAATATGAGAAAAACCGTTTAAATAGTTTAGCTTGTCTCTCATTGTCCTTGGCTTCCTCAGCTTTTCTCTTTCTGTAGAAAACCCCCGATGGTTTCTTTTTTTCTGATATGTGTACATTCTCGATTCCCGAGCTCAAATAACACCTCATAAAATTATCTGCACTAGAAATAGCCACTGACCACGAGTGCCCTTGCTTGACGAGCAACAACTGATGGTGCACACGAGTCCCTTCCTATTTGCTATACTGAAACTCGACACTTTCTGGTCTGTGTCACAGCACCAAAGGAATGAACCTTTGTGCCCTTCCACAAACATGTGGTCTTTGCGTGCATCGCTTCCCCCCTCACACTGCCTCCGGCTGCTCCGCTTCGCAATGCCACTCATTCCAGGATGAGTAATTGCCTGTCGTCGTTATCCCATCAGCGCACCCTTCCCCTTTGGAACCCTCCTGGTGCCCTTCCAGTCATGTCACTCCAAGCGGCTGCTTGTATCACTTGCACCTAAATCCGATCCTACTGATGTCGTAGTAATGCCATTTGTTGAGCAGTGAGGACATCACTGCAAATAAAATTGCTGGTGGCGGCAAAATCTAGCAGTGCTAGTACAGGTTGATTGTTGATTGTCACCTTTATGTGAGGGGTGTCTGGTGGTTTGGATACCTCCATTAGTTCTGGAGTGTGGGGCCCTTTGTTCCCAGATGCGACGGCACACATTTTGCTCCGGCGTCTGCGTTTCCCGGCTAATTTTGTTTGGCTTCATTCTTGGGTGCTGGAGATGGGATAGGTGCCCTTGTAGTTACCCTTCCCCCACCCCTCCCTGGTCCGACAGTGTGTCAGGGCAATCCTGATTGAAGTGGCGACCGGGACAATACCAGCATCTAGGCAAGAGGGGGTTGGGCAGTTGCTGTGCTGGCAAAGGAAGCGGCGGAGACAGCGCAGGAGGGGTTGGAGGGGTTACTCCTTGCTGATCTGTTTGCCTTTCTGGTTCCGCTCACTTCTCAAGTGGCTTGTCGTGCATGGTCTGGACCTTGTAATTGCGTTCACTTTCACGCGCTCTTTTGATTAGCTCTTCTATGGTTTTAGGCTTCAGGATTTGCAATAAATTGCAAAGTTTTGGAAGGAGCATTCTGGCGATGTTTTGCATGCAGCTCTCTTCATCTGCAGTAGGGCATATTCAGCAGTAAATCTGCCCTTTCCTTCAAATAAAAATCCCGGCCTCCTCGTCTGAAAGCTGGGTTTTTCCGTAAAATTCCCTAGTGAGGGGAGCCACTACTGCCTCACCTGAGAACTGGGTGAAGAGGCAGGCATGTAGTTGACTCCACTACATCACAAATTCTCCGTACCTTAACCACCATTCCAGTGTGCGG
Organism: Dryococelus australis; assembly: GCA_029891345.1. Taxonomy (NCBI): domain Eukaryota; kingdom Metazoa; phylum Arthropoda; class Insecta; order Phasmatodea; family Phasmatidae; genus Dryococelus; species Dryococelus australis. The sequence goes on from CM056993.1 coordinate 86,885,518, forward strand.
CCGCGGAGTTCTTTGCTTATTCTGACTATCCACTGTTTACAGGGGATGTCGTGTTCAGACAGTTCCTTCTCGCATTCTTTGGTAAATACTACGGGATCTAATGGGGACGACCAGCGAACTCGGGAGGCTGAGTTTCACTAGTTCCGCATGTTGTAGCTGTACTTACTCCATGTCTGGGATTATTTGGCCTGTATTCTGTGGCTCGTTGGCACACCTAGCACCAATAGACTAGGCCCGGGCGAGGGACCTTTTCCTCTGGCCAGCCTATGCAGTTATGATGGAAGGGCTGAGCAGAAATTTTATAGTGTACCAAATTAATGCTGTGGCCAGGGCACGTGATCCAACTACAATAGGCTGATTGACGAGGTTATTAAGGACTCCCCGAAGTCCGTGGTATGGCTAGATCTGGTGGTTTGATTAGCTTCGCAACTCTCAGCTCATGCTGGCGGGCTCTGATCCTGCTACTTGTTTCACCAAATGTTTTAGTGACAAGAAACCTATTAGGGTTGGGTGACGGCCGACGTGGTTGTGTAAGTAAGCATGGCAGATTCAGTCCTGCTGCCTAGTCGCTATTATAAAAGCAAAGGCCCCATGTTGCTCACCAAGAAAGTTCCTACCTACTTCTTGATGTGTGACGAGTTCTTGTACAGAATAATGTAATGATACGTCTCAAATAGTGACTTTGGTTAGTGCTCGTCGGAGGCACTTACTGGGGTGACCTGCATCTCAATTAATGCCAGACAGGGGCATGACCTGATTATAGAGTGGGTCACATCAGCTGCCGACTTGGCACAAAGTCAGGTGCTGGTTTTGCTGTAGGTCTGCTGGTTGGCTTTGGAGTGGGTGGCTTACTCATTCCAGCACCTGCTGGTGGATTATAACTGTCCCCACGAACTGCTGCGGCTGGAACTCGAACTGCTACTGTTGAAGGACCTCTGCAGGATGGGGTACCGTCGGGTCTTGAACCAGATGCAGACTGCTCCAACTGGCATCTTCTCTCTTTGGTTGAAGACGGCAATGATAGGATGAAGGACGCCAGGAAGCTTTGGAGGAGGCTGAAACAAAGAAGGGGAGGGAGTCAAGGGTTAAGCCCTATGACATTCTGGCAGCATGAGCTTGTTCCGATGGGGTTAGTTGGCCAAGTGCCTTGCAGGGATGGGTGCAACCCCAGGTAGACTGGTAGGCATTAGTAGCCTGTCATCCCCTAACGTCCTTTCCACCTCTCTTGGTGAAGGGCATTAGGTCCTAAACCTTGATCCTGGAAGATAGGAGCAGGCCATGTGCATTCCCTTTCTAAGTGTGTTCTGCCGTCTAGGCACACCAGAACGACACTAAGTACAACCTTGTTCCTCAACTGGCAACACAAATGGAGGCACTCTAATAGCTTTGATGGGTGAGCCCCTTGAGCAGACAGGTCCAATCCAGAGCTAACCAAGCACTCCCTCTGGCAACACAAACAATGCGTTGGATGGGTGCATGTTGGTCTAGCGACTTATCCTCTCAAACAGGGGTATGACTAGTGTTTGTGACTCTACCGTTTGATACAGTTGGTGTACCGAATGCATGACCGTCGAATAGTGTGTGTTCTGATGTACAAATTTCCCCATCTGGAAGAACTCATAGTCCTACACTAAGCAGCAACTGGTATTGGCAAACCTGATCTCCTGTTCCACTCTGCGAGATGTAGGTGTTTACTATGGTAGTCTGGAAGTACTCAAGGTATAATGAGAGAGGAGTTAGGTTCAGAATTTGTTTATTCCGTGAGGAATAAGACACTGTTGCTAGTACTTTCTCCTGTCATCGAAGAATTGACCGGAAGTAGTAAACTCTGCTGTCCAGGTGAAGGGGACCTTGTTCTAATGTGATAGGGGGTGGTATCGACTAGGTAGCTATGACGGGTCGAATATCTTTGTACAGCTATGTATTGAAAAAAGATCTTATGGATGCAATAAAACAAAACAAAATGAAAAACAATTTTCCCTGCCTAACTGTGTATGCATACCCTCATGGGGCTTAGGGTGCCAATGTCCTGAGGGGTGCGTGGGGGTAACTGTTGCCAGGGGCAAGTGGCTAAGGGCGGCAGATGACTTCTGGAAGACTTTGCAGGGGGAAGGGCTTCAAAAGGTCTGCATTTAGGTGGCAGTGAGCTGAAAATTTAGCCATATAACGGTACCTGGTCGGGACTCCGGCGAACACGCATAGTGGAGCTATCTGTCAAACTGGTGATGTGGCTCTCAGAAGAGCTGACGATCAACTGACAATTCCAGCCTCTGCACTGGAATATATTCTGCTTCACCTGAGGGCTCGCCGGCCAGGCGGTAGGGGGTGCTATGCACACACATCTTGGGCAGAGCTAAGGGCGACCATTGTAGGCATGCAAAATCCCTTGAACTTCTTCGGTGTTGTAACTAGGCATTGATAACTAACAATCAATTATTGATATCTTCTCAAGGAGTGGCGGTGCTTACCATGGCTTACTGGCCCGCGTTATTGTTGAAATGTAGTATTTTTACACATCTGTAATAATCCCTGTTACAGGGAAAATCCTGTAGGCGCTCCAGTAGAAATTCTTTGCTTCCAAACCCTGTTAATTTTTGCTTGTAGGTGAAGTGTGTAGATGAAGCAAAGTCGTTTATTAAATTAGCCAGTAAGCGTCACGCGTCAATATAAAATGGTGCGTCTGTTGAAAAAGCAAATGTTAACAAAAACATTTGTCAGAGTTGATTGTGTTATGATTTTGACAATAATATTGGCAATGGTTGAGTCAGTGTTAGGGACATGCACAAAGGACAAATTGGTTTACCTCATCTTTATTCAGTGAATACATTCAGGCACTATATACTTTATGTTGTTGAAGACGGAAGTTTTGTGTTATTTGTCCATTTCAGTAACTAGCAGGGTTAGCTGTTACAAAGATTTTAAATGTTACATTTGGTAGTGATAATTGAAAATAAAAATTATATTTGAAATGTATTTACAGTGTTTAAAAAGTGTAACTATGAAAATATGTTATATGCTCTAAATAATGTTTCGTGTTACTATGATAACAGTTTTTTTTTTACTAGACTACAGCCTTAAAACGTACGCAGAATTGTGCTACCAACAAAACATCATTCCTACGCACAGTCTTGTTTTTATAACATGCACTGAAAGATGAATGTAAGCAAAAATCTGAAAGTGATGGTTGGTTCACAGCAGCATAGCCACAAATCACCCATGTGGGTGCATAGCTTGTCAATCCATGTCATACTTTCAGTTCCATGCATATCTGTCAAACACAAAAAGATGCAGTTCAAGTATGAACACAGACATAAAAGACAGACTATTTTTGTGTATCTATACATATGCACATAAAAGTACATTTTTGTGTATTTCTCACCGACATTCTAAATTGGTGTTAATTTAATTTACATATTTATTTATTACTTCTGAAAGCCAGCATAATATTTTATTGAATTTTTCATGTACATATCCTTATTTTGATATTAAGGAGTTTATTTAAAAATGGTCTGTTAATATTCCTACAACCTCCATTTATAAATTGTTGTAGTTTTGAATTTATTTACCAACTGTTAATTTTTTGCAAATAATTTAGAGCTTAGAGGAGGTAGCTGCTGTAGTGTATGTTATTTTATTGATTGGTTTTTAGTGGCACCAACAATAGCTTCATTCACCTTTGGCAACAAAGTTGTTAGTGCAGGAATACTGGTTCAGCAACAGTGCGTAGTGTCAGAAGGTGATGAACCCCTGTCTATAACATGGTACTTGAATGGACAGGATGCATCACACATTGCAGGGATCAGCATTTTCAATCTCGGGAAACAGATCAGTTTGCTGACTATAAAATCGGTGCAAGCCATTCACAGTGGTAACTACACATGCACTGCAAGGAATGCTGCTGGTACTGCAAGCTACATAGCAGAACTTGCTGTGAATGGTACAAACATCACTTTACAATTAATTATGCGACCAAAATACCATATTTATTTCTGGGATGTATGTAATCATTTGTACTATGCAATCCTTTTTTATTTATGCCATTTGGGTTTTTTAAGTTTTAATTTATATCATTTTATAGGATAACCTTTAGCATGTTCAACAGATAAGTAAGATTTCTAAACTTGTATTAGTAAATTTTTGATGTTAAGAAACCTTTCCAGGTTAAATTACACTTTTTTTTTCTGGTAGTTCATTATTATAAATGTTCTTTATATTATTATTTTGCATACCACCCTGGCACTTAGTTTACTTACTGAAGGTTGAGATCTGTATTGCGGTTCAATTTGATGGTACAGGGGGAGTTGCGATAGTTAAGCAGGTTATATTCAATTTAGACTCAGATTTAATAAGTATCTAAGTTCGTTTGGGAATGCAGCTGAATCATATGGTACTTATCTAGTTTTTTCACCTAGCTTTTATGTATAACTCATAACCTAATTCATAAATAAAGGATGATGTAACTACTGAAAAACAAATTGCCAGTGACGTCAAATTCTGCTGGTGAAACACTGAAGTTTATGAATGACTGTTTTGGTGTCCTGAGATTGAGGATTGCTATTTACCGTGCAAAATACTGTTTTTACATTGTGTTACGTAGGTCTGTGGCTTTGGCCAACATCATTGTATGCAATTTTTTTACTATCTACAATATTTTTTTAACTAACTTCATAATGTTGGAATAATTGACTGCCTAAGATAATTTTGATTATGAATAACATACATGTTCTAGCAGTATACATGAGTGCAGTTGTTCACAGTGTGTTATGCTGATGGTGCCGTAGTGGAATTAATAGGTCAGGAGTGCCTGTGTTTCTATCTTTACATCTTAGTAGTTCTTTTTTCACTGCAGTATCTCTGGTAGTATGTGGATAGTGTTTCTGAGCACAAACAATTATTTCATGGTGCTATCAAACTTTCATGTAATTGGGTGCTATAATTTCTGAGATTCAGTGTGAGATATATTTGATCTCTATTAGCTTATGTTGTACATTTATTTTCAGTTGCAATGAAAGATTATTTTAGTTTTGGAAGAATGTTGATGATTCTATACTGGAAGTGGGTTACTGTGCCAGATGTTAGTCATTCCATTATGTCGTCAAATCAAGCTTGTTGCATTCATCTGTGTTTTTCTAATGTTGTCTGTGTATACATCTGTTCTAGTAATCATGTTCATAGTGTGTTTTCATTACTTTACCCAGTTATTTTGCAATTTTATAATATATGTGTTATATACACCATCATTTTTGTTTGTCCATTGGTTACTGAGTCTGGTATTCTTGTGGTGTTCGTCTTGTGAAACTGACTAAATTCCTTCTATGGAAGTATTTATATGTTACTGCCATATTTATCGACAACAGCCAATACTGGCTCTTATATTTTTATTTTATTATTTTTGTGTGCAAGATGTGGTGTCATATTGTGGGTTTTCTGTGACACAAAAAAGTGTTGTAGTGATGTATATACAAATTGATGGTTCAGGTAAATCATTTACCTTCATTGCATGAATCATTAAAAAAATTACAAATGTTAATTTTTCAGGAATAAAATTGCTGGAATGTTGTTATGTGACAGTAATGACTGACAGGGTGTGCTACATCTTGTGATAGTATTAAACCTTTATTATACACAGAATTGCTAGACAATGAGATCACCTGATTTTAGTGGGCTCTGAATCATTTGGTTAGCTACTCTGTGTGCATAAGTTACGAGTTAAGAAGTGAGTTTGGCCACCTGCCATATGGACACAGTGTCTTAGTACTCTCAGCCACAGAGGAACCAATCATTTATTACAGAAAGTGGCAAAATATCATGCAAAGATCTTACAAATGGAACACTAGCACATATCTACAATGAAAGGGAAAAATTCCTGTAAGAGTACATTCTGTACCAATTTTATGAGCTGGAATTTTACAAATGCAGGAATTTTACAAAGTAATTCTCGGGAACTATTAACAAACCACAAAAATGTATGAGGAAATACAACATTCCCAAAATACATTAAGAAAATCACAAAAGAAAATTTCTTAACAATATGTTTGCTAGCCCACAGTGATAAAATATAGGTTTTTAATGCCATTATCATTAATTGGTCTGCTAAATATGTTGAAAAAAAAAAACAACAGTAATTGGTTTGCTAAAATATATAAAAACATATTTGGCAAAAATCACAGCTGGCATGAAGTGCTTGCTGGATACTGTCACAACATGACAAATAAATATCCCGATTTATTTTAACAGACCTTCACTATATTTTTTGTTCTTGGCTTACATCATTCAAACTTATTAGTAACAAGTCAAATGCAATATACTTCCATAGAAGAAACAACATGTTACCAACAACCAAATAGCTAACATTTAAAACATACATATACATATCTGTGACAGATACTGCCCGCTTGTGCCATTGTATGGTAGGCTTTATGCAATACTTAGACATCACAAAGGTACGCTTTGTTATGTACCCATACCTCTGTCCTCCTGTACACATAGTGACAGCTTTCTTATGCTCCAATCCCATGGCCATAGCAATGTAGGAGCCAATAATAGCGTGAGTTAGTAAACATAGCACACTTGTTTTGGCTTTCAATTTTATTTATAGTATTTGGATTTTTGTTTTGTGCATTTGGTTTCTTGACAACTTATACTTGGTAATACCACAGCTAAATATGCTACAGTACTTCGGATTAAGAAATTATGACCACAAGCCTTACAGGTGTTTCCATTTCATTACCACTCATGCAAGTGTTTACCATTTTAGTACTGCATTGTGTTTCAAATATTACTGCTTGTCGACTAAGATAAAACTACATTTATTAACAAAGTGTAAAAAGAATACTGATTCAGTAACCATTATACATTCAGAAATACTTAGTAAAAGATAACCACAAAAAGGTAAAGCAACTAAAACTTAAAAACTCTTAATGCAATAGATGTAGACAATGAAATATAAATTACACTTAAGCAAATAGATTAAAAATTGAAAACTGATCAAATATTAAATGTATCAAAGCTGAATATCAATTGACATCACAACGTAATTAATACAACTGACATACTGGCATCGTAAATGCTACCATTTCCATCTTACAACAACTAAGATTATACAATGCAATAATTTCCATCTTACGAAGCTATTTATTGAATGTATTTAACAACTAACTGCGATGATTTCAATCTTGTTCACACTATAGTCTTGTGAATGTTAAAAGCTACGTAAATTGACAAATATACTCTTGAATGTTAAGGCACGTTTCAACGAGCCTGAAAGTCAACTGCTTTAGGCATAATTTATCACTACCTCAATTATGGCATATAACATTGCAGTTTAGCTAAACACTCTGTGAGAAGCAAAAAGCATCGCGATTTAGCACAACTGTCAATTAAGTAGTGCATCTAAAATACAGCTGCAGCATACGGAGTTCCAACGTCGGTGAATGAAATTTTAGGTGCGTTAACATTTACATGAAAATATTCAAACAAACATTATATTATTTTAGAAAGACTGCGCCTTTGCAAAACAGTAGAATTAAAAATCAATAAGCACAACCGCGACCACTTTAGGCCCATCAAAGGGCAGTGCTTTAAGAAACACTTCAAAATACTGGAATAAAATGAGTATTTAAAATATATTTCTCGACCAGGTGGCACCGAGAATAATATGTGGGCCATTCATAGCACCTGGTTGTAAAACTTAAACAAGCACAGGTTTAAAAACATTATACCATCTAGTGCGGCGAGCTGTGGACAGGCTACCTTGAGCAAACACATCGGCCAGGCTAGCTGAATGGGGCAACGATACAACCAACAAACATGCACTGCAATCTTGTAAATGCTATAGTAAAATATGCATGAAAATCACATACTAACAAGCAGATAAGGAACGTTACATGTTGTGCACCTACTACATTATTTAAAAACTGACCAGTAAACAAATCAAAGTCAATCACAAAACTGTTACGCTGTCTCAAAACTCACAGTTTCTTCCCATCTTCGTTCACTGTCACCTAGTTGTTACATTAAAAAAATAATCTCAAATTGAGAATATAAAGGAGTGTCGTGCACTGTGCCGTATTACTTTTGCTAAAAGAAATCTATTTCAATGCCGAAACTGGTTTGGTCGGAGACCTAGATATGGACCCCTCAAGTCGCAGTGGTAGAAGTGAAGGTCGAGTCATAGCTCACTTTCTATCTGACTGAATGACTTCCACTACAATTAATGTGTGCTGCACCGTGAGGGGAGGCAAGAGTGGGGAAATGCAAGGAGACGGGATTTCGGACACTGAGCGGCGAGTAGCGAAAACTTGATAGCACTGCTGGTGGTAATTCGTCACACTAATCGCAATGGCGTGGCAGCACCATCACAGTACTATACATATGTGGTTCCACTGCTCTGTGTTTATAATTTACGAAACAGAAAAGACAGTCTGCATTGCTGAGGAAATTCAATTCCTCCCTCTCAACATGTTTGTGTGAGAACATCTGTCTTTAATGCAGAGGTGTTGAACTGAGTCAAATTTATAGCTGGCTTAAAAAAATACAGATGTGTGGGAAATAAAACAAACCCATAGTAAAAAAGTTAAAGTTTTCAGTTCTGAGCACTGCTTATATATAAAATGCAATGAGTCTGCTTGTTGAATAGAAACAATGGGTTTTCTATGTCAACTTGATAATCTAAAAATGGACTTCATGCTGTCTAAAAATGTTTGCACAGTGTTCACACACTGCTATATCACATTATTGTGTGTGACACTGGGCTGTATATATCCTTCTGAGGTAACATTTTTTAGGAAAGACGTTCACCCGTTGAAATAAAGTAATATATTTAGGTAATAAATCTTTTGATTTTCTCACAAAAAGGTACTGAAAATAGACTTTGCATTCACTACAAGTTATGCTGCCCTTTTTTTAAAACTTATGTTTTGGCATCAATGAGAGGTAAAGTTTATCCATCAGAGTTGTCATTTTATTCCAAACATATTTGAATATTGAAATAAATTAACATACATATTTTGATAAAACCACAAATTTCTCACAATAAACAATTGGAAATAGTTTTTTCGATTGCTAAAAATTACATAGCTATCTGTTAGAACATAATTTTTGATTTCAGTGAATAGTCGTGTGTGTGTGTGTGTGTATGTATGTGTGTGTATATATATATACACACACACACACACACATCAGTATTAAAACAAAATATATAAATAAATTTATCTATTTGTAATAAAACCTTTGATTTTCCTGTTCAAATCAATTGAAAAATGGTTCATGGTCTCTGGTAACACACTATTTAAATCTTATTTTTGGCATCTACATGCGGTAATTTCTTAATTTTTGATTGTGTATTATTTTATTCTGAAGGTATCTGAATGTTGAAATTAATTCACTTACATTAAGTTAATCTTTTTATTTTTCGTGAGAAGCAATTAAACCAGGACTTCATGGTCACCGAAAGTTAGTTACGGGGCACTCAATGCTTTAATTTTTTCCGGCGACAGGGGAGTAATATATTCATTTGTGGAGTGTTATTTTATTTGGAAAATGTCTGCCTATTAAATAAAACTAATATTTCATTTGAAAAAACACAATTTTGCACTAGAGGTGATAAAACGTAGACTTTGCACAAAAACAACCTTAACTAAAATTTTTGGATTGCGGGGTGTCAAATTCAGTCTGCCCCGATTTCACAAAGTCAGCAATTGTACAAAGTCATTCTTTCGAACCTTGACATTTCATAAAATGGGGGCTCTACAGCATGTTTTCTGTCAGTAACACCATAAAAATGAATTGGAGGTAGCTTCATTTCATGTGGCCACTCAGTAAACTTGCAAATCCCAAAACATTCTGTTTGAAATGAGTACACAATTTTTCAACAAATTAATTAGTAAAACCTTTATAGTAATTAGTATTAGGTTTATGTTAAAAATCCAATTTCTTGCAAAAAAAATCCTTGTTTTATATTGGAATATTGTCTCCCCTCCATTTTATTTGTTGTGTAGTAAAGATATTATGTAAATTGTTACTGTTCTATAAATTCTTTTCTTTGCATTCAAATATATCATTAAAAAAACTATTGCAGAAATATATTGTTGCAAATAATAACTGTTGAAGTAAACACTAAACATTCTTGAGGATCACGTCAAACTCTGATTGTTTCAACTTAATGATAATTATAAGAACAGACATAATAGAAAACATTGTTACAAAAATTAGGTATCACTGTTCTTTGTGCTATCATATTGTGAGTTTTAAAATTAATATTTATTATATCACTATTGTTAACAATGCAGAAGACACTCTGATAAAAATAGTACATGTACGAATAATAAGGTATAAAAAATTAAATTTACTCTTGTATCTTTTTTAAAAATAAGTATAAACATTGTAATGTTTGCTAGTTGACGTCTGCAGCAAACACTAGCCCGAACTAGCTCTGACGAAAGTTTGAGACTCTCAATAAATAAATTTAGAGAGTTTGTTGATGGCAGTAGTGCCAACAGAAAATAAGTAAAAGATGAATTAAATGTTCACTGGAGTTTATTGTAGTCTCATCAAAATCATTAGTAAACAAAAACAATTGACAATTGCAGTAGACACAAAAGAAAACCAAGAGATAGAATGGCAGCGTGGTCACTCGCTACTCTGCACGAACACTAGATCACTGAACTGACTTGAAGAATAAACTGTGGCTGACTGACAAACTGTGACAAAATGAGAAATTGTGACAACGATAAAGAGAGAGAGAGAGTGAGTGTGTGTGTGTGTGTCCCTCAAAATCAAAGGATTACATGCGCATGGGCGGTCATGTCGGCTGACTGTGACCTCAGTACTCTCGTATCAGGTGGTGCAATATGGCGGCTACATGTCTCATTTGCTAACCCCTTGAAAAGTTGAACTGTCATCCTATGACGATTATTACTATTGATGCAATGTCACAAAAAGAAATAACTTTAGAAAACTGAACATACAAAATACAAACAAATTATTATTGTCACAATCTTCTAAATATTAAATGAATTACTGGCCTGTACACAGAAATATATAAAATTAAATAATTCCCAAAAATTTAAATTATAACATATTGCAATACTACACGAACCCCCTCTATTTGGGGAAGATTTATAAGAAACCTGTCCCAAATTGAAACCTATATGTATGTCGATTGTATTGCAACTGAACTGTAATTCCATCTCTTGCAAGAAAATTATTGGTTTGCATGGTTATACATCAATATACAAAGTTAGTCACAATTACATGGTTGTACATTCATATACAAAGTTAAAGTCACGCATTAAAATACATCACATTACATTATCACACAAAGTTAATTAATCAAAATTAGGTACAGAAAGATATTATACATCACATGTATCTTTCAAAGTCATTACAATGTTACATTCATTTTCAGTTTTTGTTTAAATGATTCGTTAGTGGCTGAATGGTTCAATACTCAATACATACGTAAAAGGGGATGCAAGGTCTGGCTAAAACCCAAGAGAGATACTGCCTTTCACTTTAGGTCAGTACCAAATTTAACTTGAGGGGCCACAAACGTGTCCCAATACAATGAGTAAATATTAGTGTTACTTATACATGGACATCAAAAAGGGAGCAGAATCTATCTTACACATATTATACAAGTTCACACTTCATCATTATATTCATGTACAAATACAAACTGTTTTCTCTTGGTTTTCAAAATTACTCTGCTACATACGTTAACACTTTTCAAAATTAACATATAACATACATAAACATTTTCAAAATCAACATGCAATATACATCAACACACAGATAATGTTTCCTGAGAATGACTACACATACAATTTACAAAATATGCTTTTGGATTATTTAACTTCGTTAATATACAAACTTAATGTACTCCAATTCCAGCACAAAAACAAATTACAATACAAAAGCACTTTCAATTATTACAACATTATAAATCACAATGCCATTCACAAAATCCACCCCATACAGGATGCACATATACAGCCAACTTTTGAAAATCTTTATCCCTCAAAATATGATTCTTTAAGAAATTCATGAACAAATATACATATCTTATAAAGTTTCTTACTGCATCATTAAATATCAATTCTCATCAATATCAACCCTTAATAAAGTTGAATTGCAATTTCTCTCAGAGTATAAAACATCATAATTATAAATTTTTTAGATAACAAATCAATTTACTCCATTTTTTTTAACGCTCCATGTACAGTGTTACTCTCAGTTGCATCTCATAATGACAGTCACTGCAAAATAAATTTCATATATAAAAATACTTTTATAAAATAAATTCTTCAGATTTATCATAATAGGCTAATAAAATTACCTTGCAACAAATTATTAGATTGTGTTACTTTGTGTTGATAAATTTTACTCACAATAATTTCAATGTACTTTTCTCAATTTAATTTATACAAAAACCAATACATTAGAAAATAACATTTTCTGAAGTCACACCAATCAAATTATATTAAATCACATGAAATCACAGACTATACTGCATTTATTTTTCTTTCTCTTCCTCATCATTCTCACTTTACACAATTTATCTTTTTTCACAAGGTATTACTATACAATTTCTTTACTCCTAACACTCATGAAACTACATCACTTTCTTTGTTTACATTTTATCCTTAGCCCCCCCCTGATCATGCCTTCCTTTCTTTTATTTTGTCTTATAGCCCTTTTCCTGGATAATTCATGAACAGTAGACAAGTTTGTTACTTTAACACACTTCACATTTGGTCCAACATTGTCACTTTTAGGTTTACAAAATTCACAATCATATTTCCTTTTGCACAATCCCCCACTTTCAAAATAATATTCTATATCTGTTGTGGTCTCAGCAGTGTCACAAGATATACAAATATTTGAAGTTACCCTTGGTTGGTGCAAAATAGCTGCTGAACCTAACCTAAATTTTAATTCTCTATGGGTTTTTCGGGGATTAACTGCACAATTGTTTTGTTGTACTACTTAAATTTTGTTTACATGTATTTCTACATCCTGAGAATTGTGCTCTTAATTTTATATTTTATCTTGGCAATTTTCAACTTCATTTGCACTACTGGAAACATTTGACAAGTCTGCATTATTGTTTTTTACCTTCAGAAAAAAATTTCATTACTAATTTACTGTACAATGCATATCAATTACAGTCAATTTTAAATTGTTAGATTCAGTTGAATGCTTAAGTATTCTCTCAAGATCGGTTTTAAAACCTTCAATTTTCTCATTCTGTTCAGTAACCAGTTTTATTAGCAAACTTAATTGACTGCTTATTTGTGCATTTTGTGTCATAAGGCCTAAATTTCCTACCCTGTAAAATTATTATAGGATCAACCTCCAAAAAAAAAATTAATACATATACAATTTACGACAATATTAATTACAAAAGAAAAAAATTGCACTAAAATTTTACGATCTTCATACCTGTGATGTCTTCTGTGAAAGTTTGTGTACCTTGATGCACTGTTGTTCGTTGACTGGACTTGGCGGTATGAAAACTGTATGGTGATGTTTTGCAGTTTGAAACTGTTGACTGTAAGTTGCGGGCGGTGTGTCAGCTGTTGGATGGTAGTTGTTTAATGGTAGTTGTTGATGACGACGTAGTTACACTCACACAGGAACACGAATGATGAATGAAACCTTCGGTGCATCGGCGACTGCTGGGCTGCTGGTCGTCATGCTTCTTGAATAATTAATAAGGATGCCGGCAATCTTCACGGTCAAAGGGCATGTAGAAATTTGAGCAGCACATAAGGATGCCAATTGTAATGTTTGCTCACTGGAGTCCGCAGTAAACACTAGCTTGAACTAGCTCAGATGAAAGTTTGAGAATCTGAATAAATAAAATTAGAAAGTTTGTTGATAACAGGAGAGCCAACAGAAAATAAGTAAAAAATGAATTAAATGTTTACTGGAGTTTATTGCTGTCTCTTCAAAATCATCGGCAAACAAAAATAGCTGACAGTTGTAGCAGACACAAAAGAAAACCAAAGAAGAGATAGAATGGCAGCGTGGTCACTCGCTGCCTTTCACAAACACTACTTCGCTGAACTGACTTGAATATTAAGTGACTGACAGACAAACTGTGACAACGATACAGTCGTGTTTATCATATATATATATATATATATTCTGAATTTCTCATCAAGTACACGAGGTCCAATTGTGGCTTCGCAAAGTGTGATAATGTCTAATAATAGCCTGTTAACTCTGACGTGGCCCTCGAAATCAAAGGATTACATGTGCGTGGGTGGTCACATCAGCCAAGTGTGACCTCAGTACTCTCATTGTATCAGGTGGTGCAATATGGTGGCTACATGTCTCGCTTGCTAACCCCTTGAAAAGTTGCACTGTCATCCTATGATGATTATTGCTACTGATGCAATGACTAGAAAAAAATAATAAATTTAGAAAACTGAACATATAGGAAATACAAACAAATTATTATGCCACAATCTTCTAAATATTAAATGAATTACTGTCACACAGAACTGTATAAAATTAAATAATTCCCAAATATATATAAATTATAACATATTGCAATGCTACAACATGATGTTGGTTTTGAAGAGAAAGAGAAGATTAATTTGTGTGTCATATGTAAGAGTGAGTGTGTGCATGCATGTGCATAAGTATGTTTGTATATACACATATATCAAAATAAAATCAACACTATAATTTCAGATCGCTGCCTTCAGCATACGTCTTTAATAACAAAATTTGGTTATTTTGTTTAGTGCTACTATTGTGGGTAAACAATAAAATTGTTTTAAAAAATTTTATGATTAGTAAATGAAAATTATTTTGAGTTATTTTGCACAACAGTATTTTTAATGTATAAGACCTTAGATTATGTGCTGCTATGAGCACAAATCTTGACTTGCGACATTTATATTAACGATTTCGGTATATCTGTATAAATATTTTATTTTTGGTTCACTTTATAGAAATTGTGGAATTTGGCAGTCTTAGATTATATATATGAAGTAGTTCATACACATAATTACACAAATAAAATCATCACTCTTGAAAAATAAAGTTATATAGGTGTTTAAATGTTGATTTTCCAGAGAGGTTTTGATTACACCAAAATTTTTTGACTTGTTTGTCATTTTCTGTATTTGTTGATTTGCTGCATTTAAGGGGATGATTATATCAAAGAAGAAAGTGAATTTTTATAATCCTGTTCTAATCTTGAAAATTGAAAAGCATGAAGAAATATGTTTATTTCATCTTTTGAGCTCAATAAACCCCATTTTCCCATATAAATCTTTAGGAACTAGAGCAGTTTTATGTTGAATTTAAATTTGACATTGCCAGTTGTGTGTGTTTTTCATTTGGTTCGTGTTCCATTTTGAAGTGATTTAGATGCAGCAACAGGTTGCCCACTTGTCCGAGCCCTCATGCACTGTATGTCCAAGTACTTGCTTGATCATTTTATTTCATTATTGTTTCTAAAATCCAGGTAGATTCCTTAGTGCCTAAAGTTTACATCTGCTTACAGTTCCTCCCAAAATTTTACCATTTAATTTTGGGGATTCACCGCTAAATGCTGGACAGTCTATGACGGTTACATGTGCTGTGATTGATGGAGACAAACCAATGTCAGTGTGGTGGACTTTGAATGATGTCAACGTTTCACGTGCCATGCCTGGCATCACCATGGTGCCACTTGGGGATGCGGGTTCTCTGTTGACACTGAGTCCTGTGAGGTTTGAACATGCGGGGAATTACACGTGCTTCATCAGCAATGCTGGTGGGGTGACCTTTCATACCTCACAGCTACGAGTCAATGGTAAAGAAGCTATACTCCTCGCAAATATTGCTTTTGTTTCTGTGCAGTAATCCAATTACACTGAACCTATTTTCCTTACAGCCAGTGCATACATAAACTATCTGTTAATTCAAATTTTCAGTGAATCTTAACATATCAGCACATTTAAATTATCCACTGATGTTTCCTTTCTTGTTGGTTATCATATTGCAAAACTGTGTATTGCAGGTACAGATATATTTTATTGAACCCCAAGGTTGGATTGCATTGTGCATTTAGTCATGGTCCAGTTTTATTTTGCAAGTAGTGTAGAACTTATGCCTTGTGTAGGATATTCATTATTATGTTCGATGGATAATCTTTTGATAGCACATTGGGGTGTGGTTTGAGAACATCACAATTAAGTTATAGCTAAAACATGGCTGAATTGATAATTTAGGTAATACTTGTTACAAATCTTATCTCTGACAGTTTCCAAACATAAATTGGGGGATGTTAAGTAAAAAAACTTAATTAATTAAAATAAGTAAATTGTGATGTTTACAGTATTATGTAATCATACTATATTCGTGATGTTTGATACTTTTTTGACGTTGAAGTTTAAATATAAATAATTCTTCCCTAATTATGAGACGGAACTGTACCTTTTTCAGAAACATTTCTTATCACAGTGTTTTACAAATTAACCATTAAAATACGTACATTGCTGTGCACAAAACGTTTGATTCACAATTACAGTCCCGCCAGAATTGCAGCCATTCGCTTTAAGTGAGAAACCCTTGAATCCTGGTCAGATCCTGACCGTACCGTGTGGAGTCATTGATGGAGACCGCCCCGTTGGCCTACACTGGGAGTTTAACAGTGGACCCATCACACCGCGGATGGGAGTCACTGTCGTACACTTGGGGGAGAGGAGTGCCATCCTCAGCATCAGTTCCGTGCAAGCGGCGCACGCAGGGACATACACATGTGTCGCAGAAAATGCTGCTGGGACCGACCGTCTGTCCGTGGAACTTGTTGTCAAGGGTGTGCATAAAGCAGCCACTTTTAAGATGCACCGTTTCTTCATTTCAAATGAAATCCTGTAGTGAACACTTTGCCTCCAATTTTGTGTAATTTTATGTACTGTATGTCAGAATGAATGCATGTGTTCATGAAAATATTACAAACCTTTCTTCCATGTCTTTAGTGTGTATCATGAGAAAATGGGAAACATTTTTGTGAGTGCAACTATTAATTATTTAATTTAGGCAACAACTCTTCTTTTCATAAAGGAAAATAGCTTTGCTCATTCACATGCATGGTTACACATACTTTGGCCTGCGTAATTGGAGCTTTTTTGTCCAGTGAACAAGTTACCAAAAACTCTCTCTCTTCTTCATATTGGCACGTTAATATGAATAAAACAAATTTCATTTTGGATGAAAAAATTACAATGAATTTTTTTAACACTTCAAAAAATTGCTACCATTATAGCATGCTTTTTAATTAATTTTTTCTGAATATAAATACAGCGAGAACTCTTTCACAGAGTATTGCATTAAATATTTGTGGCATATGTTTGATAAATGAACTTCTGTCACGCTTTATCATTGTTCGTTTTCTTAAGAAATTATATTTTTCTTTCAGTTTTTTTGTTTTGGAGGTTAATCAAATTAAAAAAATTAATTGTTTGAAGAAAACAGTTTTCTACTATGGTCTTTTTTTATTAATTTTCAAATATATGTGTAGATTCGATTTAGTCTTTAAATTAGGAAAGAAGTTATTCTTTGTGTTTACTTTTATGACAATTCTGGTCAGGAATTGTGAAGTGCCATGTGATGGTAACAAATAATTGTAATTTTTATTTTGTTCCACAAATATGAAGTAAGAGAGAATTATTCTTCCAGCCAAAATTGATTTTTCTTTTATTTTAGTATGGTAAAAATTATTTTATAATCTTAATGAGTACTTACTGGATACACTTGTTTTACTTGTTGCTGTCAACTATTCCAGTCTTCCCCATCATAGTTCCGTTTTCATTCGGTGATCTACCGAGCAACTCAGGTGATGTTGTGCAAGTCATGTGTCTTGTATCAAAGGGAGATGTGCCTTTGAATATCTCATGGCAGTTCCAAGGACCCCTAACAGACTTGTCTATGCCTGAGGGAGCAGTGGCAACATTACTGGGAGATAGAACAAGCATGTTGATGATAAACCCTGTTAAGGCTGTACATCAGGGGAATTACACATGCCATGCAACGAACAGAGCAGGGGAAACATCACACTTCGCCACGCTTATAGTGAATGGCATGTTCTTATTTCTGTAACTAGCATTTCCACTTTTAATTTATTATTTATCATATTTTATATCATGATAACATAATGCTTTGATAACTGAACTATGCAGACTCTTTCATTTTCATACTATTTCTTCCATTTATTTAATTTTTAATGATTATAACATGTCTGATGCGGTGTTATTGTTAGCAAGCAGACTATTTTCAGTAGATGCTTCCATGTGCAATGACGTATGGTGGTGTTAATTTTTCAGTTCGTCCTATTATTGTTCCATTTTCATTTGGAGATGAGCCTTCTAATCCTGGTGACCAAGTACAGATAACCTGTTTCGTGTCAAAGGGCAGCGATCCAATGGATATTTCCTGGGTTTTTCATGGCTCACAATCTCACCTGTCCATGCCAAAGGGTGTTGAAATTACTCAACCCAGTAGCAGAGCAAGTGTCTTGAACATAAATCCTGTGACATCCATTCATCAAGGAAATTATACATGCAGGACGGTTAACTCTGCTGGAACTGTAACATATACAGCAGTGTTGATTATCAATGGCACATGAATTTTCTCTTTCACTCTCAGTATTTGATAAATTTTAATTTTTATTCAGATGCATGTGAATTCAGTTTTTTTTTTTTTGCAACTTGTGCTTTTCATTCATATATTCTGCTTGAATATTTTATGTTGTGACAATGACGTGAACACTTGTAGTATGGAGAGATTTCAGGAACTTTTGTCGTTGTTCAACTGCTGATGATGTTGAGTGTGTGTGAAAGTTTGGTATACTCGACATGGCTGCATGTTATTCCAGTTCTCCCACGAATTGTGCCCTTCCACTTTGACACCCCAATATTTGCTGGCCAGGCCACTCAAGTGACGTGCCTGGTGTCAGAAGGTGACTCACCTCTAGACATATCGTGGAGTTTCCAGGGCACAGACTTGTCCTCGCAGATGGGGATATCCACCACTAGGATTGGCCGCAGTGGCAGTTTACTGCTTCTTGAACCTGCCAACTCTGGCCACAGAGGCAACTACACATGCACAGTTAAAAACCCTGCAGGAATTGTCAACTACACGACCAGCTTAGAAATTCATGGTACACTGTATGAGTCATGTGTACTTGTACTAACGAGCATGCTAAAAAGTGCTGTTGTATAATTATCTTCTTATGTTTTTAATTTATTTTTAATGCTTATTTCATTTTCCTAATTTTTTTGTTACCTGTAAGTTATCGTACTGGTATCTTTTATTCTCTTACTTTATTAGGTTCGGTGCATCTCCATTCAAGTTTATAGAAGCATTTTGCACAGAATACATTTGATGATCAGAAGTATTTCTTCTCACCACTAGCCTTTTCTTTCAGGAAACAAATTTCAAAACTGTTGGACTTTGTTACATTGTTTTGTTAGGAGTACAGTTGTTTATTTCTAAAAAAAATTTGTTTTATTGTTGCAGAGTATTAAAACACTACACACTGCCTCAAAGTTTTATGACAAATGTTCTCCATTTCTAGTTCTCCCGCGAATCGTGCCTTTCCACTTTGACTCCCCCATATTTGCTGGTCAGGCAACTCAAGTCACATGTTTGGTGTCTGAGGGAGATTTTCCACTAGATATAACTTGGAGTTTCCAAGGAACTGAATTGTCATCACAGATGGGAATATCGACAAACAAGATAGGCAAGAAAGCCAGTCTGCTGCTGATAGACCCAGCCACCTCAGGTCACAAAGGCAATTACACATGCACTGTTAGAAATCCAGCAGGCACCATCAACTTTACCGCCAGCCTTCACATTCACGGTACGGCCAGGGAGACCAAAACGATACATGTTTATGTCCTCCACCTCCACTTTGTGCTACTCCTTCATTGTCATGAGTTTATGAATTGTTTATAAATGCAGTTTGTCTGGCTGATCTTCCTGCTAATTATAGTTTTGGCTACTTTTCCTAGTATGCTGTTTTAGAATTTCTTTTGGTGGTGCTAGTTTCCACCATGTAGTTACTATGTTTGTTATAATGGTAAATAATATACAGTTGTTTTACTACTCACATAGTAATGCTCTAAATTAAAAATCCTTAGAATCAGGTTTTCAGTTCCATAGTTGTTGAGTGAATGTCCATGGTGGCTTTGACATCATCTTGAATTATATAACTACTCTGTATGAAGAGTTTTCAGTACTGTTACAGCCATTTACATTTTCACAATCTCTCTTCTTTGATTTTTTACTCAAGTTAGATATGTTGCAGATGACAGGTTCATAAAGACTTCTATGCTGTTGAGACAATATTTCAAAGGTTTTTGCCAGTTTGGGTTCCTGGATATTATGTATTTCATCACTAATGTGCAAGCAATGAATGTAATATTATATGTAAAACTGCAGATTTTTTTTTTATAATTTAACATGCAAAAGTTTTATTTAGTTGATGTGAATATATTTAATGGTTGATGATAGTGCAAGTTATATAACTACCTCAGCATTTCATAAATATACACATTGCAGCTGTGCCAATTGTGTATTTTTCTCTGTAACACATGACGTTGTTGGAATGAAATCTTGTAGACAGAGAAAGCATGATTTGATGGTGGATATTTGTGAAATAGCATGTATATTCAAATAAACCCCAGGTATCATAGTAATAAAGAATTGTTGTTGCATGGATGTGCTATGCATGGTACAGGAAATATACCATTCAGACCATAAAACTACACACAAAGAAGTTGAAATTAAAAAAATATGCTATAACTGTTAAAATACCAGAATGCATATACATTATGTGATGATGAGGAGCATGTGCAGTTGAATGATGCATGCGCTGGCAACAGAAAAGAATAAAATTAATTTCGTCTCTGCCAACTTCAGTTCAACGCTGAGAAATTGTAAGTTATCATAGATTTATCTGAACAGTAATTGTTAAATTTGCCTGCAGATATAATGCATATATTTTAACCAAAACTCGATGTATGTGAGAGATTTACGTATTTTGAGCAACATTATTTGTTGCAGTGGTTTTTTGCACAGGTAAATGGTTAGGTTTGTTGTTTTCAGTCTTGCCGCATATTGTGCCATTCCACTTTGATTCTCCTATATTTGCGGGAATGGCAACTCAACTTACTTGCCTAGTGTCTCAGGGGATTCCCCTCTAGACATATCGTGGAGTTTCCAGGGAACAGAATTGTCTTCTCAGATGGGAATCTCAACAAACAAGTTTGGTCGCACAAGCCTCCTCCTGATTGATCCTGCTAGTTCTGGCCACAGGGGAAACTACACATGCACAGTTAAAAATCCAGCAGGAACAGTTAATTATACAGCCCATTTAGAGATACATGGTACACATTTTCTCATATACAAAGTAAACATCATAAGCTTCCCTCTTTATTGCTTCCTGAATCTATGCATTATTTTATTTGCTGTCTTTGGCTACTGTTCCATCGTATTATTCTTCTATTGTCCTACTGCTTACTTTGTATACTTATTAAAAATTATTTTCCAAAAACAAATTCTACAATCTTCAGAAAAAAAATTAGGTTTTAAGTAGGAACATATATATTTTTTTAATAAGTTTATTAAGACAGTAAAAATTAAGTTTCCAGATACATATTATAAACAAAGTCTAATTACACAGGCAAAATGTGGGTTTACTTTGTGTACTTGAAATTTAAATGTTATAACCAAAGATACATGTACAGTAGTTTTGTACGTTGTTATATTAATTTATTTTTAATTTCCTCAAATTTTACAATGGCTACACATTGGGATGCATTTCGGTCTCATAAAAAGCGATAAGCAGTTGTGTTATTGAGTTGTTATAAAAGTGTTACTTAGTGCCAGTGATTTTTTTCCTAACTTCAGTTGAACTGACTCCTCTGCTTACACATGCCTTCATTTCAGTTCCTCCTCGAATAGTGCCTTTCCATTTTGACACACCAATATTTGCTGGTCAGACTACACAGGTCACATGCCTGGTACCGCAAGGTGACTCACCATTAGATATATCGTGGAGCTTCCAAGGCACAGAGCTGTCCTCACAGATGGGTCTTTCAACAAACAGGTTCAGCCGCAAAGCCAGTATCCTCTTGGTAGACCCTGCAAGTTCTGGCCACCGTGGCAACTACACCTGTTCAGTTAGAAACCCAGTTGGCTCAGTTAACTACACTGCACACCTGCAGATACATGGTGGATCGTAATTTTGCTTGAAGTCAGCGTTTCTATATTATATTGGTTTGTTATGGTAGCAAAATTTCTTTTTTTTTTTTTTTTTGTATTATTTCTTCTCCCAATTTTTTCCACACACCTCGTACATGTGATAAATTTTCTTCTACCAAAAATAAACAATATTATCCACAGATTTTGTATACATATTTTTTTTTGTTTACTTGTCATTGCCTGCAGTGAAGCCACAAATCCAGCCCTTCGCTTTTGAAAGAAGTGGAATCAACGAGGGCAGCTCCACTCGAGCCCTCTGCTCTGTTAATGCTGCCGACACTCCTCTGGACATCAGGTGGCTGAAGGATGGCCTACCTTTGTCCACTGCAACCAGAAAAATTCACAAACTTGATGACTTGACAATGATTTTGTCACTCAGTCATGTTGCTCTGGCTGACTCTGGAAACTATACTTGCATAGCATCTAACACAGCAGGCATAGCAAGTCACTCTGCCATTCTCAGAGTTAAGGGTAGGGTAAGGGAGTAACTTATATGCTGAGATCAGTCTGTCACAGTGATACTGTAATCATTTAGTTTTTTTATTTTTTTGATGTTTCAAATTTTCATGTTTTATTTTGAAGACACTCGCACATCTTAGGTAATTTGCCCATTCATAGCTTGTATTTTTTATTTATAGTCCCATATATACATGTCATAATTTTATTGTAAATGTTTTAATTATTTCAGACTTGCATATCTGTGTTTGCTATACACAATAAAGTATGTGAGCAGTGTGTGGTTTCAGTTGGGTAATTTTGTACTTAGTATTAAAAAAAAGCAGTTAATATGAAAATTTTCAGAGATCCATGTCTTTATCTGCTGAAATCAAATATTTTACATATGTTCTGTTTTGGCAGAGTTTCCATCTTTGCTTGCTGTAGTTCTTGAATTTGACTTCCAAACTTTGGTGAAATGGGGTCAGTTGGTATTTCTGCAATATCTGACTGTCCAGTCATCACATTATTTTGTTTTCTGAATGATTACTTTGTCTGTTTTACCTGTGGTGGGAGGAAGATAGATAAACCTGAGAAGACGTATTAATATTAACCTTTCATCATTCAGTCTGTCTCATTCAAACACACAGCTAACTACACATGAATTGCCATAATTGTAGGTAGGCTCTAACAAGAAAACACCCTAGACTATCTCATTTTCAGTGGTAATTCAGCTCTACATTCATTCCAATGTAACATAAATCTGTCTCAAATTGTTTTAACGAATTCACAGCCAAGATTTGCAGTGACTTTCAGACTGTGTAGCGCTTCTTGATTCATGTCAGGGTGAAGAGATCTTAAATATCATTACTTCAATTTTTTATATGTAGTAATTTGCTTAAGGGAAACTATTATGATAGTTTTCTTCTGTATATGATATAACAGGTGTTTTGTGTTATACATATTCAGATTCAGTTAATTTTATTTGCCTATTTGCAAAGCAATAGTAGCATTGTATGAAAACACAACTTACTTTAGTGCTCAGGGGTAAACATGAGGGAGTCAATTTCTTGTTTAAAAAAATTTAATAATAGGTAATAGTATGAACAACTGTAGCATGCTATCATGGGTTTTGAAAGTGGATAAGTTACACAATTTAAACAAACTAATTTTAGTAACTAACATAACAAATAGTTTTATCTCTTTAGGGACAGTTATAATAACATGTAAATGGGCAAAGCAAATTTTTTATAATTGCTTTGACCTCTTAATGTTGTATTTATTTTAAACTGAAGATATTTTTACAAGTTTGGGTGTGTGTGAAAGTCCTTAATTCGATTTTGTGATTCAAGCTTTAGGTGTAGACAAAAGTGCCTGTAGGTGGAACATCACTTGTGCTGATTGTTGAAAAGTAGAAAGAAAGTTTCAGAATTTTTTATAACTTAGAAGTTTGTGTATTTATGAGTAGTTTGGAAATTTTTGATAGTTGAATTTAAGGGAAATTCGATTAAGTTTCGGGAGGAATAGCAGCCTTTCAGACATATAGTATTTAATTTTGAATGAGAGTGTGCTGGAAACAGTTAAGATCATGTTTGGTTTTATTTTTGTGTAGGTGGTTCAGGACATATATCCCATTATACTCCTTATCCATGTCCATTTCCTTATGCCTGGACCATTTCGAAGCTAGGGTATTAGGGTCTGCATTTCCTTTTCCTTTCCTTATCTGTCACTCATTAAATCTTTATTATTATTATTATTATTATTCTTTTTATTTTTTTCTTTTCCACTGCTTGTTCAGTTCAGTGAGTCTTGATGTATCATGAATTACAGTAGAATGGCATAACCATTAGCTGCAGTTTAGTGATGCATGATAATTTGATATTCATTTAAAATTATGTTGATATCAAACTGTGTGACTATTAACTATGTGGGTTCTATTGAAACTATTGAGAAACCTGAATTCTGTGTTCATATCTGATATAACAGTGTTAGAATTATAAAATGAAAATGTCTCTCTGCACATCTGCTGTAGTAAGAAACTATATTTCCAACTATGAACTGTTTTATTAACAGTGGTATATTGTGTCCAAAATATAACTTGCATAATATTTAAGTACTTGTTAAGAGAACCCAAAACTATTTTATTTCATTAATCAAATATTTAGTCAAGCAGCTGTTGTTGTACTGTAGAGATTTAACATTTTGAAACCTGTCGACAGGTTTCACTGGTCAGTGCTGAAATATGTATTTTCTGAAAGAAAATGTGTTAGGCCAACAGAGTTTAAAATAATATTTTTTCAAGAAATTTGTTTGTCAACATGTTTCTTTGGTCTTTATTTAAATAAAATATATGTCATTCAATGTACAATTTTAGTTATCAGGTTTTTTTTAGTTTACAAGCTGTCACATAATGCATCAAAGACTCACTGAAAAAATTGTGTGAGCTAGTCACTGTAAATGTAATAATTGCATGATTTATTTTGGGTTGCTTGGCATTTTATTTAATTAATTAATTTTTTTTATAATTGCTATTAATGTGCATGATTTGTTTGTGCTTTAATTGTAAGAACGTGTCACTGTTTGTTCATTGCCAAAATAAGTTGTGAAATGTATTTTTATAATTTCTATGTTAAAATATTGGTTAGAAAGGAGAGCAATTCTGTAAAATACCTTTTTGATGTGTTTGCTGTACCATTTTCATTGATGAAATGAGCTAAGATTCTGTGGCTAGTGCTCATATCACTCTGTATACTGGCACTGTAATGGAATGCTGCAGGAGGTGAGGAAATTGTCAATAAGTAGAACAGTACGTGGTAATGTGCTTACAGTCAGTCTCCACAGTGAAACAGTAAATTTAGTACTTCTGTCGATGAAACTCAGCAAATTTAGTTAGTGTCAAAAAGCATACTGATGTTATGTTTTTTTATCATGTTATTTATTTCACCATAAAATTAAACAATAAATATTTTTAAAAAATTTAACATGCAGACTGTCTAAGTTTGAAAATATAACTTTCCGTTTATAACTATTGTGTTTTGCTCATTTTTCGAGAACTCTTGGAACAGTGATGAATTACTACTACTTCTTTCAGGCAGAGAGTGAATTGTTCACCTTTTTTGACAATATTTTTATAAAGTAAATTTGTTTAGTTTATTTAATTTGACATTGTGTCAGCACTAATCAAAATTTTTAACTGTTTGATGTTGGCTTTAAGGTATCAGCTGTGTTTTAAAACAATTTTCTGAAGTTTTTGGTGTTGCAAATTAAATAAATCATGGCCATAAATAAATGTAGGCTATGTGTTGCTCAATTGTACATTAAATCATACTGAAAATTTTGAATTTTTTTAAGATTTAAGATTTTTTTCTGTTTATTGATGGCTGGCTGTATTTTGCAAGATTTTTTCCACTTAAAACATAAAAATTTTACTTTTAATGACTTAGAAATTTCCTGAAACATTTTTATTGTTCTTAATATTATTATTTTGGCAATGAAGTTGTGTTCTATTGTGTACTCAACAAAACTTACATGTTGTATTAATATAAATGTTAAGCTAAATATATTTGCTCACTGTAAACATTTTTTTCAAAATTTTTAAAATCATTATTTTTCTTTTACATAATTTTTAAATACAGAAAACATTCAAATTTATAACTGAAAAACTTTCAGGGACATATTAAGATATACGCTTTAAAATGTTGGACATCTTTAAAGTGCAATGGAAATGTAAGTTTTTTTAGACCGGTTGGGTGATTTTCACAAATTTTTAACTGTGTGTCAGTTTATGAAATGAATGTTAGTACGCTAAAGTGCCACTGCACACCCAGAAAGACTTAATAGGAGTTTGCCATGGTCTTTGAGAAGCAGAACTAATAAGTTCTTTCGGCGATTTGCTGTGCAGGCTCAGCATTATTAGGCTAGATCACATCGTTATAAAAGAGTTTACACTGTAATAACAATGAAGGTAGCTATTTATAATCAGAGGTTATCAGTCTATGTTTTTCTCTATTATTTTAAAAATTTACATTTTTTATTTTATGTACTTGTTTACTCATACAATACAGCAGGTGAGAATAAAGAGAACTCATTACAGCCTGTTTTTTTAATTGCTCAAAAAGGTGGTTTAACTTCGTTATTTATTTTATTGTAAAAATAATTAAAAAGGACAGTGAATGTCCTGTGTAATTATGTCCATGGTATGAAATCAATAGATTTTTCATTATGAAATTAAAATATTATATTTCATATGAATAATATTTTCATTTTGCATGCTTTAGGACAGTTTTGCAGTCTATGCTTAGTGTACCTGTCATAGCTTTTAACTGATCGAAGGAACATGGTAAAATTTGTTGTAGTTATATGTAGAGAAATATTAGAAATTAAAATTTTCTAATAACATATTTATCAATATTTTTATTCAGAATGATAATTGGCATTGACTATAATGAATTATTGGCAATACACAAAGATTCTAAATGTACTTATATCAGAATTTAAACTACATCCCTGAAAGTCTTTCAGTTTGTTAGTACAAAATCAATTTTTAAAAAGATTTTGTTGGGTACTTTTGCATGATTATTGTTAATGTAAGAATTTTTAAAAAATAAACTCCTTCAGAGTAGATTTGACTAAATATAAATTTTTACAACAATAAAATTTAGTTTTGATGTTAATTTTTATTTAAATTCTAAACATTTGATTAAAGATGTAATATCAACTATGTAAAGTTAAAATTTTTAGCCAAAAGTATTTTCAGTATAAAGTAAATTTTGTTAAAAAAAATTGTTGCCAGAAACAATTTTTTATTGTGAATTGGAATCAGCTCATAAATAAAATTTCACTTATATCTTTTTCACTTCAAAAATATAATTTTTTAAATCTCTAAAGTCACTAGATTTAGGGAACGGAGTGATGTGCGTAATGACTAACAGTACTTGTGGTTATTGTTCCAGTACCTCCCAGATGGATTCAGGAGCCAACAGACAAAGCTTTCGCTCAAGGCAGTGATGCCAAAGTTGAGTGCAAAGCTGATGGTTTTCCAAAACCTCAAGTGACATGGAAAAGAGCAGCTGGTAAGACATTACCGTATGCGAGGCATCGGTATAAACATATCTCACTAAAGTCCCTATTTTAATTGGTCTATCCTTGAAACATAAAATTTTACTTATGGAAACATTTCCTGAAATATTTTCTTTACTCTGTTCGCCCAGCATGCTTATCACATAGCAAAAACTGAAGTTTCTATCACATGATGAGTGTTCATGGCCCAACACCATAGCCAGTAAAAAGTTCCCAGTACCTGCAGCCTCTATAATTCAACCCAAAGAGTTATCATTTTCTTATATAAACAAGTTAATGATTTAAGGCTTTTTGAGTGCCTACTTTAAGCATGACTGCAAGTAAATTTTTCATGAATTCAAATGTGTTTATTTTTGTAAAATATTATACATACTAGCGATCTGGCCCGGCTTCGCCTGGGTACAATTTAGTTTTTTCTGCCTGCCAAAGCACGCAAGGCCAGGCACTTGCCTTAACCACTTCCCCTCTTGTACCTCTCTTGCTATCGCATCGCCACACCCCGCACCGCCATCCCCGCCCACGTGTAGGTCCATGCGTGCGTGTCTCGATTTTAGAAATTAATTATTTTACAAAAATTTTTATAATTTTTACATTATTCACGATAATTGTATGATGCAAAGGACATTTTTTATCTACATTAAACAGTTTTAATTGTAAATTCATTAATTTTGATAAAGATTCAGTTCTTTGTGGTTAGAAAGGTCAGTGAATTTTACGTTTGTTTTTATTGCGTAGTTTAAATTTTAAATACCTTTAAATTATTCGCAATAATTGTATGATGTAAAGGACATTTCTTATCTACACTAAACAGTTTTAATTGTAAATTAATTAATTTTGATAAAGATTCAGTTCTTTGCGGTTAGAAAGGACAGTGAATTTTACGTTTGTTTTTATTGCGTAGTTTAAATTTTAAATATGCTTATTGCTACTTATCTATTGAAGACATATAAGCTACTGCTGACTTTTTTGTGGATCATTTAATTTTACACAATTCTTTCATACATGATTTTGTTATATCTCTAAAGAATTAGACAGCGTATTCCATGAAAGTGCACTGGGGCAACCTTTCTTCCCTACTTGATTCACTAATACCATTTATTCTCAGTTCCTATAAGTGCTAGGGCAATTTCTAATACAGATAAACCATCCTCTGTAAATGCAGATCATAATGGTAAAAACCACATCCAAATCCGTTCAGTGGTTCTCGAGAGCAGCGCAGTCATACAGACAGACATGCATGCCCATCTGGTTTTTTTTTTTTTTTGTTAATTACAGGTGTGTTTATTATGTGGTTGCACTAAATCAGTGAAATTTTTATTTTTGTATCACATGATTGAAATGTTTTTTTGGCATTATATCCATGCAATGTATGTGTTATTTTCAGGTGAAACTCCAGGAGATTACAAAGATTTAAAACCTAACAATCCTAATATTAGAGTAGAGGAAGGGACCTTGACAATCAACAACATTCAGAAAACTAGTGAAGGTTATTACCTGTGTGAAGCTGTAAATGGCATTGGATCTGGTTTGTCTGCTGTGGTTCTCATCAGCGTGCAAGGTGACTTTTAAAATTTCTGATTTTAAATATTGCTTTGTGTTAGCGTGATAGTTTGGCATGGGTCATTCCACATTTTAAAACAATGTCCACTGTTGTTAAAAGAAAAAAAAAAATGTTGTGTTGTTTTATGAATAGTGTGTCATAGTTTGATATAAACCCAAAATGTGCATTTCACGTATAGGGATAGTCTACTTTGATGAAATAGATTTTCATACCCTTGGAATTAACCTTTAATCAACTTGTCTAAAATTAATTTTTACTTTCATATATCTAGTGACTAGCATCATATCAAAATTACATACTCTGTGCTCCTTATTGACCAGCATTGATAACCATTTTCTGACATTTTAATTGTGTGATCTTTGAATAATTTCTGCAGTGGGGATAAGTGGTATGGTGGACATTATTTCAGAAACTCTCTCCATTGTAGAGATTTATTGTACATTGCAGAAACCCCATGACATAACAAAGTAAAGAACATATTAAATATGTAAAAAATAAATTAAGTTAGCTGTTGTTAACAGACATGTGAATAGCTCATAGAGCATTTTTCAGGAGGAATTGAGACATTTATTAAAAAATAATGATAGGTAACAAAAATATCAGAATTAATAATTGGGACAGTTATCTTCAGATATTTGCAAATACCTTTTCTGGTTGACACCACAAAGAAAACAACAAACACAGCCATCAGGAACCTCTTCTTTACAGTCTTGCATGTAGTTAAATATTGTGCAGAGTCTTCTAAATATATCTGCAAACTAAATTCTCTTGCAAATTTCACGTACTTATAACCAACTTCTTCTTGTGGAAATTATATGTTTTGTTAATATGCTGATGCCGACTAACAGCCAGCAGCGTTAAGCCCTTGATGGCGCTCACCACTCACGTGACACGTGGGCACGCATGTGTGCAAAGAGGCTCCAAATTTAACTTTCCTATAACGGAATATTAATTTGCAGTGTGAAATGTGTCTTTTGTGCTCTTTTCAAAGTCAACGTGTTTTAAGTGTTTAAAAATGTACGTTTGAAAACTTTGCACAATGTTTGGTTATGAATTCAAATTGTATGAAGTGCGAAGAATGAGGACAGTATTACTCTGGCGTGAACGCTGTCATAAAGGACATTAAAAGAATAAAAAATTTCCACAATTCAAAAGTAAAATGTAAAACAATATTAAAATTATTTTTGTGCCATTTATTTTCAAAAATAAAAGTCTTACTCGGTGTGCATAGCACTTCTGCTTATGTGAACCCCGTAGGCAGCCATGAGACGCTTGTCTCTACGCAGTTGTCGGACGTCTGGCGAGGTAAGACGCTGCACTGATGTAGATTACAATAGTTAATTCTTAGTATACTGGTTAACCTTTGCTTACATACGTTTTTGCCAGATATTTTCCCCAGCATAATGCTTCCTTTAACCTAATAATTTGTGCCCTTGTGGCTGTTTAAAATGTAAATGAGGAGAAGGGAGGAAAGGTGTCAGATAGGTCATGCGGCCCGTGAAACTTTGAATCAGACACTATTCACGCATGTTAAAGGCATTTCAGTGTAATTTCTGCATAATTGCAGCATGCAATATCAAGGGCTTTAATTTTATGTATGTATTGGAGGGTAGTTTTTCATGTTTAATTGTTTTATGGCCACATCATTTGCGACCACGTGGTTCATAGCCGCCAAGTCAATATCTACACCATCCATGCGCTTTGAGGGTTTATTTGTATAATATCATGTGGGCCATAATTTGATTCAGAGTTTTATGTATTTTTCATTCAGGGTTCCGTGTAGTTTCCATGTAATTGATGCTTTGTATGTCTGACCACGCGGTTATTTCAATGTTATATTTTCTTGCCATCCGGCATGTTACAAATCCAAAACAAATTCAATCTGTAAAAGAATAGTTTCCTCAACAGAAATAATAATTTGTTTGACCAGAATTTGCCGGTTTTTGCAGAGAAATACTGAAATTGCACCTGCACCACGTTCTCAGCTGCAACATTTATCCAGCAGCATCCACGCTATCTAATCTAGCTTTCACGCACTTGCGTGTTTATTGTGACTGTTCATGTCGAGCCCCATCTTGTTCCAGTTGTATTTGTATCATTCTATGTAATTTGTACGGTGACATTATTTCTGTCCTAACCAGCTATGTGTATAGGCCACCACCACACTAACCACATCCTGGAAGACGCGCCCTGATGAGTTTATGCTAGTGACGCCAAATAATCACACGTGTTCGCTCATTCATTTCATTATTCTCTGCTCCCTGTCTTCATGAAAAATCATCAGTCCACCCTAGTGGCTGTTGACCCCTTCCCTTGTGAAGATTGTGTTTTCTAACACCACAGAGAAGTCATTCATCTAGGAATGCGCTAGATTAATTGTGGGCTGGGGAACACCCAAACGGAGCTAGCTAGACACTTCCGAGTGTAATTCATAAACTTAAAATCCTGGCACGACTTTTGTATGAGTGGTAAAATAAAAGCAAGTATAACAGTTCATCAAGTGTTTTTTTTTGTAGTTACAGCAACCACCTGCCATTGTTTTTAATGATAAAAGTTTAGTAATGATGTTTAGTAATGCAAAGTGTTTCATAAGTACATTCGGGTGAGACGGACCCACAGCATCCCTGAGAACCCTGAGTCTCAACAGTGCAGTGACTGGGAAACACAGCTGGCACCCACTTACAGTAAAGTTTATTGTGTCACTGTTCGTCTCGTGTCTCATCTGATGGCGTCAACGTGATAGTGATTAAGTATAATCTTCCTTTCCAAAGTAATTTAACTTTTATACTACGAAACATCACTTCAATATTCTTGCAGAACTTTCCTTCGACGAACCTTTTTTACTTCTGTTCTATATTTTATTCCAAACAAACGTCTTTTTGATCTTAAACAGTCATGCTATTCGTCCCTATCAACCAGTGTTTATTAATATTTTCCCGAAAAGACCTGGGAGCAAGGTGTATGTTCAGTCATAGACAAATACACTAACAAAATATTAAATCATAAATTAACATAGTGCAAACGAAAGAAAATATTAAAATTAAAATTAAATTGTACCTTGAAACAGGGTAAAGAAAACCCAGTTGTTACTACAACAACTTTCACTCTGGTGGAAAAATTGGTGATCATATTTTGACGTAAGGAACTAAACCTACTTGATCAAGCAATGTTATGCCAGCGTCGTATAAACATCACATAGGTCGGCGTGGTGGCAGTGTGATGTTTTATGTAGCGTAATGCCAATTGAAATGCATTTACTGTGAATTTTACACATTATTTCAAATAATCCAAATTTTTGTTAATCTGAACAGGCGTCAGCCCCAATCAGTTTGGATCTCCGAGGTTCTACTGTATATTCATTTATGGTGTAATCTGGTTGGTGCTGTGCTAGTAAGGAAAGATTTGCACATTGGAAGAAAATTATATTTTAAGATGGAAAAAGGTAAGAATTCCAAAATATGAACTTGAGTGTTTTACAGACCTTTAATAACATCAGCTTAAAGCATGATGTAAGCTTGCTGGAAAGTTTGATGATTTTGAAGAGGTGGGAATACATGTTCAGTATAGAAAGGTCTACACCAGTAATCCTAAATGGGTAAGAGATGGCTGCAAATTACCAACACCTGTTCTAATGTCTTGTTAAGAAGCAGCATGTAACAATTTAATTTTTAAAAAAATGTCTCTATTTCTTAAAAATGTTAATAAAGATGATGTGAAGAGGTCCCCAGAATGTAATCCACGATGTCACCATGTTCAAATATTCAGGAAGGTTGTAACTACAATCAACTTGTAAGAAGAAAAAAGATGGATTGGAGCTGAATTGAAACCAAATTGATGTATAATGTGATCCTATGCCTGCCAAGTTGCAACATTAAAAAGATGTCATTAATTTTTTGCTATCACAACTTCACATATGCCAAGCAAAAATATCTGACAATGTGGATGATCATTAAGTGAATAGAATTTCAATGTGTTTAACATCTGCAGATTCTTCAACAGTGATGGCAAGTGCCAGTATTTGGTTCCAGTTTTTCTCCAGACATTGTCTGATCCAAACACAGAACTATTTTTTGGTTAGCTTTATTGTAACTGAATGACTACTTTCATCCTTTTTAAATATACACTCATTGCTATTTTTTGCTACATAAGTTAAACATTTTTTGGATATAAATTAGTTGCCTAAATATTGGATAATTTTTTTTATAGTTGCTTGTAGAAGTTAATTTTAATAATTGTTGTAGAATAATTCCACATACTCTCAAGTGTATTAAAATTATTTTTTGGGTTTAATATATGTTAAGAATTTGTATTGTGACAGACATGTGATATTTCTGCCAATTATATAATAAATTTTGGGTAATATATTCACATTATTAAGTTTTAATTTGGTTTTAATATGGATTGTGGAAAATTACAGCACCTCCTCATTTTGAAATCAAACTACGTAATCAAACTGCACGACGAGGGGAACCTACAGTGTTGCAATGCGAAGCAAGAGGGGAGAAACCAATTGGAATCCTTTGGAACATGAATAACAAGAGGTTAGATCCCAAGAGTGATAATAGGTGAGTTCCGTCCTCTTTAACACTATTCAGTATTCCCAGAGCAATAATAGAAAATTTAAATTTCCAATCGCAAAGCTACTATACTTACATTTAATCGTTGACAGTGAGATAGTACTAAATAGAAGTTTATTATAAAAATAAAAGACATGTATACGTATTCTGTATTTTGCTAAATTTATTACTTGTTTTCTGTTAAAAATTTAGAATGTACAGACATATTTAAGTGTGTTTTTAAATTTGGCTGTACATTTTTTTTGTAAAAATTAATTTCACTAGTGGTTCTGGACTGTGTAACTTTTCATATTTATTCCTCTCTCTCTTTTTTTCTTTTTTTTTTTTCTTCCCAATTCTTAATTATCTAGTTGAGTTGAAAATTGTTTATTTATACCAGAATCACATTGTGTGAATGATGCAATATGCATATATATGTTACTGGGTGTGGAGCTTTGAAAGTTGCTTATTACATACAATATTTTTAAATTTTACCAGATTTTGTGCATTTATAAATAAGGCAGAAATTTTCATAAACTGCTTGCGATGTTCCTTTACATGATTAATTGAATTTCATTTATTTCCACAACTTTAGAGTATAAACTTATAATACTCTTTGTTTTTAATTGTATTTTTGTGGTAGTATGAGATGTTACAAAGCCATATGTAGTACAGTTATTTATTTAAAAGGCAGAGTTTGTAACATTCAACTCAGTGGTTATTAGGAGATGCTTTCACTTGTAAGTTCATACATTTTCTTGAGGCAATACACAACCAATTGGTAAAACTACAGTTTGTTATTATTTTAGAATTATTTGGAGCTCATTAATGCCAAAACAATTTTACAAGTAGGGAGTGGGTTATGGTACTGATGTTTGATCTGTGATGAGTATTTAAGCCACTTGTAGCAGTAACTTGGAAGAGGAACAGTGCATTTGTAAGTATGTTAAAAAAAGTTGTTGTTACACTCGTAGGAAAATTATTGGGTTTACTTCTAGCTTCTTGCTAAGAAAAAATTTTTGTTAATGTGGTAGTAAAGAGGACAGTGTAAAAGATGAAGTAAAACAAGTTATATTAATATAGTATAATGTAGGGCAATGTAAATAGTAACATGTGTTCTGTCTCTAAGTGCTGGATGGTAGTTAAATGCAATACCACAGCCAAATACTGCATGTTCAACAAAGTAAAATCTCAAGATGGACAGCACTATAATTTATGAATCACAGTAATACTCTGTAAATAAATTTCTGAAGGCACTGAAATATCTAAGCTTATTAACTAGGAAATTGCTTAAAAGAATCAAATTTCTTTGTTGTTTGTAGACCAGTTTCAAAGTTATGTTAACTTATTAAGGAGGACAACTTCATAACAAAGAATTTCCTAAACGGGTTTTAATAGTTGTAAATCACTAAAATTTCTTGAATTTCATAATTCATTAAATTACATCATTTATGTAGTACTAATTTTTTGTTTGCTTTTTAATCTGTGGAATTAAATGTTTTTGTATTTTTTTAAAATGAGAACCTTGTCTTATTCACCAGGTATACTATTCGTGAAGAAATTCTTCCAATTGGAGTCTTGTCAGATTTGAGCATAAAGCGAACAGAACGTAGTGATTCAGCTCTATTCACATGTGTAGCTACAAATGCTTTTGGCAGTGATGATACAAGCATAAACTTAATTGTCCAAGGTGAGCATGTTTACCTAATATATATAAGACATTTTAGCATACTAGTATACTATTGTGTTACCTGTCTAAGTTGTTCTTACTGTATTTTTGAGGGATTTATAATTTATATTTTAATAGAGTGATGTTTTCCATCTTCTGAAGTACATGGAGTAAAATAAATGCTTGAATTTCAGTGAAATAAATATCCAGATTTTAGTCCAGTGTTACTTGTGAGGCTGGTGTTACTGTAGTTAATGCATTTTTGTAAGAAAATAATACTTTATGAAACTGCAAAATCTTGTTCAATACGTTAATTATGTCCACGCAGAAGAATCAGTATATCTAAACCTGCACAAAGACACTCTTGTTCATATGCAGCAACTAAATCTATCTAGCAACCTTGAGGACCAAAATTGTATTCAAACTGCTTCCACTTCTTTGAACATTGCTTTCAAGGCAACTGTCAACTCAAATGAATGTTCAAATTCCAAATTATATTGTTGTATGTCAAACTAGTGTAATACTGCACTGCACACCATAGAAATGTAGGCAGGTATTAGTAAATGAGAACAAAGAATGGCTATTGATACTTTTTTATGGCCACCTCCAAGTTACTGTAATGGTTACAGCATGCTGAAAGTTTCAGCATGACTTAGACTTGTGTCATGTGTCCATTTTGAATCTATTAATTTGAGCTCTCATTCACCTCTCCATATGTGGAATTTATTGTGTGTGTTCTCCAGTGATACTGCTTTTAATTTGTAAAAGTCATGCTCTGTGGTCGCCTTGTGAGTATGCTAACTGCGGAGTCTGATGGGCACTACAGCCCAGTCTGCAGTTCACATCCTGGTGTCTTCCTGATTGTGGTACTCCAATGAGCACTCTTGTCTGCTCCGCTGCGGGCAATGTTGGTAAGGTTCACATGCACTGCAGTCATAAAAGAGAACCTCACTGTTTTTGGGTTGGATTCCTTTGCTGTTGTGTGTACCATGACCAAATATTACAGTGGGTACTACGGACACAGTTATGGCAGGAAAACTTCCCTGGCAAAAGGTTGTTGGGCTGTAACTCACCTAGGTTGTTGACGATACTCCATCACCCTTTACCATGCATCTTCCCATTCTCTAATCATGGCTGGATATGAGATGGGACAGCTTGATCCCAGGTCTACTTCAGGCAACTATCCTGGTTGATAGTGGCATGGCACTCTGGAGAATCTCTTGAGATTACCATAGGTCCAGGTGATTCCTGTAGGCCATGAATATGTCAGCTATGATTGTGTAATTTGTTTGTGGTCGTTTCTCTATAGGTGGTTTATCTCTTCCATCATCAGTGGTCATGGGTGGTCATAGGGAACAGGTGTTCAGTCTACATAAAGGGAAGGAAAAGACCCCAAAAAAAACACATCCCATGCAACTGGTTAGAGTCATCAACTGCTCAAAGGGTATTGTTCAATCAGAACTGAGGCATTCATTGAGACCATGGATGTTTTATTATTCCACTGGTCAGTAAAACTGCTCTGTGAAGTGTGTCTATGTAAAAAGGGATTTTTTTTTAGCAAGACCCTCTACCTGTCCTCTAAAACTCTAAAGGACATTGAGATAACAGAGAATGAGCCAGCCGTTTATTTTGCAGAACTAACGATGTTCAGTCAAGTTACATTATACTATGCTAAAGCCACAGGCAAAACAAACATAATCAAGCTTGTACTTCTTCTGTGACCTCAATTGGTACAGATTATGTATGACTATTTACCAGGCTTGAGGCAAATAGGAACTTGAAGTCAAAGTCTGATTTTTAATTCTTAACTTCATTATTTCCTCTGCAGCTTCCCAGTCTAACCAAGCTATCTCCAGTGGGAAAATTAAACCAAGTCCAAGAAACAGTTGAACACAATGGGTGCAACTCTCCCCTTTATGTATGTCCTGGTTGAGAGGCAAAGCGTAAACAAGGAGAATGACACATTTCCTGCAAGGAAAGCCATGCAGTCATGTCCTCCCCCACTTCATCATCGTAATGCTGTGAAAATTTTGATAAAATAATGGCCACACATTACTGTTAATACATACTGCTGTCCCCACCATAAGTGTGGCCAGAGTTATGGTAATGGGTGTTCTCAATCCTAAAACCCATTTTCATACCCTTTATTTTACTTGTATGTGGCAAAAGCCAATTTGTTGGGAATGGCACCTTTAAAAACTCTGGAATTTATCATTCGCTAGTGGAATGAAAGTATCACCTGCCCAGTGCCAGCATAAGGGGGGAAATTTAGTGTCTGTTAGTGTCTGTTTTTATACCTGTGACATCTAATGGGTGGTCCTGTACATACGCAGACAACACCATGATTACGCTTATCGTCGCCACACATCATTCCCATTACCCAACACAGTGCCTGTTGTTTCCCAAATCCCTTCTCATGAGCCACATATGTCCAACACATGGCTACCAGCACACGAGTTTAGTTATAAAGTAACATAGTTTTTTCCACTTTTAGGTTTTTGTTTGTGTTTATAACCAGCATGTTTTTTATTGTAATATTTGGTTATAACTTTATATGAAAATATGTTTTATCTTGCTTTCTTATAATGTGTGTTTGATTGCATTTTTAGAGGTTCCAGAAGTGCCATATGGGTTGAAAGTTTTGGACAAGTCAGGAAGATCCGTTCAACTGTCATGGGCTGCCCCATATGATGGCCACTCTCCCATTAAGCGATACCTAATTGAATATAAAATATCAAAAGGCAAGTTTTTATTGTAAAGCAAATATGGAAATACATACACAAGAACAGTCAGTTGCATTGACAAAAATATATACATATCAGTCAGTGGGGAATTGGTACACAGTATTTAATAAATCTTGAAATCTTATGATTATAGGCACTTGGGAATTGAACATTGACAGAGTTCTTGTACCTGGAGATCAGACAATTGCAGGAGTGTTTAACTTGAAGCCTGCAACGACATATCACTTGCGCATTGTGGCAGAGAATGAGCTAGGAGCATCTGATCCATCTGACACTGTCACAATCATCACTGCTGAGGAAGGTAAACACCACTATTGGTTGAGTAATTTATAAAATTAAATCTGTTAAAGATTTGTTAAGAAACTTGTCTCTCCTGCTCAGTAGTTTGGTGGGCTGTGGCACTATCTAAACTAGATTAGTTCAATACAATAGTTTACATTCATATTCATGACTTGGAATGTTTTCAACATTCCAAACTTCTGCTTCACTTTAAAATATATCTCTGGTTTTACTATATTTTTTAATGTAAGTTGAAGTTATGTAGACGTTTTAAATTGTTTTAAAGATAAAAACTTTTGCTCTGTAATTTGAATTAAAAAATTATTTTGTAATACATGAGTACAACA
Organism: Dryococelus australis; assembly: GCA_029891345.1. NCBI lineage: Eukaryota > Metazoa > Arthropoda > Insecta > Phasmatodea > Phasmatidae > Dryococelus > Dryococelus australis. The sequence goes on from CM056993.1 coordinate 86,924,457, forward strand.
GTACATACATAATTTAAAGTAATGGTTTGTCACTAATTTGTAAGCTTCTGTTTGTATCTGGACAGTATATGTTTTTACCAACAGGTGATACTAGCATGGTGACATTCAGCTATTCACAATATCCCATTAATACAGACTAATTTAATGTACGTCCTAAAAAAAAAAAAGTATAATATTTGTATTTGTGTTGCTATAGGTATTGTCCATATTTAATCATTTGAACTTTTGTAAAATAATATGTTGGGGGGAAAATCTTTATTTTAATAATATGCTAGCATTTCAATTTATTTAAACTAATATGTGAGTATTGTTCATGACAGTGCATTTATTTCTTATAAAACCCAAAAAATATTACTCATACTCAGTTTTAACATGTTCATAGGCATATTGTACTCACAAATACAGTACGTCCATGAAACTGAGAACTTTTGAAACATTAAAACTTTAAAAGTTTACTCAATAAAAATTCAGTGGTGCTTTTCAGTGTTTTACATTGCTAGAATAAATAAAAAAAAGAAAAAAGTTTTTCCCAAAAATATTGCTGTTCCTTCCTACATTGTACAAACTCTGTTTCTTGTATTTTAAATATGAAGATTCATGTATTCTTTTCCGTTAAATATTCACCATGAAAATGTAAGGTATGTTCTTTGAATTTTATGACCATTGGATTTGTAGAATTTAAAGTAAGAAAACAATTTTGGCATTACTACAGGACATTAATATAAGCTCAGTAGGGTTTTGCATATACTAGATGTTTATTAATCTTTGTGACATACATACGCCTAACGCTTGTAGAGTGGATTGAGATAAAAATTTTGAGTAGGAACACAGGTCTGGAAATTCCCCATGCTACAGAATAAATTAAATACAATCAATTGTTCTAATCTTCCAATTCTGTTTGGTGAAAAACTATCACTGATGCGAATTCCAATTGCAATATCAATGTATGTTTTCGATAATTAATTTTATTATTTCTTTGAGGTCTTACTTGTTTATTTGACAATTTGTCCTGAGAGTAGCTGGATGTACAATGTTGCAAACTTTGTACCTGCAAAGTATGCTACGGTACATTCTTTCATACCAGATATTCATTGAATCTCTTGTCCATGCAGATCTTGCTCACAGACTTTTCTATTTTGTAGGGTTTCAGAAATATGGCTCCTTACATAGTTCCTCAAAAAAAAGTTATGTGGGGTTAAATCTGGAGATCTTGCAGGCCACCTTGGCCTATCCAGTGCCCCCTGAATGTTTATTTGATACTGTCTGACTGCACATGCAAAAAGTGGTAGTGTATTGTGTGGAAACCATCTTTGTTGATGAATTTTCAATGGCACACCTACCATAATTCTGGTAATGCATCTTGCAGAAAGGTCACATGTATCATGTGTGATCCTTTAGGCATGGTAAAGAAGGTTGGTTAGGGGTGAGCCAATATGGTTTTGAGCCTTTTCCGATATTACTGATACAAAATTACCAATATTGCTGATACCAATACTGATATTGCCTTGACAAGGGAAAACAACATTATTGCATGTTTAAAAAAAAAACTTTATTTTTAAAACATTTATCCAAAGAAAATTTTAATTGTCATTGTTTTTGTTGTTTAGGATCAGGGCAAAATATCAGTTATAATATCAGTGATTTAAACATGAATTGCGCATAATTTGCGATATTGGCTGGTTTCAATATATCGGTACCAGTATCAACTCAGCCCTAAGGTTGGCATAATCAAGTGTCTGCCAATGCCACTTGCCCACAAATTGATGCAGAACCTTTACAAGAATCCATGGCATAAGGGTTTTTGTCAGCACAAACTTGGCTATTTCAGCAGTTGAGAACAGCTGAGAGAGAGAGTTGGGTGCCACTTGCCAACTTAGGTCTTGAGCTTCAGAGCTTCTGTGATAGTTAGCTTGATCATTGAAGATAATTGCCATTGGAACTGGGGTTCTTTCATACAGCTCTGTAGGAGCTGTATGCAAAACTTGTTATGTGGGTGCAGAATTGTCTACCCTTTGCATGTATAATTGGCAGGGCCGGATTGCCCATTAGGCCGACTAGACCCGGTCTAGAGCGACACTTTTAGTGGGCGACATGACAGGCAAAATAACAAAACATCATGTTTCAGTGTTCTTTGTATGGCTGTATGCTAGAGTAAAATGTACATCAATACTAGAATAAATCCAGTTAAATTGATTGGTTATTGTTTGGTAGTCGATTGTTTAATGACATTAAGTCTTTGTTGCCTCCGTATCCACCAGGACCAGCTATTAGTTTAAATTTATCAGGGGACAGAAACTGGTATAGACAGAGCTTGAGACTTTGTAGTAGATCTTCGTTGAGTTTCGAGTTTTCAAGTTTCGCTCTGCTAGTAGCTGACAAGTGATACTACTGTAGTTTAGTTTCAGGTCTAACAAAAGTTGTATTTATTGTAGCACAAATAAAGGCCCAGTGTTTATAATTAATCATTAAAAGGTTTTAGTGATGCTGAAAATTGATCACGGCGGTTGAAGTAGCTGCATGCAATCAAATATTTAAATGAATCAAATACTCTTGACATTAAATTAGCACAAATAATTCAGTGTACAATAATTTGGTACATAATAATTGAATTATTTGAGGTCAAACAGAAATCTGTTACAGTCATAAAAATATGCAATTACGTAATAAACTTAAACAAAATTTCACTTAAAGGAAAATGCTCGTAGACATGAAATCTAGAGATAATAGAAATATCAGTATTGTTAAAAAAAACTTGAAAAATGCGGTCACTAATTGTAGTTCCCCAGAGTCCAAATAGCTGTTGATTATACTGATAAGTGATCTGCACAGAATGAAGGGGTGGTAGATTGACTTTTACTTGTCTGAGCAAATTCCCAAAATTTCTTTACAGTTTGCTAATAGAACATTCAAAATTATTTGTTGAAATAAGGACATGAAGCTGGTTTAAATTTAGTTTTACAAAAAAATATTGAGAATGCAGTGGTGTAGTGGCTAGATCATTAACCTTCCACTAAGGCATGGTCAATGCTGGATCTTATCATTTGGGGAAAGTGGTGGACGTTGCTGTTGGCTGGTGGGTTTTCTGGGTACTCCTGTCTTTCCCACTGTTACATTCTGTCTTTCCAGTTGCACCTCACTTTACCCTCATTAGTCCTGAAGACAGCTATTAAGCACCGCTATCTCATAAACAGATCCATGCTTTTATATTTCGAAAATATCTGTCTTATTTAAATGTACCTTCATTATATTACGACTCTCAGAGTAAGTATAAGAAACTTTAAAAGCACATATTCAATTCTGTTAGTACTAAACTGCACTCAGTGAACATAGATTTAGGGCAAGTCGTTCTTAACAACAGCTTTCTGTAAGACTTTGTTACAAATTTAAGAGAAACAGAAATATTTGACCATTATGAACATCTTTCAAGTACTTCAGCAGCTTATAAATATACAAATTTGATGAGGGAAGGGGGGAAATGCACACTCTTGAGGTGTGATGAGACTAAGTTGGAGAATCAATTCCTAAGACAGTATCAGATAATTTTCGTGTTGGTATATATTATGAAATTAGCAATACACTTAGAGAGGAGCTGTAAATGCATTGTGCATATTATAGCTTCTTATTACGAGAATGACATTGAGCTATCCACACCATAAGACCACTACACTAATATTTAGTGCTTCGTTGACCAACTGTTTAGCCGAATGCTCCTTTTCTACTCTACTACATGTCAGAAACTACATTCTTTTGTAAAAGTTGCCACACAATATCGTCATAGCCGGACATGTGTCCAATTTGTCATTCATAGATGCAAAAACTGAATAAGGCCTTCGTATCAGTGTAAGCAGAGTGAGAAAGAGAGCCACGTTCAGTGAATAACACGCAGCATGCCCCAATGGTGCATTCGACCAAACTTTGCCCAGCTGGATGAGTTTGAGAAAGGCCACATCATTTGCTTCCGAGAGACGGGTTGGAGGTTTTGGTGCGTCGCTCGCCACTTGAACCATTCTACCTATACTGTGAGTCAGTGTTGGATGTAGTGGAAACAGGAGGATACACACATCAGTCTGGAAGGCTCAGGTCAACCCTGGCTGACCACAAGCAGGGAGGATCTTTTCATAGTGTGACAGGTTTTAATCACTCATTGGGCATTGCTGCGCACCATCCAGGGTCATGTCATGGCAACTGGAGATACGCCTGTGTCCAAGAGTACTATATCCAGGCGGTTAGCAAAGCGGGATCTGTTGTTGCAGCATCCCTTACGACATCTTTAACATTACGACCTGAGCATCGCCAAGCATATGTGATCTGCCGGGAACAGGCAGTGGTTTGGCAATGAGGGGTGTTCAACGATGAATCATGGTTTTGTCTGGATACAGATGACTACCAAATTAGAGTCTGGAGACATCCTGGCCAGCGCGGTGATCTATGCTTCATCGTAGAGCGGTACACCACCCCAATGAGAGGTGTCATGGTGTTGGGTGCAATTTACTATGATTACTGCACCCCACTGGTTGTGATTGAATGAAAACTAAATAATTTCCTTGCTATTAAATGATAAGCACTATGCATTTTCATTGCAGTAATTTTTATATACTAATTTGAAGTGTTACTAAGCTCTTTCTCTTTTGTAAATAGATCTTTGCTATTGTTGAAACACAGTGACGATTAGTGGACTGAAGATGAAAAATCATATTGTATTGCTGTTTTGATTGTTCTCATTTTTTACATATCTTTGGCATTCTTAATCTATCTCAGGAGGATATTTAAACTAGTTTTAGATTAGCTTTGTACAAGAATGCAAAATAACTGATTGTAAATGTTTCAGAATTAATCATAAGTGTTTTTATGTGTTGAGGCCATTCCTTATGTCATGACTCTGATCCCACCTCTCGATTTTAAAGTATTAATTACGAGGTCAAGATGCTGACTCTTCTCCCACTAGTTAACTTAACCAAAAGTTGCCCAGTCTGGCAAAAAGTGTGTGAGGTTTAATTGCCAAGCTGGGTCGAGGATCTGCCCACATTTGGGTTGTTGGATTTAGGCCCTTTGGCAGGGTGAGTTTAGTAGGGGGAGGGGAGTCAAGCCCCAGGGCAAGTTTAATCAAATAGGCCTCCCTTCTGGAGGCTTTGACTATGCTTACCGTGAAGGTTGCCGGTTTTGGCGGCTTGTGGGCTGGTACACAAACACTTATTTAGGGCGCGTAATTACTTTGGGTGGTATGCGACCAGCTATGACTTTCCCCGCTGCAGTGCTTACCTGACACGTAGTAACGGGACCTTGTGCTGTCTGAGTAGGGCGACAATGAGCAGCAGGTTCTGTCACAGGTATATTGGGAGTTTCGAAGTCAAAATAATCACCCTGCAACGTCACTTCGTTGCCAATGTACAATTTTACTGCTGTTGCTGGCTATATGCGCGTGCTCCTCAGGCTTCGCACTCCCCTCCTCTGTCCTGCCTCCCTGCCTTCCCTTCCCCTCTTCCCGCGGCTTGCCGGGCCGGACAGTTGGTTCTGCCAGACACTTGCTCCTCACTCGCCAGCTCAGCTAGACCTAGCGTCTGCCTCACCACGTCATGAGCCGATGGGAACATGTTAGAATTCTTCTCTAAGCCTAGGGGTTTAGTTGTTTTGCGATGTGACTGTCCAGATGCAGTATAATTTTGATAAGCTTTGGACATGTGGGCACAGGTCCTTAGTGAACCTTTATGTTTAGCAATGAGTTCTAGAGGTTTTGCACAGAATGACTCTGTTAGTGAGGAGTCTAATTGGCTACTACTTGCAGACGGGTAAAATGGTTAGACTTTTGCGAGTGTCGGTCAGATGTTTAGACACACATTTTGCTTCACTTGTAATAACTGCTTAGCCTGAATCTGGTTGACCCTTATAGCTTTATACAAGGGACATCAATTAATTTTCTAATAATAAATATCAGGAAGTCCTTCTGACTCTGAGAATGAAGTTAGGCTATTCTGAAATTCCAGTCCTGTTACACAACAACTTTGAAAGGGCACAAAGTGTCGCCCAGAGTGTACCTGAGTTGAATTGCATGCTGTACCGCCCCGTTTGGGCGTGGTTAGATATTGTTTTCCCTCAATCCTTCAGCTAGGGTTGTGGCCTTTAGGTTATAACGTAGTAAAGGAAGGTGGCTTCACCGCTATTCCTTTAGCTTGGTTGAGTATTTGATTTGGTATTTTCTCAGCACCAGATTCTTGCCCAGTTTTAGAATGGATTCTGCGCTAAATTGTAATTTGGCAAATTTATGATTTTACGCATTCTGGTGCATGTTCCCTTCTCCGTCAACAATCAAATATTGAACGTCCAGTTGGTAATGTATGTTGAAAGTGTGATAGTTAAGTTAATTATTTGGATGGACCTGATTATTTTGAGTACTTGTTAGTCATGCATGTAGAGTTATATGGGGCAGACACGCTGATGTTCTCATTTTAAGAGTCATGAATGAGTTTTTTGCGAATTATGTTTTGCACAGCTCAAATTTTGTTAGTGCTGTGGTACTAGTGTATATGCCATTTCAGGGAAATTGTTTAATGAGTTTTGAGATTTCAGAGGATTAAGATATAGTGCCATTCGGCAGTTGGTGGGGCTCGAGTATTAAATGAGAATGGCTGATTGTACCTTTCTGCACGAGAAGTTACGCAATTATAGAATTTTTAATGTCACTGCTTTTTAATTTTTGGCTTATGTTAAACTTTTGTGAATTATCAATATTGGTAAACTCTGGAAACAGAGCAGTGAATGCGAAACTCTATTATATTGTAATGGCTGGAGTTGTTGCCGGAAGTACAAATGGCCAATTTTAATGAGAATTGTTAAAGATATGTTAGAGAATTAATACTGGTAAATTTTATGTGGAAATATTTTATGAACTAGTGTTAAAGCCAAACGTACCGTGATAATAGAAATTGAGAGTGATTCTCCTGTTTATCAGGCTTAGTTGGGCTTCAGTGGAATATGCCTTTAGCATTGATTTTTACTGAAATTTTTCCTATAGTATTTTAGTGGTTGCATTTAAAAGTGTCGCTGTGCGATCACTCTCTAGTCTGTTTGTATATTGGATTATTGATCACGTAATTGGTTTTGGGTATAGAAAATGCAAATTATGTGTTGCCAAATGTACCTGAAGTGGATTGGAGAACCCGCAGTTATCTTTAATGATAAGTGTTGTTGATATTTCAATGAGGTTGAATGCTTTTAGGGTTAAATTAATGAAATACTCGGTCATGTTTTTTAATATGTATATTTTATACTCTAGTCCTACTTTTCACAAGCTTGGAGTTGCTCAAGTGTGAAATTGCATAATATTTGGTTCGAAAATTTGTATTGCTTGTTTGGTTCGATTGGCTGTGAAATATTTGAGCTGGAATTACAAGTTATTGTTTTTTGCATTAGCTCATTCTTTGGACGGTCTGGACCAATCTTCCTTTGTTAAAAGTGTTGAGTTATATTTAATATTGCACCATTGGGGTGTGTTTGTCAGCTGAAATATTGTGTTAATGTTTTTAAGAATTTTAGGTATTGGTTTCACTATTATTCACTGCTCAATGGAATTGCACCGCTTTGATTGATAGCCTCGGACACTAAATGCTCCTCACCATCTATTTTTATGACAAAAAAAAAGGTACAATGTCAGCACTAAGGTGTAAGATATCAGTAGTGACAGGAGAAGGTTCTGTCGGATTTAAGGCTGCAAGCTCTCTCTGAATGGCTAGTCAGGCTAACCTCTTAATTTCGATTAACTGGCCTTTGGTTGCGTAAAGCATTTCAATTGAAGCTGGAAGTAGTCTCTTGTGCACACTTCCCGAACAGGCAGTATCCTGTGTCCTCTAGTCTAGCCTTAATACAGGCTGGGACTGTTATAGTGGATAATGGAATAACCTGAGGTCATGTGAGCAAATCTCGCTGGAGGCTGGACGACTTGGAATGAACCATAGATATTCTGGTCTTATTCAGACTGAGAATATTATTTATTCTGGCCTTATTCAGGCTGAGGAATAATTCAAGGACACTCGACTCGCCTGTCCCTGTCAGCAGGCGTTTTGCGAATAAAAAAAGCTGGAAGTTAAAATACGGCCTTCTACAGTGTACTTCAGTTGTGCCTAGAGTGCACTTCCAGAACACCAGACAATATCCAGTCTCCTAGTCCGGCCTTAATACAAGCTGGGACTGAGATGTTGGATAATGAAACAGCCTGGGGTACTGGGAGTGAATCCTGCTGGAGGTTAGATGAACCTGAATGAGCCAAGGATATTCTGGCCTTATTCAGACTGAGAATATAACTTATTCAGGCTGGGGAATAATCCAAAGACACTTGACTCTCCCGCATCTAACAGTAAGAGTTGCCAATACAACACTGGTATGTAATAAAAATAGCAAATACAGAGCTTGTTTAAATACTAATAATTAGAAATAATAATTTATCATGATCCAAGGGTAGCAAAAGTAAGGTACACACAAGGTACTTGACAAACTCTATGTATTTATTAATACACAGTTGAATGCATGGGATGCATAGCTCACTCCTAGTTGAGTGATGGACGTGATCATTAATTGCAGGAGAAAGTAACCTGTGCAAACAACATTATATTTTAATCAAAACAAATATTACTGCGAGTATTTAAGAATTTATGTGTCTTTAGAGAGAGATAGAGAGAGGGGCAAGGGTGGGGGTTCAGTTCAGAAGGGACGTTGTCGCGACCTGCTACAGCGGAGTTGATGGGAAATCATTTCCAGTTAGGAGACAGGTGGGGAGATGTCGTCAATACCTCTGGCTGTTGGTGGTCAGTATTAGCAGTGTCCTCAGGCTGCTGCTGACACAGTGTGGCAAACATCTTTGGAGACCACAATCCATCGCGAACTGTCTAGTGGTTGGGCTGCTTCAGACAATCTCCGGTCTCTGCAGACTGGGAGAGGTAAGAGTCGAACTGCTTACCCCGGAGACTTTAACTTACTGCGGTGACTTTGGCATGAGTGGCCTAGTGGTTAGAACCCTGGGTCATGTGAGCCCAAGCCTTTGTATACTGCAGGGTAAGGGTGACTGCCACTTCCCCTGCTGGTACACTCAGCTTTATTCAAGTTGGAGGGCCAATGACTGTCCTGCTTTAGGATTTGGCAGCTCCTTCTATACCATAATTTCTGGCTTATTGGCTGTCAGAGGGGTGCAGGGTGGCTAGCCTCTCCCTACAGGGTAGTTTATCCTGGCTGGGTGGTCGCACCACCCTTTTCTTATCTCCTCCGTTGGAGGCTATTGACATATCTATTGTCTCGGTGCGAGGCGCTGGAGACTGTGGCGACCTTGTAGACTTGGTGCTACCATCTTGCAGCAACCCTTGGAACTTGCTACTTGGTGGGTAGGGTGTCGATGGCTCGTCGATTAGTACAATCCCGTGGTGGAAGACTGGGCGACCGCATGATGGTTTTGGGTGGGCACTACAATTTTATTATACAACCACGTGTCTGTAATCTTGTCATGAGACCCTGTAGGCACGTGATTAATTGAACTGCCACGGGTGTGACTTGCCCATATAAATGTAGTGATTCGATGATGGGTTGAAGTCAAATTGTAGTGTGCGCATGCCAAATGTGCAGGAATGCACCATGTGTCAGACAATTTGGTAAAAATTGGCTCAAGCCCCAAATGCAGCATGCATAGCATAGGAAAAACAATCCCTTACCAGGAAAGAATAAGAAGCCTGGACATTACATGCATTGATATAGATAGAAAATGGCACTGGCAATGATATATATTGATGCATGCCAAGGGGGTAGGATAATTGTAACAACAATTGTTTAGAGGTGCTAGCAATGTCATAGAGTGATCTAAGACCTTTGGGGTTAAAAGTTATAGTGACCTTTGTCACACAACATTTAAAAGAGACAGTTGATGTCTTAATCATCTTTGCAGTTTTACTACATGTTGCCAGAATCACGAAATTGAGAGCCTTGATGATGGACTGGCACGACATCCAAAGCCACTGTCACATATCTACGAGTCGGCTGTCCCTGGTTAACACATTTACCTGGAGGCTTGGTGCTCTTCTGAGGTAGAGGTGCTGTTGCTGCCAGCTGGAGACTTACCTGGTTGTGGTCAGAGCTTGTGGTTGCCTCGGAGACTCGTGGACGGTGAAGTACTTGGGTTCTGTGATATACTGCTGACAACTATGGATGATTGACTGGGACCGCACAACCAGGGGTTGGCAATACCAATGGGAGGCTCATCACCTCTTAAGAAAGGTTCTAACATGGGATGAGGAGGGTCTTCAAGCTTAATTAAGGGGGGGAATAAATATGTCTACAGTAAGGAGCGAGGCTCCTTGGTGGAAGTGCAAAGTGCAACTTCTGACTGAGGGGTGTAAAGCAGTGTTGTTTCAAGGGCAGCCACATAGCTCATCCCGACCTCTCTGTTTACCTCCCTACCAGGTGTATGGCGTGGAGTATTAATGGTAATACTGCGACTGCATGAAAGAAGAGCGGGTGCTTGCGATTCCCTAGCATGTACTTCTGAATACCCAGTCTTGGTACGAGAGAAGACACCCCGTGTTCTTTTCCTCTGGCCCTGCAAGAGAGTGGTGGACAGAATGTCGGATAGCTCAAATTGCTTCCTGACTGGAATACTCAGGTGTGGTATCCGCAGGAAGTAAGTTTGTCAAAGGCAATTCCAGCTTCTTTCCGGCCCTATTCTGAGTGGTGGCAGAGTATGGAAAGACCTGAGTCACTGATTTGCCTAGCGGAGGAATTCCTAGTGATATAGGGTCTACCAAAATCTGCCTGGCGGCAGATCTCGGGTGGCTACTTACTGGGTGTGTATCTGTCTTGTTGCCTGGTTATGTCGCCGGCTTCACGTTCAAGGTCCTGACTACATAGCAAAACTATGACTTTTACACATAGAAATTCAGTATTCAGAGAATAGGTCAGTTTCACATATTTTATTACATAAGTAATAAAACAAGTCAGCATTCTGCTACCTCCTACACTAGACAACTTTGATTCAGAAGTAAATCCTAAGCAGTCCAGGTGGGGCGATCTGGTAGTTAATCAGAGTAAGGCAATACGTAATTGGTGTTAGAGAAACTAGTATTCAACAACTATTTCCCAATTGACTAGAGGGTTATTCTGAAGGAAGATGTATTGGTGCTGGGGGGAGGGGGGGACAACTACTAGAACGATAGCACCTGCAATGCCAGCAACATCTGATGGGCAGGGTTAGATCCTGAAGGGACGTTGACATAATCGTTACCAAGGGGCTCTGGATTCTACAGCTGAAGGTGGTAAGGGAGCGGAGCAACGTCTTCGGGAGCCTCTGGAGGGTCCAGTCTCCCAGAAACAGGTAATCTGTGGTGGCTGCAGTGGTGTTGGCTTCTGGTCGGGGATGTCTTCTCCTGGTAGAGATTCTGGTCCAAGAGAGTGGTGGACCTTTTATACTTATCCTGTATAGGCACTCGTGGTTGAGGGGTGCAGGGGGTGATAGCCTCTGCCACAGGGGTTGATAATTTCAAAGTGCTGAGGCGGCGCTATCATCCCTTATTTTCAGACTCTGCTAGAAGTTGACTGGATGCCGCCCTTCCTCGCCGCACTGTGGAACTAGTTTGGCCAGACTGGAGGGAGCGGAAGCTCGGTTGACAGAACAATCGTGCGTCAGGGGATGTTGACATGCTGGCTTCTTCGAGTTTCTCGGCGAACAGTACAAGCTAGGATCATGTGTCTGTAGTAGCTTCTGACATTGTGCCATCGTACCCTGTAGCCAGGTGTCCCACCTCTTCAGTACTGTGTGGGTTAATTACTTGCTTATAGAGGCTGAGCATTGCGCTCAAGATAGGGTGAAGTCATTTTTGCTCAAGATAGGGTGAAGTCATTTTTGCTCAAGAAAGGGTGAAGTCATTTTGTAGTATAGTCCGGATTAAAAATGTGGAATGCATCATCCTTAAATATATGTGAGGGAAAGAGAAATAAAGAGAGAGATACTGCAGGTGATATCAATGAATTTGCCAAAAAGAAGAGTAGGTAGATGAAATGCCTGGAAACAAAATGTTCTGTTTACCATTATAAATTATGGAGTTTTAAAACAAGTTAATTCATAAACTCAAACTGTAACCTTTTTTTTATTCTCTACTTGTTCATCCTTCTAATTCAGTAATATATTTCTTACTTAATTAATATGGTAGTCTAAATGGTGGTGGTGGTGGTGGTGGTGGTGGTGGTGGTGGTGGCGGCGGCGGCGGCGGCGACGGTGATGGTGCACCTGGTCTCGTTGCTGTGGATTGTAAAATAATAAATGAAGAAAAAATTTAAAAATATAACTGATTGGGGAGGAAGCGGCACTTTTTCATGGGCCTACAGGCGGCAACGTGGGAAATCCGGACCTGATGATTGGGACTGGTATAACTATAGCAGCTGCTCATGTAAGATGATGATGTAAACTACAACTCTAGAATGTAAAAAAATGGTTTGGGTATTTACAACTGGGTCTTTTCAACATGTTGAAATACATCCGATTCAAAATTGGGAATGTAGTGCCTTTTTGGAAAATTATGGCTGGCTAAGTATTGTGAAGAGATACCTGTTTCCAACTGCTGTTAATTTTCTTGGGAAGAGGTGGTTTGCGATTGTTTCACACAATGTGGAAAATGCTCTTGGTAAAGGCAATAAGCAGCTTGTGCAGTCTAACAAGCATCAGCATAATTCAACATCATGTTGACATACTTTGTAAATATGTATGCAGTTATGTTCATTGGAGACTTAGTGATAGGTGATGTACAGTTTTAAACATCAAGCATTTGACTGATGGAGCAGAAGATACATGTCATGTGATAACTAGTGTCTTTTGTAAGCACTCCACCCTTGCGTTGTCTTACCATAAAACTAACTTGAGACTGCTATTTTTCCATGGATATTATCACTCTTTGACCCAGTGGAAGTAATGCATTTTATTCTTTATACTGTAAATATTTAATAAACTTTTGCTTTGCTTGTGGTTAGGTAAATTTCCGGAAATGGGCTCCCATTCAAAACATACCTACTCAGTTCCTTCTAAAATACCTAGGAGATCCTAACTATTTTTTCAAAACACCTTGTATTTAACGTGTGATGTGACTGCGCCACATTGCATTGGGTGACATAATTAAAAACAGCTAGAATAGGTGAAGGTGATACAGTATGGGGCAAATTATGTGCTGATTCAGAGGATAATGGATAGGTCTGATAAAACGTGTGCACTGCATGTAACACTTGTAATTTTTGTAACATCCTAGCAATGCATATTAATTTTTTTATGTGATGTAAATGTTCATATGATTTTCTTGATGAAGTAACAGAACATGATTTTCCCCGTGTCAGCACCAAGTGGTCCACCTGTGGGAGTGAAAGTAGAGGCAGAGGACCAGCACACACTGAAGGTCTTGTGGAAGCCACCAGAGCGTGATGAGTGGAATGGCGAAATTCTGGGTTATTATGTTGGCTACAAGGAAGCATCATCAGAGAAGCAATATGTGTTCGAAACTATTGAGTTTAGTAAGGAGGAAGGCAAGGAACACCATCTTAAGATCAGTGAACTGAAGTAAGTTATTTTGCAATCATATTCTCAAAATAATATAGTGAAACTTGTTATAAAAGCAGAAAATATTATTTTAAGCATGTATATACACTTCGAAGCACATAAAATGTTGGATGGCTCTATTTCCTCTAGGACCCAATTTGGTAAAATTTAATGGTGAATTTTAAATTCATTGAAACTGTTACACAGATATGATTTAAAAGAACAAAAGTCTCAATTAAAAAATTTAAGATACACTGCATCATTTAATCTATTTTTTTTTTCAAACTTTTTTATTGTTTTTGTTTAGTACAATAAACTAAGAGAAAGATAATGTAAACTAACACTTTGAAATTAACAATATAAATTCATAAATAACACTTGTTACTAGGGCTGGGTTGATACCATATATTCTTAATTCTTGATAGCTTGATACCAGTTTCGATACCAAACGTTCTCATGCTACTCGATACCGATACTTTTCTCGATACCAAATTTAAATTGTCATGAACACAAAACAAGTTGGCCAAGAAAATTGGTAATTTTACTAGTGTTGTTGGCACATCCTGAAACTATATTAAAACCTACATTACACTTGAAACAAAGTGGATGGCCTGTAACTGTAACATCCTTAACACGCTTTCATTTCTTCTTGAGGGAGGGGAACTAAAACTCGTCACGGTACTTCCAGCGTCAGTTCTTCCCCTCCCGTCTGTTCCATGTGTTATGACGCGGCTGGAGTAAACGACTCGTAGATGGTTTTGCACTTTTCAGTGTTTAAAATAATTTTGTGTGACTGTTACACGGCTGCAATAACTATCCAATAAAACACAGTATGAAAATGGTGGATTCTTTATTATTCGTTTTTCAGTGGACCAATAAGAAAAACAAAGCATGTGGGGAAACGATGGATGCAGACTTGGATTTTTGACCTGAGAAATAGCGTTGATAATCTCAAAATGCATTTATGTTTAAACCAACAACCTAATGATGTTCATAAAACAAATTATTCAAGTCAATTTATTATAAAATATTCACATTAAATCAAAAACTACAATTTTTGATTCAAGCGAAATGTTATTTTTTAATAGTAATATTTTTGTTCAGTGTTCCTTCGTCGGCCGAGCAATGTTTAATCCCTCATATAGAATTACCACAACACACAACTGATTTATTTGCAAGGATTTTTGGCAATCATTACTCTTCCGTCTTTTTCTATCGTTCATAATTCAAACCAAACATGCATCCGATAGTTTGCAATAATAATTACGTGTGGTTAAAATATTGCCACATCTCTAACCTCGTTCCAAATTCTGTTTACAGTAATAAAGCCATTGATAGTTGAATACATTGTCAGAGATTGTGTGATTTGTTCTCATTGCCGCAACCTAAGAGTGCAGTAAACACATAAGAAGAATAAGAATCTGAATGGTTTCTCATTGTTGCCAATATACGAATGCAATAAAGATGTAGGAAGAAGAAGAAAAGCTATTGCAGAATGTAAACAGTAGTGTCGAAACCAACAGTTATCAATTATTTGTGTTGTTTTGCATTCACATTAGAGATGAGCAAAACCAGTATTTCTCAGGAACATGCCATACCTGTTCCTGTTCTCTGCTGATACCTGTTGCAAATACCTGTTACTGAGAGTACTTGTTATGGGTAAGCAGTGTGCTAGACTGCGTTGTTCCCAATGAGCTATATAGTAAAAAATCTCACCTTGTTCACGAATACCTGTTATTAGCCAAGTACTGGCTTGTGCCTGATCTTTTTCGCTACCTCTATGTAGCGCATACACTCCTGGCAGTTGGATTCTTTCAACTACCTTCTAAAAATAGTATTAAACCATTTTTTTGAAAGTCATCAATATAAAAATGATATATATATATATAAAAACTCGACTCCAGTGTTCAAAGGTGGGCGGATTCCCTGCAGAGCAAGTAAATAAACATCTGGCATCATAATTCCCCTACCAGGGAAACATGACGTGTGAGTAGGTTAGGTATCAGAATGTATACCTCCTCGTCTGTCATGTTCTCCTTGTAGGACAGTGACAATAGCAATTTTCCAGCGGCTGTTACTGTCACAGTGTGGAGGCATAAAAGAACAGCTAGATAGAGACTTTCTGAGGAGGAGAAATTATAACTAAAAAAATTTTTTTTAACATTTTTTTTGTTGCCAAAAAATTGAAAAAAAGAATTACATGGTTGTTAAATAAGTTCAAAATGAAGTTAGAGAGATTTTTTTAATATGCAATATTCTCGTCCATAAATACTATTGGGATGCAGTTTTGGATACTAATATTAGACCAACCGCTAGACACTGGATAGGTGTAAACAGAATGTTTAATTTCTTTCCGATACAATTCTTTTTATTTGCCCAGTGCAATATCGGCAATATAAAAGTGGAAAATATTTGAATTTAGTGAGATAACCTACATAAACTGCTTATCGTCTTATAAATATTTTTAAACGTAATTTAAAATAAAAATATAGTTTTATTGATTCAACTGTAGAGACTGAAGTACAATTATTTATATAAATCCAGATTTCTTTTTACAATGTTGTTGGTGATGTGAGCATTACTTGTCGTATGGCCGTGCATTGTCAATCATGTGAGCTAGTTAAGTGTTTTAGTAACGTTTTGGCATTGTGTGCCTACACTTGACAGTTCACAGTGGTCCTTTATTTTTGGATGTAATAAATGTGAATATTGAACACTTCTTCATTAAAATGAGTGGAATTGAACTATTGAAATGTTATACAGAAAACTTGCTACGTGTAGTAGTGCCAACCCATGGACATATTTTTTTTTTTTTGTTTTGACATTGGCACATTTGCACTGGGCAAAAAAATAAGCATTCCACTGCTTTGCCTTGAGTGATGTCTCTGGTACTTATATGCTCATTGTATTAGACGATGAAATGATATTGTAGTGTGTCGAGTTGAGTAACATGCGAGTATGTATGATTATTCCTACTTCAGTTACAGGCAGGGATGGTAAAAGGTATTTCCAGAAACTAGGAACAGGTATCAATTGTTCTGGCCCAACACCTATTGCTGATATCAGGTATTGAAAATACTCCCCATCTCTAATTCACATAGCATTAAAAAATGAATTATGCTTGCAATATTTTGCAAATGCACTGATGATAGTTACGGTGAAATGTAAATAATGGGAATGAATCATCAAAAATCTACTGTATTTCATAGTTAAACGATTGTTCAGAATATAATTTGGCTTTCAGGTAGAATATCTGATCAGTAGATGCGGGAAATTTATGATTTAAGAGTCGTAGCACGCCTGTAACATTGTTTGTATAGGCTAGTTATCAGGACCATCCAAAAAAATGACTGATTGAGGAAAATAGAATAAACGGGATCGCAACAATGAGGTTTCACTGTCGTGGACATTTTGCAAATGTGTGCTTGATGAAAAAATGTGCATGGTAAATACCATTAGTACAATGTTAAAATTTTATAATTTTGGATATTCTCGTGCAATACTCTATACTATGAAGTATTGAGGGTATCGAGGTATCGCAGCATCGAGGATCCTATCCCTACGTGTTACTTCTTATCATATCTGGTATCTCAAAAATAATTCCAGATGTACTCTCATTCTGAAAATTTGTAAATTTTGGTATCAGAAATTCCACAAAAAAAACATACGTAACACTAAACAACTGAGTTGATGAATTTGTATGACTCATTTTACTCTCTACTGACAGTAAAGATTCAGACCTACATTGCGTATGTACGTTATGACAATTTATGACATTTTCCTTCATCCCAAATCACTGTGACAAGTTTCAGAACATGAATTAACGTAGAATTTATTTGTTTATTTTAAGTAGACTTTGTTACTACCTGAACTGCATGGGTTACTTACAGAAAATGAACACTTTTCTTTTAAAATTTCACGCCAGTTGGCCAAAGTATATTTTGTACACAAGTAATGTAATTAATTCAAAAACATCAGTAATTATCATAAGACACTTGTTAAAACAAAGAACTTATAGTTTGTACGTATGCATGTGTTACTGTTACGCACAGAAAGTCAACATATACAGAATCTGTATTTATAATAATAGTGATTGTTCACACTCAATGCTTACAATTTGAGTCCTGCCAGAGTTTGGATGCAAAACACAGGTGACTCAACTGACTATTTTGTTTCAGAACATACACACAGTATGCAGTGGTCGTGCAAGCTTTCAACAAAGTGGGCTCTGGGCATGTATCTGAAGAAGTTCGCCAGTACACTGCTGAAGGAATCCCTGAACAACCCCCTCATGAAACAACCTGCACAACCTTGACATCTCAGACCATACGTGTCTCCTGGGTGTCACCGCCCCTCACTTCTGCCAATGGTGTTATTAAAGGCTACAAAGTAGTGTATGGCCCTAGTGACACCTGGTATGGTAAGTAATACAATAAGAGTGTAAAATACAGGTAATAAATATCTAGAGTGTGTATTCATGACAACTGTAACTTACCACCAAAATGAGTAAAGCCACATTGTATTAAGTACAGCAGAACCTCGATTTAACAAAATTTATGAATCCTGACAATCTGTACTCTACTTTGCTGGATTCTTTAAATCTTAATTTACCTATTTGAGCACCCCAACATCGATGTTTTGTTATGAAAATGTGATTTCTCATGTTAAGACAGTGTTTCGTCTATGGTGTAAGATAACACTTTTGTTTAAGTTGAATATTAACATAATTTGCTAAGCAGATGTTTTGGAAATGAAATTGTGCTCCATAAGACCATAAACTAACAGTAGTTGACGAGAAAAAAGTTTAAACATTGTGCACCGCTTACCTTGTAACGAGTGCAAAACCCATTTCCAAAAGACTTTTTGTACAAAAATTGGTGTATTCATTGATAAAATTGTTATTTATTGATATATAAAGGAGTTTTCTGGACAAAAATGCATTTCTACAAGACCATAAACGCCGTCATGTTGACGAGGAAAAAGGTCAAAGTTTAGCGCCGCTGTAGTTTTTAATGAGCGCGAAATCCATTCTCGATCAAATTTTGTGCAAAAATCAGAAGATTTATTAATGAAATACAAATTTATTTCAAAAAGCATAAGTCTTCCGGATAGTAATATACATTCCACAAGGCAGTGTATCTCCACTTGTCACAAAAACGAAGACATTGTGACAACGTGTTGCAACGTAGAATCAACTCGCTACCCCACAAACAAGTTACACTCTCTGCATAAAAAAAAATGCTGGGTTCCTGGTAGCATCAGTCACTAAAGACACACTGCCAATACTTGGTTGAATTCTAAATAAAAAAAAGAACAATCCATGTCGGATTCGAGACAATTTATTTACGCCCGGTCAAACACAATACAGGTATGTCAGTAGGACATAAAATGACACATCTCTCTTCTCATCTGCATTCACACAGGTATGAAGTCACAGCAGCAATCACATAAAATTCAAAGTTACATCTCTACTAACGAGGAAAAATTACAAAAACAACATGGAGGACAAAGAACCTTCCCTTTTGGTGCCTATCAACCTCCTGCACCCACGGAAATTAATTTTAACAGAAAGAGTTGTTGTAGTCCAAAAGGTAGTTGTTGCACAAAGATAGATTTAAATTGAAAAAAAGAAAAGTTCTGGTCAGCGGCGCTTGTGGGTGCGGGCGAAGTTGGTCCGTGATGTAGTTAACTTTACAAAGGTTGTTTGAATATAAGAACGATTCCTGGGCTCTCTGCCTGCATAGGGTTACCAGATGCTTTTAATGAAATGTAGGAGAGACATGGTCTAAAATGTAGGACATTGCATGATAATTTAGTACATCTTGAAATGTAGAAAAATTAACAATGAGAAGCACAAAGCAATGAAAATTCATGTTCTTTTTTTATTATTTTAAAATGTATACATTGCTTGATAAAACGTAATTAAAAAATGATATTTCGTAACGTTTCTTAAAGATCCGACATATTTATTGTGTATTGGTTATTTTCATACTAAAAACAAAATTATATAATCACTCCACGTTTACACTTGCTATTTTTAACCTTTAATCAACTTGTTTACACTTCAATATATCCTAGTTGTACATTTCGTACCATATTTACAAATGAAACCAACGTTTTGTTGTTCATACCATGCACAAAATCTAAGATCAAAGCAAAATTTGAATTATAACGTTGGTTTCAAGATTTGGCAAAACCTCTCTTTGGCTGTATTTATACAGTATACAAACTCTGCTTTCCGTAATGAGATGCTAGACAGGCCGGATCGATAAAGATTGCACACTGCAAGAGTCGAACAGTGTTTGTATCGTGCAGTAGCCATGTTCAGAACTAACATCAGGCTTCTAAGCAAAATGTAGGACATTTTTATGATTATTCTGAAATTCCTCCCGGACACCAGACAGAAGATTAAAATGTAGGGCATGAACGGAAATTTCCGGACGTCTGGTAACCCTATGCCCGTAGCTCCGGCGCGTGCAGAAGTCCCCCTCCACAACACAAATCTAAAAATACTCTCTTGGCCGTGGCTTGCGGCCTCCCATTAGCTGTTCATTACATCACACTACTGCGTGGAATGGCAAAAGTGATGATGGCATAGGAATTAAGAAAAAAGTGTAATCTCAAAAGTGGCGTCACCTTGCCCTGAAGACTGGGAAACCAAAAGTGCCACATATTACAGATAACACTCGTATTACAGCCTTGTGTTTAAAATGATACAGTCCTTACTTCTAAACCGTGGCATGAAAGGAAAAATTTGGACAATTACAATCAGTGACAAATGAAACTGGGAAATTTAACACAAAGTGAACACGAAAAACAATAGAAAAATTTTAAAAATTTGTATAAATGCAATGCTACATTATCCCTCTTGATTTGGGAAAAATTTAGAGAAATCTTTACCAAATCAAAACCTAACCTTAAAGTGTTGAAGCACTGTGACCTTCTTCCTACAAACACAACTGACGCCATCGGTGAGACACGAGACGAACGGTGATACAATTTACTTACGGTAGGTGGGCGCCAGCGGTGTTTCCCAGACACAGCACTGTGAGACTCAGGGTTCTCTGAGACGCTGTGGGTTTTGTGTGTCCTTTGCATTACTAATCATTTTAACACCGAAAAAGGCGAGCGGTTGCTGTCACTATCAGGAAATTGTTGAAAACTCAGACGTGTCTAGCTAACTCTGTTGGGTGTTCCTCTAGGCCGCAATTAATCCAGCGCACTCTTAGATGGATGACTTCTCCGTGGTGTTAGAGAACACAGTCTCCACAAGGAAAGGGGTCTACAGCCGCTAGGATGGACTGTACATTTTTCCTGAAGACAGGACACAGAGAATTACAAATTAATATGAACACGTGTGATTATTGTAAGTCACTAACGCGGACTCGTCTGGACGTCCCAAATACGTGGTGAATGTGGTGACGGTCTTTACACATAGCCGGGTAAGATGAAAATAATGTCTCTGTACAAATTACACAAATTCATATGAGACAACATGGGACACGAGATGAACATGGAACACGAGATGAATGGTCACAATAAACAGGCAGATGCGTGAAAGCACACTTATATGGCGCAGATGCCGCTGGATGAGATTCATAACAGATCACGTGGTGCAGGTGAAATTGCAATATTTTTTCCGTAAATTGGCCAATTATTTTCAGACAAATTGGTAGTGGTGTGTGAAAAAATATTCCCCTGATGATTTAAGCAGATATAAACTCATAGCACGCCTGCTGGCGGGAAAATCAAACATGAAAAGACAGTGTAGTTATACATACAAAGCATCAGTCACATGAAAATACATGGAACCCAGAATATAACATTACATAGAACCCTGAAATAAATTATGGCGCACATCATATTACACAAATAAATCCTCAAAGTGCATGGATGGTGCAGATACTGTCTTGGCGGCTGTTAAACACGTGGTCGATAATGATGTGGCCGTAAAACAATCTAACATGACAAAAACCCTAAAATACATACATAAAAATAAAACCCTTAATATTGCATGCAGCAATTAAACAGAAATTACTCTGAAACGCCTTTAGCATAGGAGGATGGCGCCTGATTTAATGTTGCGCGGGCCGCATGGCCTCTCCAACATCTTTTCTCCTTACTCCTCGATTATGTAAAAAAAAGCCACAAGGGCACAAATTATTAGATTAAGCAGTATAATGCTGGGGAAATGTCTGGAAAACGTACACAAGGCAAAGGTTAACCGGTTTACTAAAAGTGCGCTATTGTAATCTACTTCACTGAAAAAGTTTGAAGTGCGTACGTGACAGTGTCTTACCTCGCCAGCTCTCCTCGACGGACTGCCCAGAGGCATGGGTCGCGGTGACCTACCATGGCTGCCTATGGGGTTTACACAAGTGGAAGTGCTATGCACACTAAGTAAATTTTTTTTCTTTTAAAAGAAATGGCACATAAGTAATTTAAATAATCCTACACATTAAACATTTAAATTATAGTTTTTCTGTATTTGATGACTGTCTTATATGGAGGCGTTCACGCCGGAATAATGACATTCTTATTCTTCGTGCAGCGTGCATTTTGAATTCTTAACCAAACATTGAGCAACATTTTAGAACATAAAATTTTAACACTTAAAAGCACCTGAAACCTGAAATAAAACAAAAGGCATGGTTTACACTTCAAATAAATATCCTGTTATGGGAAAGTTCAGGATATGGCCTCTTTGCGCATGCACGTGCATACGTGTCACCTGAGTGGTGAGCGCCATCATGGTCTTAACGTGGCTGGCTGTTAGCCGGCGTCACAACACACAAATACCCTGCAAGACATCAACACCCTCACACAACAATACAAAAGTTAAAGTTACCTTGCATCTAGAAACAACACACACTCTATGAAGCAGCTACAACACAACTATACAAAAGTCACTAATTTACAAGACACTATATCATTCCCTGAAATAAAAACATTATTAGTTGTACAGCTCCACAGAATACGAAAGTCAATCATATATACTCACCACAAAAACCTCAACAATCATACCAACGTAAATAAACATGGATAAGGTACATTCAGTGTGTTACAAGAAACATTTGTGTAAAAAAATCTTATGTTACCAGTATTTAACATCCGTTATACAATACAAAATTCAAGTTATCAACACTTAAGGTCAAAGTGTAAGTTGTGTGTAACAATAAAAAGTGTAAACAATTGTGTGGGCAATTCATAATAGACAAATTGAATACATCCTTGTTCATAGACATGACACTCGTAAATATTTTGAAACTTTCAATACAGGAACTCAAATAACAATAACACAAACCCTGAAACATTTTGGTCACTCAACCAAAAAACCTTCAATACCATAAACATAAAACTCTTATATAAACTGCCCTGCTAACCTCATAACCTTTGGTCAACTCAAATTAAGTTTCAACAAAAACAATTTAAAAAACTATGTACAATTTTTATTCATCTAAGTCAGTGTTACATCTCTTTATAGGTTAGATGTTTTAGTATAATTGCCTCTATTTACTTTATAAAGTTACTGAGTCAGCCTCACATTTAACCCGGGCATGGATCCAGGTCTGCCCCAAACACATAATATATAACCACTGCCACATTTAAATTTAACACAAAAAACTTAGGTCAGTGCACCCTTAAAAAATGACAAAGGCCTGTACCACCCCACCACACAATCTCAGAGTGAAGACCCAATAACACACACATTGGAGCAATTCCTAAACCCTAAAACTCCAACCTCATCACCACTTACCACAACACCTCAACTTACAACCATGACAAAATATCACACAATCTAATAATAAAAAAATAAAAAGAAACACTCACACCATTATCAGTTTCAGCTAATCTCCAAATTAATTTGAATAAAATTAAAAAACACAATTTTGAATATTCTAATTTTCAAAATATTTTCAAATCTGTCTACATGACATAGGTTTTGAAAACTATGTGACAACTTAAATATAAAAGTTTTCAAAATATATTTCACAAACACTGTGTATATTTAAAGTTCAACAAATTCAGAGTATAACAATGCCCTATTTGTGATATAGAAGTCACTTATAGTCCATTCCCCACTGGAAGTAACTTTCTCGGAGCCCTACTACATATCTACTTGCAGGCCCGTTTTGTATCCTTCCACCAAATGTAAACAAACATTGCCATGTGACTGCCATGTAGGGTCTGTCAAAATCAGTGTTTACATGCCATTGTGTGTGTGTACATGTGTTCGTATACTTTCGCTACACTTAAGCATAAACATTGAAATGTGACTTCTACTTATATACCTGTCAAATTTGTTGTTTACTGTTTACAGCTTTTCAAAGAATTCTGTCGTAGGTCTATTTCAAAAACCATTTTGTACGAATATTCTCAGTTTAGACTTATAACAGTATTTAGGTCAGCTTTATGACTTTTAAAAATGCCTGAATTGAGGATAGTTCTTACAGTTATGTTACACTAACATATTTGTTTTCCATGACGTACCATATTACACGTAATGCACGTTAATATTTTGCTGCGACTTTGTTTAACACTGTTACAACTGCGGGGTAATGAACTATAGTATTTAACTTTTTGTTATTGTTATGTGTTGGGTTATTTCTTTAAAAGGACTGCCTCAGTTCGAATAACAAAAAAATAATCAGTCCAACGGAAAAAGAGACATTAAAATCAAGCATGCAACTCATGTTGCTCATTTTTTGTCATACAAACTTGAAATATAGTGGTGAACATGCACGCAAATAAGCCTGCGGTAACATTTATTCTGCTCACATTTATATGTATTGCTACTTACTGTGTATTAGGTTTATTGAAATTTATTGGGGCTGGGCTTGGTTATTTTGTTGAGATTGGTGGTAAATCACAATACATGACTGTGTTTCAAACACCCAGGTCAAAGGTACAACGTTGTGATAAATAAACAGATGTGGATGTAAATAAATAACTTTGTCATAAAACAGTTCACATTTAAAATGTATAAATAGTTCACATCAAATATTTGAAATCACGCACACACACATAGATCCAGTGTAACTATCACCACGCAGCCACGCCATGCTATTTCACACACAATGGTTAACGAAACACACCATAACAGTATATTTATTACTATCGCGGAAACACAGATATATCACAACATCGTAACTTGCTTAGGTAGATTTAAAAAACACAATGTCTACAAACATTATGTGGTAATTTGAAGTATTTTTCGGAGTAAGTATAACTTATGCTTCGTTTGATAAAAAAGCAACACGCCATGTCATGGCTCGCCAAGTCTGCCATCTTCACTTTGTTTCTACCCCACCATCATATCTAAATATAATAAAATAAGTATTCAAACATAAAAATCTGTTTCCAGTTGTAAATTACTCATTCAAAAATCATTATTTTGCTGTAATAAGTATGAAATATGCTAGAATTGCAAACATGTATAATCTTGTCACTTACTAGCGAAGTGAAACTTCCCGAGTGTGAAAGAGACAAAGAGAAAGAGAGAGACAAGCCTCGCTGAGCAGACAGTTGCTTTCTTGCTCGATAAAACAATACCTTACCAATACGGCTTGCTCACGATATTTTCCGCTGTTATTTTAAACTGTAAGAATGAGATATGTTGCCATCGGGGCTACCTAAATATATAAATATTTCAATAGGCACCATTTAATTTACAAATACAGTAAAGCACCAATTTAACCTTCAAGTTAACGAACACTTCACCATAATGGACTTATTATTTGGTCCTGGCAAAACACCATACATTTATATGCAATTAAGTTTCAGCTATACAAAATTTTTGGTAAAAATTTTCGGGAGGTATAATTCAATATTCACGTTAATGAACACTTTGTAATCGGAATAAAATGCAATAACCAGCAAAATTCATTAATTTTTATAATTTTTCAATGTTAAAAACATAAACAAACAAACTACAACAGTTTTTTTGTTTTTTCAGTAGATAACCCAGTCATAGATGATACAATACATTGGTGTAGCAATACGAGACAAAACTCATAATGTGAAGCACTACTAGTGTTTATCGCTGCAACTAATGCGCTACATCATTGTGTAGGCACAGATAAGAAGCCTCTGACTTCGCCGAAGTTTTATGCACAACAAAATGCTGTCGCTATATCTTTGGCCTGTTCTCGCATCGGCGTATTTTACCGTGAATTGCAAATGAGGTTACCTTAACCTCTAAACATATTTTTCACTGAATTGCAAATAAAGTTACCATATTTTAACAAGTACATTCTTGATTATGTGCTATAATTAAGGCTGTAGATAATGGAAGGAAAAAAAATATGAAATTGTCACGGAATTCAGCATAGCGAAATCTACATTGTCAACAATAATAGGTCAACGTTCTGAAATAGAGGAAATCAATTTTTTATCACCTGACCAAAAATGTGAAACACCTCACACAAAGTGACAAGTTCATAGGCAAATATTTAAGAATCCTGCCA
The DNA here is from genome assembly GCA_029891345.1 of Dryococelus australis. Lineage (NCBI taxonomy): Eukaryota > Metazoa > Arthropoda > Insecta > Phasmatodea > Phasmatidae > Dryococelus > Dryococelus australis. The sequence continues at coordinate 86,950,470 of CM056993.1, forward strand.
CTGTAGGTAAAACATACCATATGCATGTTGCTCACATGTGTCTTTAGTATCAAGATATGCAGCAAAGTCCGGGTTCCGAGATCTCATTTTTATTCTGCGAGCCTTTGAAGTTCGCAATTTGAACACACACCTCGAACAAAGTACCGAGTTAATAGGCAAATATTTAAAAATCAAGCCTTTTAAGGTAATGCAAACAATAAACATTTTGCTAACACGTGTCTATAGTATAAAGATATGCAGAAAAGTCCAGGTTCCAAGATTTCATTTTTATGCTGCAAGCCTTTGAATTTCACAGTTTGAACACACACCTCGAACAAAGTGCGAAATTCAAAGGCTCATGGTAGAAAAATCGAGGTTTGGAACCCGGACTTATCTGCATATTTTTATACTATAGGCACGTAATAGCAATGTGTTTATTGTTTGTATTATCTTAAGTAACTTGATTTTTATATATTCGCCTCTGAACTCAGCACTTTGTTCGAGGTGTGTGTTCATATTGTGAACTTCAAAGGCTTGCAGAATAAAAATATAATCTTGGAACCAGGACCTTTCAGCATATCTTGATACTAAGGCACTTTTGAGCAACATGCATATGGTCTGTATTACGTACAGTAGCAGGATTTTTTAATATTTGCCTATGAACTTGGAACTTTGTTCAAGATGTTTGTTCAAATTATGAAATTCAAAGGCTTGTAGCATAAAAATTAAATCTCAGAACCCGGACTTTTCTGCATATCCTGACAGTAAAGGCACTTGTGACCTACGTGTGGTACGTTTTATTAACTTATTATGCTTAGTTTTCATTTTATAAGCTTCTGAATATGCTACTTTTGAGCACCCCTGTGAACATTTCCAATGCAACCGTTCTTCCGCTGAGTGCAATCTGTTATCCTCCTGTATGCGGCGTGAGTCACAGTTACTTTCGTGGTCAGAGGTTGGCAATACAGATTCAAAGCTAACTTCACTTCAGTAACATTTCGTCGCATCTAATTTTATCTCAAGAAATGATTTTTGTGCGCTTCACTTAAAGAACTTCACTATAACAAACTAGCCATATTTTGGTCTCTTGAGGTTTGTTATAGTGAAGCTCTACTGTAGTATACTGAAAAACTAGGTTTAAATAATATTTTAACCATGAACTATTTCTTACCGGCCATTGCCAACACGTCGCTGCTCTCACTGTTGTTAATTCATATTTAAAAAGAAATAATTATTACAAGTTATAGAAGATATTAAGGTAAAGTTAAATTTATTCAATAATACAGTGTTCTAAAATTAACCACAGTGTTATATATTTGTGGAATACAGGTTATTGAAAAAACAGGTTGACATGTAATGCCTAGAGTGTTTTTTCAAAGGTTGATTTTCATAAGTCGTTTCCAATCGGGAATGAACTATAGCTGTTTGTATTACCTATCACAGTACAACTACCTTGTATTTCAATTGTACACCACATGTACACTGCAGCACATTCACTTCAGCATCTCTCCCTACATTCAAGTCAATACCTTTTCAAACAACATAAGCAAGATAAAATAATAGCACACAATTCAACATAATTGACACTGTGTAAACAATAACCTAATAACAGTATAGTCATTAGCATTACATACATACACTCCTACCATTGACATATTTACTCTCAGCTTTACATACATACACTCAGCATAATACAGATCAACATGTATCACAATTCTTTTATGGAAAATCTTCCTTACACTTACTGTTGTTTTGTGCTCACCCCTCAACTTTCTCTTCACACCTATGTAACACACATACCTCAACATATGCAATCTCCCTTGCCTCACATATTAATACCCTCAAATCAACCCTCAAAAAACCAGTATGGCCATAAGTGGCACGTAATCACACTTATGAAAATTATTTAACAGAAATAGTTGTAACAACAAAAGTTAACACCAAAGCTACCATCTCAGTGCATTGACCAAAATACTAACAACCGCCATTACCTTATGGGCCTGAGCCCCTCGAATATGATATATCTAACCTGAAATGCTGGCACCAAAATTCCTGCAGTGGCAAATTATATTGAGGGTCATCAGTATGACATATATACAGGTTGTCTAGCGACCTGGAAAACACGGGAAACCTGGAATTGTCAGGGAATTTTGTGCAAGTGAAAAGTCAGGGAATTTTGAGAAACAGCCTGGAAATTTTTAGTAATGTTAACTATAATTCTTAATGCACAATTGATACACTTCCCTATTTACATAATTAATTTCAGAGTGATTTGTGCAGTTACATAATAAAGTTTTGTTTAAACCATGTTAAAATGGATTTAAAACTGCAAACTTACCACAGCCTGTACATGCAATGAAATGAATGTTCTCTTCATAGCTTCAATATATTATACTGTTGAACAATCTTTTCGAGAGTTACTATCTGTTGATCACTTGACTTATCAGTACTGAATTTTGAAGTCATGATTTCATTGCTGGCGGTTGATTTAACTTGTTTAAAATTTTTGATAGCGATGTTGACAATTAATCATTGATTTGTGTTAGGATATCTGAAGACACTTGTTTTGGAATTATATTGTTAGGTAGGTTAATCATATAATTTTTGTTGTAATGGGATGATTTTGTGTTGTACATTACGAATGAACATCACTGCACAATACATTTTGTGGTGTATGCTATAGGTTATCAATAGAAGACTCAACAGTTGGGTTTTGAAATATATATATTGCAGCTACCAGTCTACGTTTAAAAATATTGTGGTATTTATTTAAGACATTAGTTCCATCCATGCTTTGACATCAAATTGCAAATTGTTGGCTGGAATGATTCAAATGATAAGTTAGGGTAAATATTTTCGCAAGTGTCCTTGTCTAGATGTGTGTGTACATAAAGTGTGCGTTTCGTATAATTTACATTATGATGCCTGAAAATTGCTTATACATTATACAGGATGTTCCGTGATTCGACCAACATACGTCGGCAGTGTATTCTACAGCTCATTGGCAACAAAACATTCATATAGAAAAATGTGCTATACAGCTCCAGTGCCAAGTTACAGGGGAGAATGTGAAAAATATCACATGTAGCCTTACGGAACAATTTGATTACATTGCACTACAAGAATGTGGAGTGGCTCACACCAGTGGCTCAAAATGTGCACCGTCCACCCGTACGCAGGTTGCGATGCATTGCATCATGGAGCGTTGCCACTGCATGCGAGGTAGGTCTGCGCGTAACTGATTGGCGGTGTCGGTAATTGCCTGATGTAACCGGGCATGTGTGTCTGGCCGCGGTCCATCATACACCCAACTCTTCAGGCAGTCCCACATGAAGAAGTCCAGAGGGGAGAGGTCCAGAGAACGCGCCAGCTATGGGACTGGCCCCATCGTCCAATCCAGTGGAGCGGAAACAAAGTATTCAGGTACGTTGTGCCAGTCTTTGCGAAGTGTGGAGGAGCCCCATCCTGCTGTAGCCACATGCGCTGGCAAACCTCTAACGGCACATCCTCCAGTAACATGGGGAGGGTATTAACCAGAAACACCCTGTAGACGTGAGCAGTAACACTGCCAGCAAAGTAATGTGGGCCAATGAGCCATGAGCCAAGCATACTGGACCACATATTGACTGAAAACCTTTCTTTGAAATTGGTTTCCATGACATTGTGCAGATTAGCATGTGCCCACGTGTGCTCATCGCAGCTGTATGTGATTCCCTGATGCGTGAACGTTGTCTCATTAGAGAACAGAATGAGAGGCAGTGTGTCCACGTGCCAGCCTCCATGTGTACCTGCATCCAGGCGCTAAACTGCAGATGAGGGCATGATCCTGGGGCCGCAGATGTTGCTCTGTTTGCAGGTGGTAAGGATGCAGGCCATCGGCACGCAATATCAGCCACACCTGCATTGGCGATACCCCTGTCATCCGTGCAATTGCACGTACGCTGGTATGTGGTGTTTTCGTGGTTTGGTTCAGTACAGCCACGTCATTCCGGCGATACTCACACTCCTGTATTCGTCGCGGGCAGACTCCTGTCTCCCTCCAACACTGGTACACCTTGGCGAACATTGTGTGATGCAGCGCTGACGATACTCCACCGCTGCACGACGCCCATTGCAGTCACAGAATCTATACACGAACACCAGGTCCGCGTACTCTGCTCATGTGAACAGTCCTGGAATGGTGTGTCTCCTCGCCTCGTAACACCAACACTGATAGGCCATGCCGGCCTCCCGACACTGTGGTCTGTGTGTGGTTTAATGGGACACTTTGTCAACTGTGTGTGTGTGTGTGTGTGTCACCTGTCCTGTCGGCACAGCAATGAATGGGTTTCTCCAGTGCATCTGTCTGTGTTCCTTGCACGTCCGTCCCTGTAACTCAGTTCTGGAGCTGCATAGCCCATTTATGTATATTACTTTTTTGTTGGCAATGGGCTGTAGAATATACTGCCGACGTATTTTGGTCGAATCGCGGAACATTCTGTATATAAGTAGTTATACCGGGTGAGGCATTTAAAACAGGCCACCTTAATAATTCAGCCACTTATAACGATAGAGGAAAATGTTTCAGACAAATGTTGTTTGGGGAAAAGGGGCCATAATGTTACATCAATAAATAGGTGTGTTGCACACAGAGGGGTGACGAAAATATGGGGTTTAACTGCGGTATGTTAAATGGGACAATGTGGTTTAATGTTCATATTTCTACTACGTGTGACACATGTTTGCATTCATCGTGCAAAGAGCTGTTTAGAAGTGTGTAATAAAGTGTGCCATCCCATTTACAATACTGACGTTGACCCCCATAACTTCTTTACCCCTCGACGTAACACCAAACTCTTAATGTCATATTATGGCCCCTTTCACCCAAAACAATGTTGTGTGAACCATTTTCTTCTATCTTTACAAGTGGGTGATTTATTAAGGTGGCCTGTTTTAAATGTCTCACCGCAGTTTTATTTACAAACGTGTGGCTTTTGAACTGCAATCCACTTGCTAACTTAAATTTTCATTCTGTAGCATGGTATGAGAATCAAAATCGTGTATTATTTGAATGTTTATATTTTGATTTTTTTTTTAACATTGGTAGGCTGCTACCTAGGATTGAACCATTGTTTACATAATTTTCCTAATGAGCTAGCAAGATTGTCACATTTCATGAAGGATTACCTCGTGTAATTAATTATTTTATGTAGTTTGAATTTTGGTTTAACAACTGTATTAGTTATGTAATAATTTCATGTTTGCAAATACTTACAGTTTAAGTAAATCCCGGAACAGTCTAAATTAATGCAAAGTTAATAGTAGCTAGACCTAGTTGATTGTCTTGAGTTTTCATGCAATTCATTTAATTTTTATTCATCTGCTGTAGATCTCGCATTAACCTAACTAATAGATGATTTCTTATTCAGTGTTAAATTATTTGGTGGTATTCAATTTTTTTGCTCAAGGGTAAAAATTTGATTGATGTTTCTTGCCATTAACTTAATGGTAGGCCTATAGGAAGGTGGCACAAGAAAAGGAGCTAGCTGTCATCACAAAACGTAAAGTAGCAGCTGAACTAATGAGCTTCAAGAAAAAAAGGAAACATTTTTTGGAAGATACACACAATAAAGTGCTATTCTCGATTCCCAGATAGAAGCCCTCAATAATTAGTACAATGATAGTTTGCGATTTCTGTTTTTCAGTAATAATTACTGTATCTTAATATCTGATGTAATAATTTTATATTTACCCTGTGTTTCATTTTACAAGTAATTTTGATGTTTACTACAATAATTAAAATAAACTTCATTGTAAGCATCTGCCAAAAAAATTCAAATGACTTCAATCGTACAAAAAGTGCTTATGCATCTTGTACAGTGTAAGTTAATTTCAAGATAAATTATACGGGATTGTAAATTTGAAGTACCGTAATAGCATTTACCTCCAGTTACTTCAGCAGAACATGCATGAAGTTTAATTAGACATCTACTAGTATTTGTGTTACTGAAAGTACAGTAAACAGGTGAGTTTATATTTTGGAGTACATAATACATAATAATTTGTAACTATCAAAATATTTTGATGTGTGTGATATTGTTGTATGCTTACTGTATCTGTTGCCTGGAATCGTATTGCAGGTTTGGTTCTGACAGCATTAAGTAATATATGTTTAACTGAAAAATATTTTTTCCTGTGCTAAAATGATTTAAAAATAGGTTTGGACAATTTTAAATCTTGCCTAGAAAACCTGGAAATGTCAAGTAATTTCAAAACAGCATGTCACTAGACACCCTGATATAGCAATTAATTTAGTCATAAACCTACCTTTTAGTGAACACACTAAAATGGCGGGGCAGGGCTCTCCCTTAACAAGTTGCCTCAAGAGATCGGCGCTGTAGAAGGTAAGAAATATAAATTTAGGATAGACACAAGGCACGAAACAGATGACAGGATAGATTTTTGTGAGTGGGCTCATTTGCAGACAATGAGAATGGTTGACACAAACCACCCACGACAGAATAGATAGGAGAAAGACAGACACAGAAAAGAAGAAAAAGAAGTAGGGAAATTCAGAGCACAGGTAGTACCAGCTCTCCTGAAAACTACTGGTACCAGACGTCACCCTTTACGCCTGACCTGACAAAAGTAACCTAAACAAAATTTACTCAATTTACATTTACATTTATATGCTGCATGTGAAACTTTAAACACTAAAAAAAAAGAAAATTGACAAGTTCCCTCTTAACCTATACACATGAAAACACTGTATTCATTATTACATGAAACAATTTCAAATTAGACATGACCCTTAATTACGTACTTCCTGAAAAATGGTGTTTCTTCATTGAAAAAATTTGATACACATGTGTCTTAGTAAAGAGTAAATATAAAAATTGTTGATACCATGTCATGTATTATTCACTATTTAATGTGTTCAATGTTGTTTCCTCTGACTCATATTTAAATGTCACGTCACTTTCATATCCCCATCTTATGGATTTTCATTTGATCATAACCTTACTTCAGGTCTTCAATGGCAACACAGTGTTCATTTAATCTGCCCTACATAAAGTACACTTTTAAAACCCTCACAATTCTTGCACTGACATAAATGAAATAAATGCAAAAGAAACATCGTAAAATTAACATGACATACACTAGCAATTGCATTTATATATTACCTTAATCTACATGGCAGACAGTCTGCCTTGCTGTCACCTTTCTTTTCCTCCTCCTCCACAACACACTCCTTTGCTCTCGCCTTAATTTTACTTTTTCCTTACTGCCTTCCTTCCAGTACCTGTCACAACTCTCTTCTTACTTACAGGTTGTTTACACTTACCCCCTTTTTTCCTTGATCATTTGACATTTGTACGATCTTTCAGTTTACATTTAGTAAACACATTTTCATTTTGAACTACCATATATTCTTCCACCAAGCACTACACAATTTTACTCCTGTGAACCCCCCAGACTTACAACTCCCTCCTGCTTTCCGCATACTTGGCAACATCCCCTCTGATGTTGTCACTCTTACTTCTGAATTGATCACTTTCATTTCAGTCTCAAATTTCCGAGTCAGTTTCATGGAAACAAATTGATTTACCCCCCACATACAGAATTTACAGACTTTGACTGACTTCGTTCTGACTCGGCACTCTGTGTAACCTTGTAAACCTTGTATTGCTAAATTGGTAGAGTTGTGACATTTTACTGATGTACTCTCATCTTTCAATTGTGCAGATTCACTCATAAACTCAACCACATCAGTTTCCATTACATCTATAACCTCTACAGTCTCTACATTTCCTACTGACCTACTCTCACACTCGGCACTGGATTCTACATTTTCACACACTAACCTTATTTACTACATCTACCTTAGTGGTGGAAAACTCGTATCTCCTACATTCATTGATGACCTCATCAAATTTATCTAATATTATTTCCTGTTTCTGTTCGTCAATTTTGCCTGACAATTCAGTTTTCAACTCTATATATGCTTTCCACGATTCAATTTTCTGTTCCTCAAATTTACCTAATATCAGTTGGAATTCCATTTTCACTAACTGTACCAACCGAATGGTGTTCATATGAATTTGTTTATCCTGAAGAAAGAAAGAAAGAAAGGAAAAAAAAAACCTTTACAATTATACAAAATAAACAAACGAAATACAATACAGGGACAGATCAAAGTTTAAAAGTTTATACAAATTATCTTGACGAATGATGACTGTAGAAATGTTACTTACATAATGATTTCTTGTTTTAAACAGGAATGAGAACTGCATATGGCAACTTGAACTTACATTGGCATGTACTGATGATGATGATGACGACGACGACAATGATTATTATTATTATTATTGTAGGTCACTCGGTCGTTGCCATTCTTGCCCTGCATTGCAACATCTTCACAAGTTAAGCAGCATAGCATTTATCTCAGGGTTGTGTCTAAATTCCAGCACCACATAAGGGCGGCACATTGCAACGTAGCATTAACTCGCTACGCCACAAATAAGTTACACTCTCTGCATCAAAAAAAAGTTGGGTTCCGGCTAGCATCAGTCAGTAAAGACACACTGTCAGTACTTGGTTGACTTATAAATAAAAAACGGATTCGAGATGATTTATTTACAGATGGTTGAACACAGTACATGTATGTCAGTAGGTCATAAACTGACACATCTCTCTTCTCATCGGCATTCACACAGGTACGAAGTCACAGCAGAAGTCACATAAAATTCAAAATTACATCTTGACTCGCGAGGAAAAATTACGAAGACAAGGGGGAGGGTAAAGAACCTTCCCTTGGCGCCTAGTGAATGCCTGCATCCACTGAAATTAATTTTAACAGAAAGAGTTGTTGTAGTCCAAAAAGTATTTGTTACATGAAGATAGATTTAAATTGAAAAAAGAAAAGTTCTGGTCGGCGGCGCTTGTGGGTGTGGGCGAAGTTGGTCCGTGAGGTAGTTACCTCTACAAAGGTTGTTTGAATATAAGAACGATTCCTGGGCTCTCAGCCCGCAGCTCTGGCGCGTGCAGAAGCCCCCCCTCCACAACACAAAACTAAAAATACACTCTTGGCCGTAGCTCACGGTATCCTATTGGCTATTCATTTCATCATGCCGCTGCGTGGAACGACAAAAGTGCTGATGGGATGGGAATTTAGAAAAAAGTGTAATCTCAAAAGTGGCATCACCTCGCCCTGAAGCCTGGAAAACCAAAAGTGCCACGTATTACAGCCTCACATTTAAACTGATAAAGCCCTTATTTCTAAACTGTGGCATGAAAGGAAAAATTTGGACAATTACACTCAGTGATTAGTGAAACTGGGAAATTTAACAAAAGTGAACACGAAAAACAATTAAACAACTGATAAAAATTTGTATAAATGCAATAATACAGCGTCACCATGAATACATTTTTACCAGCATATATTTTTAGCCAGTGCAAAGAATTTTCTTACTAAAACGAAACAAATAATTATTTGTACACTGCACTATAATCATGCCTTCGTTTATCCAACACTGTCGGCCTGTAGCGGCACACATAGTCAGTCGACATGCATGCGCACAGTTGGTGTAAAGGCAGTGCCCTACTTTTCAAGGGCAACTGTGACACATGTGGGAGAGAAGCGAGGCGAGTTACAGTGGAAATATGCGCTGCTGTCATGCTGTTATTATTAATATATACAGGCAAGATTTTGTGGTTTTAATTTGTAGGAACATTTCTGTGTTATTTTTGTTAGATTATGGTGTTATTGGTTTTGTTTAGTTTTTCAACCAAAATTACATGTATTATATAGTTCTGGATTTAAATTATTTTGTGTGGTTGTAATTATCTTGATAAACCTTCTTGCAAACACATATTTACAATATGTGACTTCTTGTACAATATATAGACTTCTTGTCTAGGTGCAACACATTTACTGAAAGGCAATCAAAGTTAACATGTTTTAAAGCAGTAATTATTAAAACGCTCCAATATTAAAATACAGTGTAATTTTGGTAAAGTCACAAAAAATTTTTCTGGAAACTCGGGAGATTTAAAAAAATTTTATCATTTATGCTAAAAAATTTTAATGCAAAAGAATTGTGGGATATATACACATACTAGAAAAGCAGTATCCATGTAATATCAATATCATCTACATTCTCATTCTTCAAAAAAAAATTCCTAGTCAAATGATTCAGGGGATATATTTATTTATTTATAATAGGCTACAGTTTTCAAGTTTATTTAACTCATTTATTCTCTTACTGCCCAAAAAATTGTATGCTTACTAGACACTGATCAATGGAATAAAATATATCCTAATCTTGCACTGCTGAAAAACTTTATTAAAATATCAAGATCTGCAAGATTAAAATATAAAAATATGCAAGAAAATAATCATCATACAGTTAGATACCTACAAACTTTATAAAAACTACGATACTCCATATATCCAGTCCTAATTGGCACCATCACCACACAGTGATTTCAGTGGGTGGCTATCAACATTTGGCTTCTTCCCTTTTCCCTTCCAAGAACCTTTGTCAATGTCAGGCTAGATAATAATTTTGCTGGATGGTAGTGGCATTATGGCCTCAGAGCAAGACAGGCTCAACTTTCACTGCTTACAAGAGCAGTTCTTCCAAAAAGACCTATCAGCTGGTACCCATCCACTATACAAGGGTTTTCTACAGCCTGCTGTTCACAGGCACCTCAACTGTAAGGCCACCTCCATCTTGCTTTCCTAACAAAAAAGAGATACAGAGAGGGAGAAAGAAAGACACAAAGGAAAGGGCTTGGCTGTAAAAAGAGTTCCTCCCTCTCTTTTATTTTAGTGCTCCCACAGACTCTCATTAGTGTCAAGCTGGTAGATAGTTATCTCAGTAGGAAGGAGCTTGGAATAAAAACTACAAACTTTACTTTCTTTGAAAAACAGTGGAAGTTGAGCATCTTTTCCAATGAGGCTTTCAGTTCCAGACATTCTTCCATACACTGGAAAGCTTTCAAAGTGTATAAAGGCCGGCACAGCTCTACAACCACTTCCAACAGGAATGTAAATTATTCACAATTTTAGCATAAGATATTCAAAGTTCGAATGTGAATATGTAATTCGCAAATTATGTATTCACAAGACTTCAAATTTCTGAATACCCGCACACCCTTATTAATGATACTGGCTGCTGGTTTTGGTACTAGTTTCAGTGGAAGAAAGACTTGATGAAAATCTTTGACTTTTCACTCAACATTTTTTAGTTCAAAGGTGAAGTCGAAGATACAAAAGTCTTCGATTTGACTTAAAAATTGCAAAGTTTCGTACGTGGCTAGTTTCTTGGACACTTTACACTTGCCTTTGCTGTTTCTTTTTACATTAAATGTCCAAATGATAGACATTTTATGGTCTTTTACATCGGCTGCAGCATCTTCCATAATTTCTGACACTATGTATTTTATGAAAACAGTCCATTTAATGTATCAATTTAGATATCATGCTTTCGTTTCACACACAACTCTCATTGTAAATAAACATGCCATGCTGCGGCCATAGATTACTACACACATTTTAGTTGTGAGTGTTCACTTCACACTATTGTTACTAGCGTTTGAAGGTGGTTTGTTGTCAAACTACTGTAGCTTATTTCAAAGTGCATATTTTACTGCTTGTGTATTCTGTGGAATGTGTTTGTTTACATTTTGTTATGCAAGAAAAAAATACTTCACGTATTTACGTGCGTATTGCATCTAGAACTCTGATTCTCGAGATTTAAAAATCATCTTGAGACAAAATTAAGAATTTTTTCATGTCTAGTATTTCTCGATATTGCAGAGACTCGCAAGTCTCTAGGTTTTTTGTGTCAAAGTAAATTTGTGTATATAACATGCGAGAAGAGTTCATTTCTTGCGGAGAAAGCTAATTTCGTTAGATATTGTGCATTTGTCTGTATTTTGTGTTATTTCACATTTTAACTTGTATTTCAAATTATTTCGTTTTATCACGATTTACCTCAAAATTGTGCCTCTATTGATATGGTATGTTGTATTAGTTTGTAATATGTAACACAGGTTTTCATTAATATATTGAAATCAAATTCAAAGTCGAAGCTGAAAAACCTAATTGAGTCTTGAGGTAATATAAAGCACAAAACTGAAATATAAAACAGTAAATAAAATCATATTCCAATATAAATTGCATGATCAGGTCGTCAACAGGCAGTAAATTCAAATCCAATTGCAATCTGTAGTCAAAATCCAAGAATAAAATCTAGAAATCGATGTAATAACACTACTATTGAAAAACTTATCTCAAAGCTAAACACCATGCACAAAGACATAAGAGTATGGCACAGTCACGAGATAAAAGATGCTCATGGGAGGAAAAGGGAAGATCGCTAATCCGTGCTGTTATTGTTACTTTTCACGTGGAATTGAAATGTAGATATGAACTCAGAGTGAGAGACGGCTTCAGAAGTTATGGGGTGTCCCTGTGAATGAATTTTTAACAAGTTTTCGTTGTAATTTATATCTTCTAGCAAGGATATTTTATTGTTTACATAAATTTTTGAGATTGTTTTGATGGTCCCTGAAAATATTTACTTGATATTAGAGTTGTTCCGATACCGATACCCCGATACCACTGCCGATACCCCGATACCAAAAACTGATACCAATGCTCTTCGCACTGAATTTAAGAAAAAATATTACTTCTAATTATACATTTAAAACATTTCTCCTAGACTCATTTAAATGACGAAAATAATGTCTTAAAATACTGTATATAATTTATTGTAATCCGACACAAAATGCAAGCTGACCTAAAACTTTCAAATGCCCTGACAATGCAAATAATATGACACCACATGCAAGTCAAATTTTTAATGTCCCGCGCGCACTATCAGCTAAGAGTGCACGGAGAAGTTATCGATCGGGCAGTGTCATGTCTGTTGGTTGCAGCTACCTATTAGTGACTCCTTGCAAGCATGGCAAATGTTTTGTCTTTTAAAGTAATTAATAATATTTTACTGCAAAGAAAACTTGTAATTTTGAGATACAAATGACGCAGTTATAATTCATTTTTTCACTGTTTGTAATAATTAATTATTCAAAACCATGTCCTCTGATTTTCCCTGTCGATGAGTTACACTGCACTCTGCTCGGTGCTTACCTACTCATTATTAGATGATAAAAGGTGTCGAATAGGCACTTTCATATTGTCAGTTTATTCAAAGATGCATATCTATTGAAATTAATTAATATAAATTCTCAGATTTCCCCTCAAGAACACTTATAATTCAAGTCGCTCAATGTTCAAACAATTTTTTGCTGACAAGTGGTAGAGTATATGCTTTTGGGCATATAATTTTATTCGCGAAGCTGCTGCCCTTTCAGTTAAATAAATATTAAGTTTTAAAGTTATGATAATTTTATGCTAGATAAAATGAAACAACAACCTCACCGGATGAAACAACCTTTAAATACAGAAGAAAACATCTTTACAAATAATAATTCCTCATTAAAATGTTTTGCATAACATTTTCAGGTGATACCATTTGCTTTGAAATACAAGTGATGTTAGGTGTAACTATTTTGAGTGATGCATACCGTATTTACTCGTGTATAGTGTGCACCATGATTTTTGCAACAAATTCCAGGGAAAAATTTTTAAAAAATAAAATTGCACCAAAAGTTTGTGGCATCCTGTTAGTAAGTATGGAACAAATTATTCTTTTATAGTCTAGGGCTTGACTAATCACCAAATTTTTCCGATCATTCCGATACCGATCATCGGCGCAGATTAGTGTGCCGATCAGAGCAGCTAAGAAAAAATTATCTGTACCTTAAATGCTAATATGTATTCAAAACGTTAGCCTATATCATATCTTTATGTAAACACTTATGACAAATTCTTGATGTTTTTTATTGAAAGTAAACAAAAATATATGTATTTCTAAATAATGCAGACATTCCTGCAAACCAAAGTATGTACTGAAAATACAGTAAAACTTATATGACAGTTCTCGATGAATGGTCTTTAAAACAAACAATAGCAATATATAATAGAATTTTATAGGTAAAGAAAATCTTGCTGCAAACCAAAATACACTAACTACAGTAACACTTGATGAATTGTCTGAAAATAAACAATACAATCATATTTCCTAAATAATGATCTTCCTACAAACTAAAGTACACAAATACAGAAACACTTATGGTAATTTTTGATGAATTGTTTTGAAAATATCTGTATATGTTAAAAGTTTTACCAAATAAGGGATGCAGACTTTACTGCAAACCAAGGCACACAAAATATTAACACTTATGAGAATTATTTATGTATCCACTTGAAAGTAAACAATAATAGTTACAAATAATATGTTTGTCTAAATAAATGCAGAGCTTGATGCAAACGAGAATACAAAAAATTACAATATGTCATGGTGTTATGCTTTAAAATTCAAAGCTGCTTACATCACTACACATCAGTACACATAGTATGCTCAGAGCTCACAGACTTCAAATTCTTGTTTAAGAATACAAGCATTTTCTGTTTATCAGGGTGTAATGAGGTTCTTGTCTTCCCAACGATCAAACCTGCTGAGCTAAAGAGGCTTTCAGATAGGACAGATGCAGCTGGGAGTGATAAAAACTTTTGTGCTAGTTTTTTCAAATGGATAAGCTGCGAGTGTTTCCAGTACACTACTGGATTTGTGTAGGTTGGGCAGAGGGATTCGGTAAGGTACCGGTCAAGTTCTTGTGAGGGTACCAAGTGTGTTTCACAAGAGCTAGTGCTGGTGTTGGCTGCAATCAGTTAGTTGTATATGCTTGTCAGTGGTCCAGGAGATGAAGATGCAGTAACTTGTATATATGTGTGTGTAACAGTTTTATCTTCATGCAGTTCAGTGACTAAAGTGTCCAATGAATGCTGTTTCATTGCTTTGCTTGATTCAATGGAGCTGAAAACACTGATTTAAAATCTTGGATCAAGGATGGTTGCAAATGCGAGTGGTTTATTTTCTTCAATGTCTTTATAGTATATATCCAGATGATGAATTATACTCTTAATACCATCAGCAAGAATTTTTTCAGTGCTGTTAGACAAATCCAGTCTCAACCCATTCACTATTTGTATCATTCACCTGTTGAAATTGAGCCAACTTTATGTTAGCAACCAGTTAGTGTTTGAAATGTCCACGTGTCATTAACAGGTCGCAAATTAAAAAGAGCATTATTAAGCACAAGTTGCATTGTGTGTGGGGTGCAGGGAATTCTTTCAACCTTCATGAGGTCTGTAGCTGAAACTAAATTTCTTGCATTGTCACTCACAATACAATGGATGTTTTCAATGGTAATTTCCCACTCGTTAAATTATTCCAAAATAAAAGTGCACAAATTTGCAGCTGTGTGGTGAGTGTGCATGAATGGAACTACTCATTCAGTGGACACAAAATGAGCTGTGATAGATATGTAGTCCTGTTTTGCATCTGATGACCACACATCAACTGTGGAACTGACAGATGTAGCTTGAGAAACTAGATTCTTTGTTTCTTCTCGCACTTTCATGTGGAGATCAGGAATCATCTTCCTTGAAAATGTTGTTCGATTGGGAATATTGTAGCGTGGCTCAAGGAATGCAATTAAGTTGGTAAATTTAATTAAGTAGGCATAGACCAAACAATAACATGAAATTAAACTCTACCAATTTTGAACAGGGCTTCCAATAGATAGTTCCTTGAAATATGTTAAAAGTTTGGCAACCAAAAATTTTCGCCACTAGGTAAGCACTAGTGTCCCATGTGTACAGAATTTTCTCTATTTTATATGTTAAAAAAGGAGTAATTGAAATAATCATAAATCAAATTAAAAAAACTACGTAACTATGAAAAATCTTTCTTTTCTATTATTCATGTAGCTTAAAGTATTCATGAAAGTATAACAAGCATATACATAAAGAACGTGCTTTTTGGAACTCTCTACACATAGCGGCGGAAGATGTCCCGATACCAAACTCTCCCATAGAAAACTCGTTTTGTTCATAGTCTGAGTAGAATTAACCCTACCTATATCCTCAACAATGCAGAATGGTTGGAGGTCCAGTTCACATCATTTCTGTAATAAGCTTGGTTATTTTAATTGACCTAGGTTACAATCATTCAAGCTGCGATTTTTTTTAAACATCAAAGTAATGGTTTCTTGCTTCATGTTTGAAGTTGGAGTGCATGTTGTTGTGGGCTCAGAAATGTCCTTTTCTGATTGGCAACATTTGCTATTTGAAGGTGACGTGGGACATGGTGAGTTTTGATTTTATGAAATTCTGTTGCGGTGGAATTAAAGAAAATGCCTCAATAAATTGGTGGTGGTAAATCCTTTGCTGTTTGAACCACCACATGCTATATTTGCTCCGCAAAACAAACATGTTGCTTTTGCACTATATTTATTTGAAAGTTGAAAATATTGCCACACAAAACTAGTTTTATGCACCATCAGTACTTGTTGAAACAATAGATTTCCAACCGTGGTTTAAAACAGCAAATTTCTACTGCAATTCCCTCATAAAAATTTTAATATTAAACTGCATTAACATTCTCGTGATGTGAACAATAAACACTATACAAAAATTCATAGTCAATTCGTTGTAATCGATGCTGGAAGTTAAATGTGAGTCAAAAGAACATTAAACGTAGAAGATAACAGACACACTACAGTGAATCAACTCATTCAATAGAATCAATACGCCGGTCGCTATGATCTCTGCACAGTTCAGTTATCTGCAGAATGGCTGTGCTTGCATGGCAGGCAGCAACCATTTTTTGTTTGTTATGCGCCCCGTGCATTAAACATCTTTCAGAGCGCAGCAAACCTCATTTAATTTCGAATTGCATAAGTGCAAGATTAAAATAGGCAAGGAAACAAAATTCCAGTGCAGAAACTTGTTAGTTTAATTTTTATTTACAGTAGCTCAGACCACAAACACGTGAATCATAACTTTTGACTTAAAAGGTAGAAAATATTCCCTTTTAAACATACGGTTACAAATGGTATGAGAAGAAACAGTTGTAACATTCAGTGAAAAAAATTTGGTGCATTTTTATCTTAAAAATTGATTTGTGTATGTAATTCATGTCAGTTTATCCAGGTAATGTTTGATGGTTCGAGTGCTGCTTTTAAATGACGAAAACTTTTATGATTTTTGTTCATTTATTGCATCTGTAGGTTCTTTTCCAATACATTACATTACCAGCATTATTACGATCTGTGAAACGGTGAGTTATTTTGACTCATGATGAATGTAGCGGTTAGGTTGCTGTATACTGATTGGCATTTAGTGATCGGCAATTGGTTTGCGGATCATTACTAATGACGATGCGTAAAAATCGGCCGATGACTATGTTCAGTGATCGGCATCTGCCCAGCCCTATTTTTTACATTAATTTGTGGTGATTGTGATATGTTTGGAAAATAACTTTAATTAAATAACTTGGCTATAAAAACAAAACAAAAATCCAGATACCTCCTGCACCTGCTACTCAACATTTCCAGCTTCATTTTTGTTTCTTCTCCTTTCTCCTTGTAGCAGTAACGGGCTCCCTTTTTTTGCTGTGCTAGAATGTCACACTACCCTTATCTAAAAAAAGTTCTCCACGCCCCATTTCTCCCCCACCCCCTCCCAGACTAAGACTGGATAGCCTCTGCCATGGAAACAAAGAGGGTTTGGCAGAATTATCCACCAGTAACATCTGGGTGTTATTTAAAAGGGGGGGGGGGCATAAAAACGTTGCAGCCCTTGTTTGCCGTGTGACAGAATGTCGTTAGGTTGTATTGGATGGTTGGGGGTAGGGGGGTTTCGATCTACTCATAACTGAAGGGTCGTTAAGAGAGAAAGAGAGAGAAGGGAGAGGAGTGATGTAAGAGTGAGAGATGTGACAACAGACAGTCCCGCCACTTCCTCACATCCTGGGACAATTTATGGTTACCACTCGCCCTTCCTCATTTTTTTCTCTTTGTATAGCATGCATCTCAAAATTTTTTCCTTATTTTCAGAACGAAGGGTGCACTATACGCAAGTAAATACACTGTATTTGTTCTTTTTTTTCTTTTAATGTGCGGCGTATACAAATCGAAATACAGCAATTTTTGTGCCTAAACAAAGTAATAACCTGACTTCATTGTCTACAACCGATACTAAAGTATCGGCCTGATACCATTCCCGATACAGATACGTAGGGAAAAGGTGAAGCAGCGGAACAACTCTACTTAATATTGTTGTTTTCGTTACCTACATATGATTTCATTTGATTACCGTTCTGGAGATCCTCATTAAGGGAATATAGAACATGACAATTTAATGTGTGTTATATTGAGGTTCGACTGTAAACCAGAAAATTTTTGTAACATTCTCTCAATCTTCTTAAACCTGGACAGTTTTCATGTGTTTGCTGCTGTATAAGTATGCTTATTTGAAGTAAAAAGCTAATAAACAGTTTTAAAGATCACATAATGCTGATTAAACTTGTTCACCCCAGCTGAAACTGCAAGTAGTTGATGCTTTAGAGTTTCTTTTGTCTCTAAACTAATAACTTTGTGGATATGTTTTTAAACAATTAAAATTTATTTCACAAAGATTATTTATTTGCTGATTTGATGTACCACGGACACTAGAAACAGTATGAGAGTCATTATTAATTTCTGTCCTAACTGTCCAGTCACTAAACAGACATAGTGATCCCTACTGCTTCATCAGTGGTTAGTTGTACACTAGTAGGCTTTGCGTATTCACCTTTGTGTACATGTGTTTAAATTCTTGTTTGCTAGATGAGAACACCAAGGACACCAAAATAACATCATCCAGCGAAACCATTCTTCATGGCCTGAATAAATTCACCAATTATAGCATGCAGGTTCTTGCATTCACATCAGGAGGTGATGGTGTGCGTAGTACACCCATCCACTGCATGACAGAACAAGATGGTGAGCCTGTATTTATATGTATAATTTTCATTGTCTTATGGTATTGTATTTTCTTTTAAATTTCTAGTTTTTATTATACATTAGAGTTACGTCTCTGAATTTTATATATATATATATATATATATATATATATATATAGACCGCCTAGTGAAGGGAGTACCTTGGAGTGGAGGGGAATCAAACCCCAGGGGGATTCAAACCGTAATTGACTCCCGCCCTGGGAGCACAATCTTACTTACCGTTAGGGTTGCCAATATGCAGGATGCCAGTTGTCCCGGGATTACTAACCATGGTATGGACCGTGACATTAACTAGGTTTCAATGTTAATGGTGGTTAGATATCCAGTCGGAGGGGCTAGTTTGATATGGTCCGGTCTCGTTGGTCTGCGACTGGGAATGAAATTTAAAGGGGCCGAAACTACCCAAGGTTTAGACGAGGGTTTAGGGGGTAATTTGACCCGTATTACCTTCCCTGATATGATACGGATCATACACAGGCTCTGGGTACTTGTACCCTTGTCTTTCCGTGGGGTTTGTATGCTTTGAGAAGGTGAAGGAGTTTCCGGTTGGAGATAGCTCATATGGTCTAAATCCTGCCATGGTCAGTAGATGCCCAAATAAGCATCGAGTTCAGATGTGTGGTCAAGCGGGATGCTATGTGAAACCGGACGCGGGGTGACCTCTGGATCCGCCAGTGGGGGTGCATCTTTCAGTAGTTTCTGTGTGGTAAATTGTCTTTGTAGAGACCGCCACTCTTTACGCCTATTCTGTCTCTGAATGCCGCCTCTCCTTTTATTCATTTGGGCCAACCTTCTTCCCTTCCTGCTGACGTGCAGTCCTGGGGGTATATCTTCTTAAGACACATCCGTGGCGCTGACGGCGGGATGTGCAGTAGAGAATTGGGGAGCCGCTGTGGGTAGGTGAGGGAGCACCGGAAACCCAGGAGCTGCGGTATGTCAGTTTCGGACTAATCGCCTTATTCAAGCGCCGTCTCCTATAGAGTTCGGCGTGCTCACACCTAATCCGTCATGGGGTTTTAGATACACACAACAACACTTTAATTACAAATGAACATGAGGGGAACAATAACTAAAATAAGGTAGTAGTCAACGAATATAAGTTTGATGTAATATTTATTATCATGTCTTTGGGAAACAATGGGGAATCCTGGTTGATCGTACACATTAATTATTTCCAATAATAAATTTACGTGATTACGTTACTCAGGTGAAGGTGAGCCTGGACAAAAACTTGTTACAAAATACACTGGTCTGAGAATTAATTTTCTTTAAGCAATTTAAAGCGTTTTGCCTCCTGAGAGGTGAGTTTCCAGAGGGGACGTCACAGCAACCTTGTACCGTGGAGTCTAAGGAGTGACTGGGGTTAAAATGTGCAGGGTTTGGGACATTGAGGTTACCTCTGGAGTGTCTTGCGGGATCTTGCGGTCAGTGAGTGCAGGAGAAGCCTTCTCAAGCTGCAGGTGAGGTTGAGCCTTTCCAAGCTGCAGGTGAGATAGAGTTTTTGCAAGCTGTAGGAGAGGAGGAGGACTTGGTCAGACCAGGGTGAGCTCACTGACCTATGCGCCCGGCGAGCCGGCGAACTCTGGTTAGAGGCATTCCTGTGCCTTATATACTCGAAGATCAGTGCTTTAGGACTCTTCTGGGGGTGCGGGGGATGATAGCCTTTCTCCGCAGGGGCTGCGGCGGCGCAGTGCATTCCTTATCACCCTGAGTTGAGACTAATGACAAGTTTACAACCTCTGCGCAAGGCACGGAGGGTGTGACATCACGGGGCAGCAGGGGTGCTGCGATCCTGTGGTGCCTCTTGTAACTTCCTTCTCCGTTATCTCTGGGCAGTGGCTCATTGAGAAAAAATTTTTGGTTCAAGGGGGTGGCAACCGCATGTCGGAATCTGGGCAGGCAGTACAATTTTCATAATTAAACGCGTTAATTATATTTGTGTCCGAGGTTGTCCAATGCGTGGAGTCAACTCTGTCCGCATGTGAATGGTAGTCTACCGCTGTTATGACTTGCAGATTTTGGTATAGTATAAGGAAGTGTAAGTTCCAGGAACGGCAGTGTTCGCCGGCCCTCCAGTCTGAATAAGGCAGAGGACACCACCAGCCTAAGCAAGGCTTAGCAATCAGCATAGTAAGACTGAGTAAGGCTCAGTCTATTCAGGGGTAGTGGATCAGATCCTGACTCAATAATCTGTACAAAACTCAAACTGGTATACTCCAGGATTCTGACCACTAGGCCAAGCGCAGCGACAGTTCCAAGTTAAAATCTCCGGGAGTAAGCTGTGTTACTCAAACTCTCACATTCTGAGAAGACTTGAGATTTTCTGAGCGAGAAACACTGCTAGACTCCTCGTGTCGGAAGTACGGTCTCTAAACATCTCCACAAGTGAACAATGTCAGCAGCCTCAAGCAGAAGTCTCCACACAGTCATCAGGAGGTATCACTAGGTCCTCACCTGAATCCCTACCCTGAAAGCATTTTCCTCTCTTACCAGTGGTTGCGGGTCATGACAATGCGCCCCTCTGGACTGATAGGCATTTTTAACTTCCTCTATAACCATTGACATTTGCTCTTATTGATTACACACATTGTTATGCAGGTTGCCTTTGCCCGCCGTATAATTAATTACTATTATATTGTGCAAAGCTATGCATCCCATTTCTTTCATAACGTATTAAATAAATACATTAATTGTCAGTATTTGTGCGTGTCTTCCTTTAACCTAGTTCAGGGTAATTTATTATTATTTTACTTCTCATAACTGTCCTAGGTAATAATCGCCTAGCTCACTGATAAGTGCAGGTGGAACCTAATAGACTTTGATTTCCTCCAGCCTGAGCAAGGTCAAGGGGCCCAAGGTTTATTACTGACTGTCTGACCTCCCTGTGAGTAGAACTCCAAAACTGCCAGGTCAATACATCGGCCACAATCTCGATCCCATCCTGAATAAGTCTGGATTTAGGAGATAAAAGTTGCTGCCTGGAGTTTTGGAATTTTTGTTTTAAAAAGATCATTACTTATTGCACTTAATTTGCTTTTAATATTCAAGCATCTCTTTTTATTTTAAGCTGAAAAGGGGAGTACGGAGCAGAGTTTTCTGGATAGTCCCAGTCTGAACAAGGCCGGACTATTCCAGGAACACCCTGAGACACCCAGCCTTTCAGCGGGATATAACCCTGGGATTACAGGCTTGTTTAATATCCCCAGCTTCAGTCTCAGCCTGAACAAGGCCAGATCAGGAAGAATTAGTGGATGCTGTCAAGTAAGTCTGGAATATATCCTAATGTATCATATTATTGTTATTGAGATGCCTTAGCTCGATAAACACTACAATGAGAGTTAGACGTCCTACTTGCTAGTATCCCGTTGACTAGTGAAAGTGATCATTCTAGTGCAAATGAAGTTAATGATCTGGAGCCATTATTTGGACCAGTAATTACCAAATTAGATGGTCCACCACACCTGGGAGGCAAAGCGATAAAACAAAACAGAGACACAATACTAGGGCTAGATTGGCCCTACCACACAATTGATTATCTAGGCAATTGTAATCCGAACCCGTCACTTGGAATTACTCCAGCTGCTCCCGACACCTCTGAAATTACAAACTACTGGCCCTATGTGCCAAGTGCACACAATGGCAGGTAAGCTTATCACCATCCACCTTCCCCTTCTGGTACCTATTCATTGTAAAGTAACTGCGTCCACACCTGACTTTGTGAAGAAGCGCATACCCACTAGACTGGCTCCCTATAAAGGATGCTGACAGCTGGAATCCACAGATTCTAACCTATCATGTGATAGCCGTCCCCTTTTCACGTGACAGGTGGTGTCAGGTTTATTTTTGGCATCCTTTATAATGAGCGTAACCAAACTTCCGGGATGGGAGATGTATTTGGTTAAACTCACCCTAGAGTTTGAATTCCCTCCTCTGAGCAAAATCACTCAGTTTAATGGGCTTAAATCCCAACCTTCCAATGTGGGAGGATCTATGACCCAGCCAAACAAACTCAGTTCTCAAAGGGAGCCTTGAAGCATTATTATCCATGGAAGTAATTCAGCCTCCCCACCTCTAGGCAATAATTTCATTTATTGCCGAGAGAAGGAGTTGCATCAGCATATATATTGATGCATGATGCTTTTTACATCTTTTATGTGCGCTCGACTTTGCCACATCTTATATGCAAGGTTCACCCAAATGGGCAAGTCATCATTCCAAACAGTACTGAAGAGGCTGGACACGTGGCTACAGGATACACCAGCGCAATGTTGGAAGCGATTACAGACATGTCATTCCAGCTTGTACTGATCACCCAGATTCTCCAAGAAAGCATCATGTTAACACCCCTTGAAGTGATATTGTACTGCTGGACGGAGACACCACTACCTCCAACCAAAGACATGTAGTTCCACGGCATGCCGAGGGAGGGCTGCACCCATTCTACTTCCACCCTGAGGCTGAGATGTTTGAAACTTGCAGCATCAGCGATAACGCTGCCCAGCAGACAACAGCCGTTGCGCTGAGTTCAGGGGGAGGTGCTTATCTCCTTCCTCATCCCTTGCCACTATGGTCCAGAGCAAAAATTAGTATAAAAGGGCTGGTGCAACCAGCACTGCTCTTCCACTGCCCTTGATGGTGCCAGAAGTAGCCATCACCTGGGACTCACTTACACTCTCTGCTTTCCCACAGCTCAAGTCTTGGGCTGGAGTAAGCTACCGACAGAACGTGCTTGACTGGTACGTACGCAGATTCCACCTCTCTTCTTGGACAGGGACCTCAACCAGTTGAAGACAACCCCTCCAGAAGCCTTCTGCACATGTTGTATACCCCCAGCTGTTTCTGGAAAACTGGACCATTCTGCGGCTCCTGAAGATGTCTGCTCCTTCCTTACCACCCACTGGTATTGACCGCAGATAAGTAATGCTTGCAACAGTCCATTCAGGACCCTGCCTCACCGGATGGTGACAGTAATAGTTAACGCTACTTTCTGGTAGTTTAACCCCCCTTTGGTTCCATCAGAACAACAGATGATAGTTAGGCTTTAAGTCGTTAATTACTTAACCTAGCAGTAATTATCACCTTTATTTCCCCCAATTAGCTTTTTCCCAGGTAGCCTTCACCTGGCCTTTATGTTAGTCAGAACTTCTGTGTCATTTGGGATTAGCATAGGAGGTAGTACAGGGCCACCATGTTGTATTACTCAGTGAATATAACACGTGATTTACTAAACTATTCTCTGCATGCTTATTTCTTGAGTGTCATTGAGTTGTTCTTACGTAAACGCTGCCCACCAGAGTGAAGCCAGTAGACTCAGCTAGTTAAAGGCCAGACCACACACATTTTAGATGGCCGTAGACTTTGGTAGAGCCTGTATCACTAGAAACTCCTCCACTAGGTGAATTGAGCAAGCACATTATTCCATACCCTGCCACTGCTCTCTTAAGGATCGGAATGGAGCTGGAATTAATTGTGATTGATAGATCCCCTGTGGATACCACACCTGAGTATCCTGTCAAACAGCTAGAGCACTGTCCAACTCTCTGCCCACCACTCTCCTGAGGGCTGCACGAAAGGAGCGATGGGTACAGTTTCTACCTGTGCAGCTGGGATTACTCAGAAGTACATGCTAGGGAATTCAGTTTCTGGCTTACCTTTTGCGAGGCTGTATTTTGTACCTATCACCTATGCAGTGCTCTTGGAAGTGAGGCGTGCAGAGAAGGTTGAAAAGGGTAGCTTACGCCTCCAAAAGTAATTCAAACTGTGAATCCATTCCCTCTGCTGCACTTGACCGTTCTGTTACTATTTAGGGCAGAGTTCATACTGCCTGCAAATCTGAGAGGCCTCACCCCTCAGAACACCCAACACCGTTATTACCCCCGCTGATTGCGATTGCCCCTCCCCCCCCTTCTTCTTTGGTGTAGGCGTTAAGAAGAGGAGAATCCATCCCCTACAAAGTCACTAGTCAGTGGCTTCATGACCGCATCACCAAATTACAGCAGTCTTCATTTAGTCAACAGCCCAGAGAGAACACTTCATGTGCCAAGGACAACAGCAACGGCTACCAACCATTACCACAAGAGGGACGGAGTATCCAATCGAGCAAGTTAGCAACAGGTAAACCATTGTATAAGGGTCATTCCATACGCAGGGCCATGACAGTGTCTCTGGATTTTTTTCCCCTTCGACAGGCCACCAGACCTGTCTTATACATTGGCCGTGTGCCAGTTAAACACTAAGGCGCTTCATTGACATCATGACTCTGGCAAAAAAAAAACTGTAAAATTGGCCACTGCGGAAACCTCTTTTCTCCATAGTAACACAAATAAATTTTACATTGCTCTTAACCTCAAACATCGTTGGCCAAAGTTTTAAGTGAGCAGCCCTAACTCATAATAGAACCT
The DNA here is from genome assembly GCA_029891345.1 of Dryococelus australis. Classification (NCBI taxonomy): domain Eukaryota; kingdom Metazoa; phylum Arthropoda; class Insecta; order Phasmatodea; family Phasmatidae; genus Dryococelus; species Dryococelus australis. The sequence goes on from CM056993.1 coordinate 86,975,809, forward strand.
CCCCATTGGGCATGCATCATATATATATATATATATCTTTGCACCTCTAAAAATATTTGTTTCTGTGCCATGTTGTAAAGTAACAGTCAAATGTTGCTGGGTATTTTAAACAAAGAATTTAACATTTATGTAAAAAATACTGTTCATTTACAAAATGGCACGAAAACAATCATTTTTAAGTAAGGGAAAGTTACTTCTGCAGTTGCAAAGTATCGGCGGTTGATGGTAACTTTAATTTTTGTCCTGTACAACTGTCCTTCTAGTAGCCATTTTGTTGCATTAGGTGAAGACAGTTGGAAGATTAAGTTATAAATTCAGTCTTGAATTAAATTTTCCCCTTCCCTTTTATCCTTTGTAATAAAATTCAATAAAATCTAAACATTCCATTGTATGAAAAAAAAATTTGTTTGTTTTAGAGGTCAGTCCTTTTTTCGTCCACATGTTACATTGAAAGATGTATTGTTACTGTTTTTTCTCCCTTTAGTTCCTGAATCACCCAGTGCGGTAAAGGCTCTTGTCATGTCTGGAGATTCAATTTTGGTAAGCTGGAAACCACCAGAGCAGCCGAATGGCATTGTGGTTCAATATACAGTCTATGTGCGAGAGATCTCAGATGATGGCAAAGAGGTAAAAATTTATGTATTTTTTGTATTATATTTTTAGATGTGTCATTAACTAGTTAAATAGATTTAATATATGTGAGTGGAGTTTACTATGTTTAAAATTCATGTTTTTTTTTCTCTACTATAGAATCATGCAAATAAATTTTTGTCATTTTTAAACCGTGTGAACTTCTGCAGATTATCATGATAATTTAATGTAATTATCATTACTCTTTGTGTGATATACATATTATTCCTCAGTACAGCAAATGTGATTTAACACATGATGTTTCTAAAACTAGGCCTGATTAATGAGTGATAGGCATGCTGTGTACATGTACAAAACAACTGTATAAATAACTAATAAGTGATGTACAAGTCTCGCCAATACTGAGAAAATAACAGATACAAATTTCTTGATTTCATCTCAAGATAATTTTACTATCTCTGGGGGTTTGAGATTTAACCTTTGTTAGTCAGCATGGATGATAAGAATCTTGATGATCAGAGTGTCCTGAATCTTTTTTACGAAATTATGTCCAGCAGTCCTTATTGCTTAGCCATGGGATTTACGCTGGCACACTGCCAGTGTTGTTTGGAACAAGAACTGTGCACTTTGTCAGTAAGAGTGGACATTGAACTGTTCTTTCACCGAGGCCTTGATGCCACTGTGCTGCGAGATAATCAACTTTGACATTGACAAGGGGAAAAGGAAGAGGCCAAGTGTTTTGAAAGCAATCCCCTAAGAGTCCTTGCTATGCCTGATAGTTGGATTTCCTTAGGGAGGATGGGAGGACTGGCCATTGGAACATAAACATAGCAGAAATTTCCCCTTACTTTTATTTTATTTGTTTTTAGCAAGTGTCAGTTTTCAGTTTATCAGCTGGAGGATATGCTGTTATTTTGTGTGACACTTTGTATTCGACTATACGTTGAAAATCAGATGTAGATGTATGGAAGGAAAACTATAAAGGGTTGATCCTGGTTGAATGTACGTCTTGTCTAGTTTTGTGTTTGTATCTGATATTTCATTTGCATTGAAAAAATTTTAGTTGAAGTGGGTATTTTCTTTAAGATTACTTTTAGTTCCCCGAAAAAACTGTTTTTGTGCATTAAATCAAAATTATAGTCAGTAAAAAGTTAAAGCCTTTTAAATGTTTATTGATATTAAAAATAGTGAACATTTTAATTTAGGATGCAAACTGTATTAACACCAGATAAAAAAAAACAGGATTCTTGGTCTTGTCTCGATTCTTGAGAATTTTTTTTTTTCTCTCTTGATCTCATCTTGAACATGATAAAGTACTTCTCGCACACCTCCACAACTGATGGAGTTTAAGAAAGACCAGATAACAGTATGATGAAATCTGATAAGATTCTGAAGGTGACATTTTTCTGTGTTGAAAGTGAGCAAACATTCTTCTGTTATTATGATATTGCAGTCACCATGGAGAAATGGGGAAAGAGAGCTAGAAATGAAAAGAGCTGGAGAGACATTTTGTAGAAATTGTGTGTGTATTTTCCTCACCCCCTTCTTCATAATCTCGTTCGTACTCTTTCTCCTGGCAAGATTAATCCTCAAATCCAGTAATGGTTCTTAATGTTGAAATACAGCAAAACCTCATTAATTCAAAGTGCTTGGGACCTAATTTTTCTGACTTCGAATTACATAATTTTAAATTATTGAATTTTAAAAAAAGTTTGTTTATGTGTTTTAAAGAAATGCACATTTTCTCTTTCCAAAGTAAACAAAACTACAGCCTTGGGAATAACTCCCTCTCAATGTTACAACCATGTTTTGGGGAACCATAAAATTTTTGGTTTATAAAAGGCAAAAATGTGAAGAATATAGCCCGAAAAATAAGTTTGTTGCATTTATCTTTGTCATTAACTATATGTTCACGTGCAGTAAAATATAGGTGTTATAATTGTTGCCTTTAATTCCTACGGAAAAAAAAAAAAAAAAAAAAAAAATTGTAAAGTTCGGTTCAAAACTGCAGCCTTGTGAATTAGTACCCTCTCGCTCCCTCTACTATGAATGCACTTCCAGCGAATGTTGTCTCAATTTCAGACTGCATGGCCGGCTAGCCGGGCGCTAGAGCCAAGTGCCTTACGCAAGGTAACTGTGCCTTACAGTTTCTGTGTCAAGCAGCACCCCGCGTTAGCAGGGTCTGGGCGTTAATTCTAAGTTTGTCGAAATGGAGCTCCTGATCGTGAAATAACGATTTACGTCATATTTCCGGGTTTCAGAATTCAAAGTTAAAGATGACTTCTCGATTCTCGTGAGAAAATGATTGAGAGCACTCGATAGTTCTATGTTGTCGAAAGCCACGTCTGGATCGGAAAGTGGAAATTCAACATGGCGGGTGAGAAGTGTGGTGGCATATCATATGTTTTCATACTTCTTAAACATAATACATAACATACAAAATGTTACAATATATGTGAAACATTATTATACGCATCTAATTGATCTAATTGTTATGTTCGGGTGTCTGAAGTTATATTTCTGTATCATGAGTTTATTATGTAGCGTAGCAATGGCAGAGAGGTTATGTGTTTCTATGAGCATCGTGTTGGTGTTGTCGGAATAATGAATTGGTAGTTAATTATTTGTGTATTTGCTTTCTTCAAGCATAGTTGGTCATAGTGCATTTTCTTGAGTGAAATGTGTAATAGCTAGTTCTTTTTCTTAAACGCCATGTGCAATGAATTGACTAATATAATTTACGTAGTTAAGTTTGTTCAGGAGACGTGCACAGTGTTGATTTTACTGAATAATTCTGCAAATAATTTATTTAATGCTTGCGACGAACAAACGCTATTTTAGTGAAGTACACATGTAAGGATTAACCTAGAAAAACACGTGTGCAAAAGGTTGCGATGTTAACAAACAGTAAGTTTGCATGTTTTGTAAATAATATAATTGTAAAACATTACTATGATTATTTCAATGCACGTGGCCTGAATAAGCCGTACTTTCCACACTTTTGTAGTGCGTGAATAATGTTTATTTGTCTATATCGTAAATGCAACTCTTATATATAAGGTTAACTGTGGATAGTGTGTGTGTATACTGCTGCATCTGTATGAATACAAACAGGGACATATGTATTGCGTTTTGTTTTTCATTAAAGTTACAATAATGTAAATGTTATTTCCATACGAGCAAAATTTACCACTGCTCCATCGAAACAATATGCAACTCAAAATGCCACACATACGGAAGAGCATCAAAATAATGTTGTCTCACGAAAGACGTGATAAACTAAAGCCCCCGCCCCCCCGCCACAATTCCTTATACGTACGTGCAATAAAAACTAATGAAATAGGCAGCTTCTATCATTTTATGAATAACTATATAAGCTACAGTCTTTGTGTATGAAGCACGTCACTTCACTAGTAATGAGAATTCCTGCATTCCTACAATAAATCAATTACACACTGTATTATGTAAGATTTGTTGTTTAGGCCTAACGTAATTTTCTAAGAAAACTTTATAGTTGTATTTATTAAAATTACATTTTGTGTATCGTCTTTTATACATTTCGTTACATACATCACAGTTAACGTTAATTAAAAGGACTGTTAGAGTGAAGAGGTAATACTATGTAACAAATTATCTCATCTGTTAACAGTGGTTTTTATACTTCAAACAGTATGTTCCTTTAAAACGAGTAATATTTTCAACAGCCAACCTGTGTGTATAACAAATAACCATTGACTGTGTCACCATTTTTCTCAGCCAAGCGTCTGCGATGAGATTGTAGCCATATTGAGTAATTTTACTCTAAATATCCCATGTTACGCTTTAATAAATGAAATAGTATTTGTTTTAAATAAGACAATGTACAAATAATAGATATATGTATGTGCACTTTTATGCATTAAATAATCACTTTAAATGCACAGTTTATAAGAATAGCATAGCTTTATTTTAATCATACATTATTGCAGGCACAGCCTGTGTTTGCATTCGTCACGTTGCCTGCCTAAATACCAGCAGGGAGGGGAAGCGAGTTGTTGTGGGGTGGTCGTTAAAACCCGATGATTGCAGAGATAGCAGTGTTGCCAGATCTACTAAGATTTCAGTAGATATACTGGATTCCATAACAATCTACTGAAATACTGAAAACAGTGTAAAATCTACTGGAATTTTCGGTCTTCATAGTACAATTTTTTTTAAATTTAGTAATTTGCTAGCATGGACAATACAGTATTCAAAATCGTTGTAATTTTACAGTGCAGTGCTACTTTGGTTGGCAATTGCGTAGTTAACTTGTACTAAGGAAGTCCAGCAAGGTTAACAACAATAAAATAAAACAAAGAATTAAATGTTTGCATATTTACTTTTTAATAAACATAATAGATTTACATTGGTAAGTAAATATGCCAACTTTTAGTATTACATCCTAGTAATAACATGTAAAATGTACAAGTAAATTATTTCCAGTAATTTTTATCCTACATGAGATATTTTTCAGTGATGAGTTCTGGTGGTACTGAAGGGGAAGACCCATTGTATACGTATTTCACATTCTTTTGAGGGGAATTACCTTAACCTACCAGTTCCATTTCATACAGTTCAGTTGAAGCAGTGTAGTTTGTTATTATGCTTAGATTGAAGTGCTCTGCCAAACTGCCTAGTTATACAATTGATAAAAAATGCACAATTTTTATTTTGCAATGGCTATTGATGCTAAACCGGGTTGTTCCAGCAGTGACAGTTCAGTGCTTACAAAGAAGTGAAATATATCTTCAGAAGTATTGTATTAATTGGGAGACAGTTGACAATTCCTGATTTTAGTGGGTGGCTTTCTAAGAGTACGAAGGGCGAGGGCTATGCATATTGCAAAGCATGCATGTGCGATTTAGCTGTGAGTGCTGCAGGCAAAACGGATATTGAAAAACACTCCAAAGGTAATAAACATCTTACTAGTATCTCTTCACTTTCTAAGCAGCGGACACTACTTGATATACCTTCTTTAAAAAAGAATGTGAAGTTGGAAATGAAAGTGAAGGAAGGGGAAATTCGATTGGCAGCTTTCCTAGCAGAACACAATTTGCCCTTCAATGTTATGGAACACCTTCCTCAGTAATAGTATCTGTTTGCCCTGATTCAATTGTAGCTAAAAATGTGGTTTGCAAAAGAACAATGGCAACAACTATTATTACAAATGTAACAGGAAAAACCAGTAGTGATGAACTAAACAAATTTCTGTAAAAAAAATAAATTCTCCATCATAGTATATGAAAGTACTGATATGGGTTGCACCAAACATTTTTGTTTAGTTGCGAGAATTGTAAAAGACTGCACTGTAAGTGATGCTTTCTTAGGACTTATACAGTGCAAGAGGCCTCTGCTGACAGTTTGTACAGGCATATGACCAAAACATTAACGGAAGCCGACATTCCTTACAAGGACAATATGATAAGGTTTGCATGTGATGGAGCAAATGTGACGACTGGTACACACAATTCACTTTCTACCATACTAACTCATGACATTCCAAACTTATTTACTATGAAATGTGTATGTCACTCATTTCATTTGTGTGCAAGCTATGTGTGCATGAAACTACCAAGGGCAGTAGAGGACCTGGCAAGAGATGTGTACAATTACTTTCAATGTAGTCCAAAATGCATTGGCAGCTTAGCTGAATTTCAAGAATTTGTTAATATGAAACCTCATAAGATGTTGTATCCATCTCAAACACGGTGGTTGTCATTGCAGGCAGTAGTGTCCCAACTTTTGGAGCAGTATGACACACTTAAACTCTTTTTCACAGATGCTGTTTTTACTGATCGTTTGCAAGCCGCAGAAACTATTTTGAACATGTTAAATGATCCAGTTCAGAAACTGTATCTTATTTTTTTGAGTTTGTGCTTGAAATCTTTAATAAACTAAACAGACAAATGCAATCAGAAAAGCCGCAGATACATTTGTTGCATACAGTTATGTCATCGACAGTCCGTACTCTTTTTGACTGTTTTATTTTGGAACACCATCTGAACTCAACTGCAATTGAAAATGTGCAATTTAGAAATCCAAAATACTTCTTGCAACTTGAAAATATGTATCTAGGTGCGAAAGTCAATGCACTGTTGGCGAAAGGCATCGACAAGTTAACAAACGAAGCACTTCATGGCTTCCGAATTCGTTGTTTACATTTTTTTTACCGAGGCAGCAAGTCAGATATACAAACTTTTTGAATTTGATAACACTGTGCTAAAAGAACTGGAAGTTCTTGATCCAAAATGTGTTTTAAAAAGGAAACTTCCATTATTTGCTCATCTTGCCAGCAAATTTCCAGCTATTGTTCTAGAAGATAAGCTACAATCACTGAATATGGCATGGCAACTTTTAAGAAATCACAAATTCGACTTTGATGAAAATGTGTCTGCAGAAGAGTATTGGTTTAATGTCAAAAAACTTAACGCAAGTGATGGTTTGCTGATGTTCCCTTGTTGAATTTCATTTGTTGAGGCTTTGTTGTGTTTGCTATATTCCAGTGCAAACGTGGAAAGAATTTTTTCAGCTGTCAACATGATAAAAACAAAGCAGCGGAATAGGCTTTCAACATAAATTTCTCGTTGGACTCCTCCATACAAAAATAATGCTTAAAATTCCAAGTGCTTTGACTTTCCAATTAGCAGTGAATTAGTAAATAAAATTACAGCATAAATGTATGATGCAAACTGAAATCACCAGCTAATGGATGTAATGGATATGTTAAATACAGCCAACATTGTAATTTCTACTTACAACTTCAGTGTACTTTTAAAGCAAAGTATAATATTTTTAACTTTGCATTTTGCATAATGTATTTAATAAAGTTTGAAACAATTAAACAATAATAATGGTTGTAAATGTAAAAAACTTGCAAATTATATATTAATTGTTAGGTTTAGTAAGTTCTGGTATATTGTTTTCTGTTTTGCATAATGTTAGGTAAATTGTCAAGAAATTAATAGAATATTATTGTACTGAAAATATGAGGTAAACAAACTTGTAACTTTCCATAACAGTTGAGTGTACTTTTTTTTACCAAACTAACTCTTCTGCAATTTTGTTATTAAAACCCCTTGCAATTGATAAAATCCATGCAATTTTTTTTGGTTAGTTTAAAAGAAATTTCTGAAATAGTCATAATTGTGAATACATTATAAGGATAATTTGCTGTTTTGTTTAATTTATTTTCCACATTAAGTGTTATTTTGTGCTCTCTTAAAAATCTACTGATTTTTCATTAATTCTACTGAAATTTCCAAAAGTCATCTGGCAACACTGCGAGGTAGTGAGGTCTCGAACCTGTAGTGCGCTTAGAATAGTATTAGCTATTTGGCCACATTTTGCTCGGCCGATCGTTTTAAACGGCTTGTCTCGATCGGCAGGAAGCTGACTGTCGATATCGGCATTGAGATCTGCTGATAGATTTCCGCTAACTTGGAGTAAACGCCCTGGCCTCTGAAAAGGTCTCTCCCTTCTTCATTGTCTTCCCCCCTCCCCCCGAACCATCAACTGGCAATAGGCTGTCCGCCATCCCTCCTCTTAGCCAGGCTGCCCACACTGCTTCACTCCCTTCCTCCATCCATCCTCCAGCCACGCCCACACGGCTAATCTCCTTTCCTCTCCTCTCTCATGCCATGGCAACACCGCTCTAAGCTCTCTTCCACACCCATACTACGTATCTTTTTCATCTCCCTTCTCTCTTTGTACATCTTCCTATCATCTGCATTCTTGTCCCCTTGCTCCAAACACCCCCTTCAACTATGTGGTAACTGTCACAACATGCAACCCGGAAGTTTTTTTCTTACTCTCCCTAATTTCCTGCAGTGCATGGCACTAGCTGGCCCATCTTTTCTCCTCTTCAGCGGGTGGAAGAGGCGACAAAAACCAGTCAACAGAAGTGACAACTACATCACTGTGGCGGACGGTGGGAACTGCTTCGGCTGATTACTGCGCCGCCACCCATTGCTGGTTTATGTGCGCGCACCCACGGCAGTGTAGGCGATGCATGTTCATTATCATAATTAGTATAGCTTTGATTAATTAATCTGAACTTCACATACACTTTGGGATGAAATCCAACTTCGAATTACATAAAAGGCAAATTTTGAATTGCCCAAACTTAAAAGCACAGAAAATTGTATTCTTCTGTTTGGGGGTGAATAAACACTTCGAATTATATATGATTTAGAATTAATCGACTTCGAATTAACGTGGTTTTACGTATATTATGTCAGTATGGATTTGTCAGAAACAGAACACAAAAAAAAAATTAAATTAGTGTGTGTGTTTATCTACAAAAATAAATTTACTTCCAGTAATATTGAGCATGTACGTAGCATTGTCAATATATAATGACCTGTTAATATTTGCAGATACTGTGCATGTTGAACCTGAAGCTTGACCGTAGGGAGGGGAGTGAAACATTTAACACTAAGATGGAAGCTAGAATGTTTACAATCGAGAAGTGTGTTTGAATTCCCCTTTTCCTACCCCTGTTGGGGTATCTGTTCTTTACCACCTTGGTTAGTAGACCGGCCCAGGCTAGCTCGGAATGAAACAAAATCTAAATTCCAGCTAGGTCGTGGTTCCTCCACATTGGGAAGTTGATTGGGTTCTAGAATTTCTTCACTTTGGCCTAGACCAAGGGAAAAGAGAGGTAAACCCTTGAGCGAAAAGAATGTGGCGCGCTTCTAGACAAGCAGCCTGGGACATACACACACTCAGATACTTCAAGGTGAAATAGGAAGTCAGTTTTGTGGGGGACAGAGGTGGTTTTCACCTGGCATAATGGACAATAACGATTTATTCCCTTCCCGGGAGTCGACCATTCTAAATAGTGTGCTGCACTTTTCTTATCTCCTGGGGTGGAGGCGATTACATATCTTATCGCCTCTGTGTGAGGCGCTGTAGGTTGCTGCAATGTCGTAGAATGAGTACTGTTCTCGTACAGCGAACCCTTGAACTTGTTTATCTGTGTTAAAGATGTCAGTTGCTCTTCTGAATTTAAACTTCCCGCATTTTTCTCAACCACATGTAATGGTTGACGTGATGTTTATAGATCCTGTAGGCATGTGATTTAATATAACAATGTGATGCAGACTTCCCCAACTGAGAGTAGGATGCTCGATGATGGGGTGAAGTCGCAATTAGAAAGCGCATGCCAACTGTGCAGGAATGTGCCATGCGTCAATGCATTCATTCCTTGCAAAGAATAATTGTGATTACACTTTAAAATTGTTTTGTAATATATGCAGAAGCTTAGTTATGAATTTTAAGCAGTGAATTTGGGTAATTTTGTGATAATTTAGAAGGTGTTGCAATGATTCTTTAATATGTATTCAAAATACTTACACATTGTACAATACTATGAAAATATTTTATCTAGATTGAGCCAAGAAGCCAGAAAGTTCCTCCATTTCAAATGAGTTATGAAGCCACAGACCTAAAGAAAGAAGAACGTTATGATTTTTGGGTTACTGCTTCAACTGTCATTGGGGAAGGACAACCTTCGAAGCCTGTGTCTCTGTCACCAAGTAACAGAGGTAAGTTATAAGTTTTATAATTATGAATATGGTTTAAAACTATTATTTTTGGTGATGAGTTTATTATCGAAAACTTGAGTTGAATGGAGTCAAACTAATGAAGATTGACTCATCATTCAAATCCAGTTTTTTCCGAGTAGGCATCGAGCTAATGAACTTGAAAGTCAAGTCACTGTGTTGTTAGGTTTATAAACAAACAAATATTTGCACGTAACAATCATTTTTTGTGTCTCGCAAATCAATAATTTTGCGTCGCCAAACAGTTATAGTTGCATCGTATGGCAAACAACTCTTCTTCATGCTTTGATGCACTCTGTTGTTGTTTGGGATGTTCTGCAGCGATAAAATCCTACGAGTCATGACACGCCACTTCCTCTCTCCTACCATCTGAATGGCGGCATGGCGGGCGACAGATAACATCAAGATCTACAGGTACAGTCTCAGCACGACACAATTCATACAACCATACAACGTATTTAAACATGAAAAGCCACTTTATCTCATGGCTCATCACATCTTCAGCATAGATATGCTTTTGCCATTATTTTGCTCATAATTACTGTTTTAAAAACTTATACACGAAAAAAAAAGAAAAACAGTTAATGTAAACTGCTTGTCTGCTTGCTTGGCAACATGCAGCACACAGACCGGCCTGACAGCTACCCTCTCACTCCACTCCTGCGACAACTGTTATTTTATTTTTATTTTTATATCAGCGTCAAGTGGCTGACAATACTGTTCCTTTATACCTTTTCCGCCTACCGAAATCATTCATTCTTCGACGGGAGGGAAAAGGCTGTGCTGTGAATCTTTTAACCAAGCTAATGATTATTCTTATGTGTAGAAACTACTGTAGTCCCAAACAATTTCATTGATAAACCATGACTACAAGAGGAGGGAGGAGTTATAGTCCAATCACAGTTACTTCCAACGTTTCTGATGCCCTACTTAAGTTCTACTTCCAGGATAGTTCTCCGCCCTTTTGCAAACAAAGCTTAACCGAGTCAATAAAATTAAGCTACAGTGCTCACCACATTTGTGCGCACTCAGTGTAATAATATTTTGCAAAAGAACTTTTTCTTACTAGGCATTACCAACCCACCTATTTTCTCTATTTTTATTCATATTAATTATAAATGAAATATTTCAGTTACAGATAATATATCAGTTAAAGTTCAGTTTACCAAAGATAAGTTATTTTTTAACATTAATACAAGTATAAAATGCTTGTGATATATGACATATTTAGGAAATACCAAAAAATGTCATACATGGGGTACATATTTACGTTAATATTGCGAACACGATTTTAACTCAAATTTTATAATGAACTCAACTTGACTCGACTTGAGTTTCATACAGCTCGACGCTACTCGAAACTGTAAAAATCAAACTCACCCAACACTACATGTGTGATATTGTTAATTTTGAGGATGAAAAAATATAATATCAGCGTTAGAAATCTGATTTAATCAGTGAACTAGATATACTTTACTAAGTGTATCAAAAAGCAGTTAAAAAAAAAAAAAGAAAAGAAAAAAAAGGAGATTGTGTCAATATGATGTAGCTAAAGCAGTTTTGATATTGTAGACAGTCGTATGATAAATTGTTTCCCCGTAAAATAATATATCATGCAGTTTCAGTTTATTAAAAAATATATATATATATATTTGTTACACAATGTAAAGCTTGAGTTGTAACTTGCATGTATTGTTTACAGTGCCTGCGAAAATTGCTTCATTTGATGACTCATTCACTGCCACCTACAAGGAAGATGTGAAGCTGCCTTGCCTGGCTGTTGGATTACCATCTCCAGATATCAAATGGAAAGTAAAAGGTGTGGCATTCCAACAAGATGAACGCCTGCGCCTCCTGCCTGATGGCTCTCTGTTCATCAAGTCAGTTACCAGACAAGATGCTGGAGAATATTCATGCTCTGTAGAGAATTCTTTTGGTCATGACACCATCACTCACCAACTTGTTGTACACGGTATGTGTTTGTGACAAGTATTCTGTTGTAACTATAATTACATAACGAATAGCTATAGCTAAAAAAAAACTAGTGTGTATATTTTAATACTGTGCTGCTCCTTCCTTGCTTTGATAAAGACTTAGTATAGCAACAGCAAGTGTCTGAGAGTATTATTCCTTTACAGGATTATCCTGAACTACAGGGCTACAAATTTTGTGAGAGGATTCTTTATGAAAAATGGGGTAGAAAACATAATTTGACGTATGTAAAACTATGCAAGTTGAAACAACAAATTTGTGGTTGTTTCTGAAGTTTAACAATGGTATTGGTGTGGTGTAAGTAAATTTGGATTTTGATTGGATCGCCATTGCCTACAATGAACATGAAAACAGTAACCAATAATAAAGAAAACAATATACGTATAGATGAGAAAAACAAGTAAATAAAAATGTGATAGTATAAATAAGCAAATTTATGGATCAAGAGACGGTGATCCAGTTAGTCAGCAAGAAACACAGAAATGAGGACAGCACAACTATGATAATATGAAAACAGCAAAACCACAAGCAAAATACACACTGCAGTAAGTCAGAATAAATTAGGGATGGGCCGATACCACATTTTGCCAATATGTACCAACGATACCGATTCTCAGCTGCCGATGCTGCCGATTACAGCGCTGCTGATACCAATTTTGTTAAGTACAATCATAATTCCCAATTCCCAATATTTGGAAATACTTTTTAATACTTAAATTTAGGTATTCAGTTTTGTGAACATTTTGTGTTAGGTGTCTACAGCATAGAAATGAAATATAACTCTAATTTTAATAATAAATAATAAGATAGACAATTTAACTGGGCAAATAAGTGACTTATCAGTCAGGGAAAAACTGTTACCAGACAATACAGCATTTTTTATAAACTGAATTCATTGATGTCAATCTGATGCAGACTTGGATTTCAGATCTGAGAAATACCATAAATAACCTCAACACGCATGTTTGTTTAAACCAAACGACTAAAGATGTCATTAAAAAGAATGTATTAAATCAACTTAATATTAAATATTCACTTAAAATTGAGCAAAAATTTGGTTATTTTTATTAATATTTTAGCGTAGCATTTCTTCGTCGGCTGAGCCATACCCAATCCCTTTGTTAAAATGACAACTGATATATTTGTGACAATTTTTGCCAATTATTACTTGCCGAGACTTATTCAGACCTTTAAAAAAATTGGGAATAAAAACTAGTTAATCTATTTGCAAAATATCAGAAACTATATGAGATGAAATAACATATTTGTGAATAGTGTTAACTTCATTTTATGTCTGCCATTTGTGAACACCCAGACAACATCGAATGTAATTAAAAAAATAGAGGGTACCATGTTTTTAACCCAAAAATTCCTAAGCCGTACTTTAGTTCTAAACAGTAACATTTAAAAAAATTTGGTTGTAGATACATACGCTGCAAAGTTACTGTGTTACTGTGATAAAAGACGGACAATGTTGGTGGTTTCGGACTAATCCTGACGTTTTACATTTAATTCATTAAATAAAATGTGTACATAATACGCGATGAACAATTTAGGAATCTACCTCCTTAACTATGTGATGTAACACCGATAGCGCCTGCTGTAGTTTACACGTACAAAGCATAGTGTACATTCGTGAATTTAGGTAATTTATTGTGACTGTTCAATGAAACCATTGAGTTGTGGATTGCCTACCTGCCAGGCCACTCGCTTTCTGTTTTGAATGATGTCGCTACACAGATTTCTCGCAAACAGTTCACCTGAGAGTATTTGGACAAGACAACCTTTTTTGTTAATGTAGACGTGCTGATTAATAAATTCATGCAATAAATCACTTCCAATTGTTTGTCAACATGATTCATGCAAACACAGGGTTGCAGACCCCATTTCCCCAATGTAAGGGGATGCTATTACCAACCACGTTTCTCAAGGTGAACAATCTCCATTATACAAAACACTATTCACAGATTCGTCGCTTAGTCGCAAGTAGTTTCTAAAATATTCAACTTAAGGCATTTCAAAATCCGACTTTTGGGGCCGCATAGCTCCCTTAATAATCAATTTTGGAATATGTGGTTCATACATGTTCATCTTGGTTCATACATTTTCGTCTTATATTTTCGTAAGGAATCGTCTGCGGGTGTTTGTCAGTGTCTTGCAGACTCACCCTGTGTGTGTGTGTGTGTGTGTGTGTCTACATACATACGTACATACATACATATGCAATCACAACGCTTGCCACATTTAATATTTAACATGCACTAATGTTTACAGCCTCACATTATTTTTTATTCCAAAATCCATAGTTTGTGTTCTTTCTTTTTGTTTGCAAGTTACGGAATTGTGATTTAGAATTGACCTTTGAAGAATTACAAATCATTAAATGTTTATGTTTTTGAGCATCTCAATCTCGTATAACTATATCTGCTCTCTCACACATAACAAATATAATGGCGGTCCAGTTCCATTTGACTCACTCTGCTGTTTCCAATAACTTAGGTACCTCAGTCTTGGAACTGCCATGAGGCTATGAAATAAATATGTATAAGCATGCCAAAACCGCAAAAAACAGTGTAAACGATTTTATCATAACTTTGTACCTGCCTGAACAGTTAATTAACAAATAATTCAGTTGTTTCAAGTTTTCAGTCAGGGAGGAAAATGCTTATTCACACGGCATCAACATCCAGCCGGTTTCACAAACATAACTTCCATAAAGCAATTTGTCTCAACTTTAAGTCAGAATATTAATATGTATTTCAATATCTTCTGAAAGGTAAAATTCACATTTATTTACAAATCACACACTTCAAAATGTTTTTATATTACATAAAACTGTTGATAAAAACTAACAGCTACTAGCGTAAACTTGACAAATGTGACACACTGTGTAAACAAACAACCCCCTGTCAGCACTCTCTTGTGATAGGCTGTTATGCACCATTCTGCTTGTAGATTGCTCCTCCCTCTGTACAGGTAAGCAAAGGCAGTGAAATGCAGTGCTGTTTTGCCCCTGCTGAGTATTTAGATTGTGCACCTCACAAATCCTTGTGTCTCGTTAATAAAAATATTATTTGCATAAGTTTTTGTGTATGCACTGTTATTATTTTAAAAAATAGATGTATATATATTCTGGTAAATCAACTGAAAATAAACAATAGCTTAAAATTCAGAATACATTAGGGTGTTTCTAAAATGCAATCAGAAAATGTAAATCCATCAGCAAGCAATATCATTCAACTTCACTTTCCACAGCATCAATTGGCAATATTTTATGAAAACAGTTTCCATGAATGCAAATTGCGAAAATCATTATAATATATTAAAAAATTAAACTGTGTATCCAAAATACACAATTATGAAATTTTTGAAATCACCAATTTCATAGTTCCTTTATGCAACAAAGAAACTACCAAACCTAATCTAACCCAAACCACAAAAAAAAAAAATTTACAATTACCTGACCTTAGTAACGTAATGTGCTACTCTAAGACCTCTAGTGTGAATATCATAGGTCCTGCCTCTTCGCTTAGTGTGACATCTGAGTAATGTCTGCCTCTTCGCATACTTGAGACTTACATTTATAAAAATTTACTGTTTGCCAGGCCAGTGAATTGAACCAGCAGATCTCAGCTATCCCTACCCCCTTCCCATGTGTGGGAAAGTAACTGTCCATTGAACAAACCACAAAGTGGAGCTTCTCACTGTGTTAAATTTTACATACTATTACTTACCAAAATGAAACATGTAATACTGAGGCAGTAAAAAATTCTGTGCCATTGAGAATCGACTCACTATTCTGTAAACAATACGTTTTTTACATATTTTTTTGCATTGAAATAAGGCATATCCCTGGTATGAAGACTTGTCTAAAAGAAGTGAACTGGCTACTGGGTGTTGACAATGTCCAGGTGTAGTGTGTATTCCTGTAGTGTAAACTAAATGGAAGTTGTTGATCTTGCTGCTAGCAGTTACTTATCTTATACCATCAGCAGGATGGTCAAGCCACCATTTGGAGACATAATTGGCCAAGTGCATAAGCAGCCTTCTGTACCTTCCCTGGAATCAACCATTAACTTTTAGTGTGAGGGAAGTGTGATTATATCATTTTTATCTAAATATGACACATCTTATTCCAGACTTGAAAAAATCTAGTGGTCGTCACCTTGTCAGTAGTTTTGCTTTAGCAGTCATAAGTGATAGCATTTATATATATTTTTAATAAGGCATGTTCGTTTAGGACATTTTTCCAAAATTAATAGGAAATGTCGTACAATGAGAAAAACATGTAGGGATGAAACAAGAAAGTGTGACTTTTTTTCCATTATGTGCATTCAAGTTGTAATGCACAGTATAGAGTATTATTAAAAATGTATAGAATTTTGCTATAAATTCTGTGAATAGCTTCAGTTTTAGATTTTGCTCTACTTGAAATAAATTTTGTTTAATTTAGGTTATTGGTATCATTATTCTGACATGTTAAACTAAGATAAAAATCCTGCTGAAATACATGTACAAAATATAAGTAGCTTGTAGGGGAATGGAAATGTGGGAGTGTTTTTATATTTTGGGTTGTCATATTTTTGGATCACCATATCTTTGTGATTTTTATAGTTTTGAGGTTTTCTTATATTTGGGTAACTTAACTACTTTTCAAGTATCCACTACATGATATTTAATCTAGAATCATTTAATTTAAGTAAACTATCATGTAGATTTTTCTTGGCATATTGTTATATAAGTGAATTCTATTTAAATTTGCGTTAAAGAAAATTTTATCATATTAGTTTATGGAAATTATTTTCTTAGCTTTGAAGACACGTTATTTCATGAAACATTGTAGTGGTGTCATGTAATGGCTGAAGGAGGTGTATGCTGTAGCACAGTGCAGGTGTTTGACATGATCACACTGCTTATCTTCCAGCACCACCGCACTCACCCCAGGTGACGCTGACATCCACCACCACTACGTCCATCACCATGAAGCTGCGCCCCCACCCCACTGACACTGCTCCCCTGCATGGCTACACT
Organism: Dryococelus australis; assembly: GCA_029891345.1. NCBI lineage: Eukaryota > Metazoa > Arthropoda > Insecta > Phasmatodea > Phasmatidae > Dryococelus > Dryococelus australis. The sequence goes on from CM056993.1 coordinate 86,993,007, forward strand.
GTCCACTACAAGCCTGAGTTTGGCGAGTGGGAGACGGTGCAAGTGGGCAGTCAGGCGCAGACCTACACACTCGAAAACCTTTGGTGTGGCTCTCGTTACCAAATATACATCACGGCATATAATGGGTACGTTGTGTAAGACTATGCAAATGTGTGACGTACTAGACCATGTTTGTGATATATTTGTTCGTCAAAACAGAATTCACTTAAACCTTCTAATTCTGACATTCTGTTCTCCATAAATGTAATTTGCCATAAAAATTATCTTGTCACTTCAACGAACAACAGATGAGATCTGTTGTGTAGACTGCACTAGCTGAACTTAAATACTAGCTGATACCGTTATAGCTGATGCTAATTTCTCATTACTTAGTAGCACATAAAATAAATTCACAGATACAATTCTTTAAGTTAGTTAGCAAAGGCAGTTAAAATCAAATAAGAAGTTTGTGAATTTTTGTTTTGAAACTTGCAGACACTAACATGATATCTTGCGCCTGTGGCAGATTGCCGTTTAAAGTAATTAATTATATTTTACTGCAAAAAACTGGTAATTAAAATGTTTTTCATAAGAGCCTTTTATAATTAATAATTTAAAACCACGTTGTCTGCTTTTCCAGTACATACACCTGTCGCGAGTGATGCAGTACTCAGGCTCAATGCTTATCCATTATTAGACCACTAAAGATGTCGAATAGGATATAAGTTTATTCAAAGGATGTGTGTCTATTGAAATAAATTAATATAAATTCTCCGACTTCCTTGCAGGAAGTTACTGAAAATGAGCGTCACGCTTGTTAATACAAGTTTCTCAATGTTCAAACAGTTTTTGGCGATAATGGGAGGTAAAGTATATTCTTCTCTGCAAATAATTTTATTCGTGAAGATTTTTTCCAATGAGTTAAATTAGTATTTAGTTTCAAAATCATGTTTTCTTTACACCAGGTACAATTAAACACCAAATTTACGGGAAAAACAACCTTTAATCACAACAGAAAACATCTTCGCCAATAATAATTCCTTGTTAAAATATATTGCTTTAGGCAAAACCATTTGTTTTGAAATACTCCTGATGATGTGCAACTGTTTTGAGCAATGGATAATTTTGATAAAATTTCTATGAATACCAGGCAGACTGACTTGTTCTGCAGCCTTGCGTGTAAGGATTGGGGGCAGAGAGAGAGGACGTGCTTTTCCTTTTAGTAGACAACAGCTTCCCCTCTAGGTGGCATGTAAGGGAAGGAAGAAAGGTTCACTACTGTGAGAGAGTGAGGGGGGCATGGAGGGAGGGGGAGATGGAGTGTGGTTTGACAGGGGGAGAGGGAGAGCGAGTTGTAGAGGGGGAAGGTTGGGGGAAGGGAAGAGGGAGTGGTTGAGGGGCGGGTAGGGGGAGAGGAGGAAGGAGAGGGATGAAGGAAGGGGGTGGGGAGGGTGGATGGCGGTGAGGGAGGGGGAGGGGTGGGATATAGGGGGAAAAAGATGATGCTAGGATGCCACACTGGTTGCTAGGTAATCGCTTCCCCTCTCATCAGTCCTGTAAGGGGAGGGAGCAAACCAAACTCACATCATGTCATAGAACAGTGATAATCGGTGGTGCGTGTGATGTATTCCACATCCAATTACTAAATGTTTTGTATAAACAACTAGCTTATAAACGACTGTTGCAGGAAATCTTAGGTGATGGGACCGAAACATTATTTTGATCGGCGCAATATCCGATAAATGACACAAACGGGTAGCTTTATTTATATAGGAGTTTTGCTGGGATCACCAAAAATTACCTGTGAATATGGTTTATTGGTACATGCGTTTTCGTTACTCCACTGTATAAAAAACATATCTCACAATCTAGTATCACTTGAGAAGAGAAACTTGAAACTAGTTTCCTACGAGTCTCAAAACAAGAAATTCATCTCAAGACTACATCACCTGTTATGATCTCAATATGTGATGTGAGAAATGACTATGTATTAATACAGCCTGTAAACTTGTTTTAGAAAACTGTGATCATACAGCATCCAAGTTTAGATTCAGGTGCTGCAAAATTCATACTTGATTACAGTGTTTGGTGTTACCAGTTTCGAGTCCAACAGTCTCCTTACAATCAGTATATTTAAACTTCTTATTTGAGGTAAATGGGTTAATGTTATTTCATAACTGCAGTGTGCCATTTGTGTGTGTATGGGCTATAGTTGTTTTTTAGTTCAACACTTTCAAAATTAACATTGGAAAAATATTCTAGCATACATTTTGTTATGAATACTGACCAGAATATGTAGTCATGTTGGTAGTGAAATATGAAAAGTATTCCAGTGGATTAGTAGTTTATTGTAATGTATTGTGTGATATTGGTTCTATTTTATTTATATTGTCATTAACGTAAAGTCTTTTGTGATTATAGCATGTTTTTTCCACAATCTCACAGGGCCACTTCACCAGTGTAGGATACTATTCATTTTAGGTCCACTGCCATTGATTTTACATGTGGGAGGATGGACATAATAATATGGTTTTCAAAAGTGTTTAGTTTGCTTTACATCAATATATTTAGTTTACTACATTGTGTAATATTTTTCACTACAGCGAACAAATTAAATGTTTCAGGATTGGCACAGGTGACCCATCCGACATACTGAACACTCGAACTAAAGGATCAAAGCCAGTAATTCCAGAAGCAAGCCGTTTCATTGAGGTTTCCACGAACAGTATTACGCTGCATTTGAGTGCTTGGTCTGATGGGGGTTGTCCAATGCTGTACTTTGTAGTTGAGCACAAGAAACAGTAAGTTTTATATATGTACACTATTGTGCAGTTGACTTAGTTTTATTATTATGATCTCAGAAACCTTAAAGAAAGTTTATTTTTGACTTCATTTTTGCTTAGATGGGTAGATGTTGCATGCTTCATATGTCTATGGAAAATATGCCAGTATTTTAAATAATGATGAGCTTATACACAGTTTTACTGATTTGGATACTTCCAATATTTTCTAACCAGAATTGATGATAATCATTACTGTACTGATATCAGAAACATGAAATAATGGAAATATTCTCCTTTTTTTTTTTTTTTGTTTTTCCTAAGTACTTTGTAACATTATCAACACAATCAATGATGGATACGTGTATTAAGATTAAAATCAAATATGAAACATAATTTGAATAATAAATGTGGTTTTTTTTATGTAATGATGAAAAGAATGAAGAAATGTTATAATTGCTGCAAAAAGAGATTGGAAAACTAGTAGTAATTATTGAATTATATTTTTTTGAAGAATCAATTGATAATTGTATAATTTTTTTTATGAGGAGATGAATGGAAGAATAACATTTGTAAAAGGAATTTCGGCTTGCTAATCACATAGTTTATTCACATCTGATTCTGCTGAAATGTAACATCTGGCAATCCAACGTGTGCCTGAAGGACGAACTTCTAGTCCATGTAGAACATCAGAAGCTGGGGATTTCAGTAAAAGGAAGGAACACACCTGAAAATCTTCTGGTACCATTTAAGAAGTTGTTAGAGCTTAAATGTGGTGCCCTGAGGTATACTGAGAATATCAAAAATACATTGACAGAAGCTTTACATATTTGCTTCAACATGGGACATCATGGGATTCTGGGAAAAACAAGGTTTTACAGGTTAGAAGAGAAAAGTTTGTAATTACCTTTGTGACAAAAATTTGGTTTAAGTTTTAGTAAAATGCAATGAAAAAACGTTGAGGTTAATATTTGGAAAAAAATTGAGGCAATGCAGAAGGGTAGCAAAATAAAGCAGAAAGAAATGTGAAAGCGTAACAAAGCAATACTAAAAGGTAAGCATACGGTTAGAGTGCGTAATAAGGTCAAACTGGAAAAATGCAAAGCTTAGAAAAAATTGAAACAATGCGGGAATAAATGCAAATGGATAGTGAGGGGATACTAAAAGAAATTAAAACAGGGTTTAATAGTTTGGAAAAAATTTTGAAAATTAGTGAACAAAATCATAGGAAATTGAACTAAAATTTAGAATACACAAAATTTGAACAACAGAATGAGGTTAGAGATAAACAGGTTATTGAAGTGAATTGTAAAGATAATGTAATATGTGCACCAGGCTTTGTATCATTAGATAATAAGAGTACAAGTAAGTAAGAATATAATTTTTGAAAGTCTGAGGGAAATTTTTTTTTGTAAATAATCAGGAAACAATAAAACTAACAAACATGGTTAAAGTAAACTTGAAATCAATTTTTTTTGGAGGGGGGTGGGGGTAGATGGTGAACCAAATAAAGAACAGGAACAAACTTATAAACAAATACAATTGTAAACAAAAAGAAGGGACAAAGATAACAGAGATACACAAGTCATGGGTTTGTTTGGGGGGGGGGGGGGGGGGGTGTCAAAGAAAACACACACATGCAAAATGAAAGTAAATTGGAAAGAACCAACATAGGTAAATTTTGTGGGGAATACCAACAAGACAAGTTTTGAGAAAAAGAAAAAGGGGGGGGGGGGGGGAGGAAAAAAAAAGGGGGGGGGTACGGTTATAAAGCAGTAGGAAAAAAAAACATGAAATGCTATATGAGAAAAGCCGCGAGGAAAAAAACTAAGGAAACTATTACATCCAAGTTAGTGTAGAAAATAATTGTATATAATTAATTTTAGTTAAGACAGTAATTTTATTTAGAAAAAATTAGGAAAAATGTGTAAGAAAACAATTTGTTATAAATAAAATTACTATTTTAGTAAGCAAACAACTAGAAGAAATATGCAGAAAAATATTTAGAACTCTTTGTGTAGATTATTAAAGATAGAACACAATTTAAAGTTAAATAACCATTAGCTCATGGAAAAGGCATATTGAAACTGTAAAAAAAATTAAATAATAATTTATCAGTATTAGGTTAGTTCTATGGTATTATGATAGTGTACACCAAGAAAATTGTCAAAGTTACATGTGCATTATATAACCTATAAATGTATTAGAAAATGTATTATTTTTATGAAGATATCTGTGACACTCATCAGGCCATAGAAATAATCATAAATGTAAATTAGGTTTCAAATGGGAATGTTTAAAATGAGGTAGGTAGAGTGCTATGTATAGCTGGCATTATAGTACTAAATAAATTTGTGTATAACAAAGGACACACATGTATTATATAATTAGATGAATATAAATGTAATTGTTAAAAGAAATAAGTGTGATTTGAAGTATATCAGATGATTTATAAAGATAATTAAAATTAACTTGGTGCATTAAGTTTTTTTTGACTATACCACACACTCGACTTCACCTCATCTGAACATTGTAATGTTGCAATATTATTATAAATGGTTTTTATAAAAGTTTTTCAGACAAGACATGATTAAATTACTTTTATTTGGCCACTGAGTTTAATGCAATCTAAATTTTTCTTTGGTGCCATGCGGAGCTGGAACAGTTCATCAGTTTTAATTCGTGGCTATATTTTGAGCAGTTATTTGTAATGCGTTGCCGTTTTGAATTTCTGCAGCCATAGTGAGGTGTCGTAAGTTTTGAGGTAAAAGTATTTTTCCAACTTATTTTGTAGTTTTCAAATCGTAAGCAGTTTTTTTTGGTTTTGGGGCGATGAAGTTAGCTGCGTCGCAATTTGTTCTGGCCAATGAGAGGAGTTTTTGTATAGTATTTCCATATTTGGAAATGAAGAGTGTGGAACAGCACACATGCCGAGCTTAGACCTGCAGCTGGGTCTCGTTGAAAAATGAATATAAGATGTTAAAGACATAGCATCGAGGCGGAACGAACTTCACCTACATCCGCAAGCACCCGCAGCTGAAACTTCTATTTTCTGTAATTATTTAACTTCAAGTATTTTCGGACAAATAACTCTTTACTACAAAATTCTTTTCGCAAGTGTAGGATGCTGCTAGGGCTTCAGGGGGGAAAGTGTTTTCCCTCCTGCTTTCTTCATATTTTCTTGCTATACAAGTCTTTTGAAGGAACATAAACTAATTACTATTGTGACGCTGTTCAAAGTTCATCTACTTAGTCAACCTGTTCGTGATGTAAACCTGTGATTGGGTTTTGAAGTTCAATAAAACTGAGTAACTTTTCCAAGATGGAAATTCCATTTCTTGTTATTTAGAATTGGCACTCTTGTGACTCATGCTTGTTGCTTGACCGACTAAGTGAACCAGGACAGTAACTACAGCTGGGCTATTATTTAGCCTTTTCCATGTAACAGCATGGATTCACTTCAACAAAGGCAGGGTCACAACAATGCTGAAGGTTGGTCACTTGCCCACAGAATATGCCCTCGCAACGAGAGGCTTTATTATAGACACATCCGTCCAGTTTGTACTGTTCACTCTCTACTTAAGTCGGACATTGTGTCATCCTCCCTACATGAAACTGTACTATTGGCCGAGAAGCCAAGCCCACCGTAAAATGTCACGTAGTTCTGCAGTGTGCCAAGGGATAGCACCACCAGTATCAAGTGATGACGCTTGCTGCGTCAGTAAACCACCACTAGCAGACAATTTCAACAGACAGATCGAGGGCGGCGCTTGGAACCCCCCCACACCGCGTGCCACAGAGGGCCCACCTGCAAGGAGATTATAAGTCGGTGTGCTGCCCGAAGATTTTTAGTACGTCTTGCTTCTTCCACCTCTCTGAACTGGGCCAGAAGAAGCTTACTCCTGAGTTTGTCTCACTCCTTCCACCGCACTGAACTTTGCAGGAAGGAGTCACCAGGTCCTCATGACCCACGAGAAGCTCTCTTCAGCGACTGCGCCAACATGTCCTCAAACCTTTGTCTTACCTACTGGTAACGGCAATTGTGCCAACACTACCCCTCTGGTAGTAGTTGTCAATGGTCCCTTCAGGGCGCATCTTTTCTCACCTTATCTGCTGGTAACTGCAATCGCTTACCACTACCCACTCTGATAGTGTTCATCAACAGTCTCTTCTGGACAACGGATAGCTATAATTAGGGCCAGTTTCATTGTTGCATAGCCAAATAGCATTGTTCAGTTCTGGACCAGGTCTCCTTCCCTGGATTCACATAGGTTAACATCCTTTCAACACTTTTAGGAGGTAGTACTCACATGTGGCGCTCTCTGCGTAGTTAGCATGCACATTCTACTCGTGACTTCGCACCATCATTGAGCACCAATGCACAATTAGGCAAGTGATTCACACTTTAGTACAATAAATCAAGTGCCTACAGGGTCTATAGGCATCACAGCAAACCAGATTACAGACACGTGGTTGATAGCAATAGTACCACCTACTCAAAGCCATCACGCAGTCGCCCTAACCCCAATGAGGAGATTTTATTATTAACTGAGCCATCAACACCCTTAGTAGAGATAAGCTAGTTCGAGTATTTGCTGTAGGAGTGCAGCACCCAGTCTACAAGATCGCTGCAGCCTCGAGCGCCTCGCACCAAGGCGATATGTCAACGCCTGCATCACAGGAGATAAGAAAAGGGTGGCACTGCAGCCAATCTCTAATAAACAACCCCTGTGAAGTTGCTTAGTCATACCCGCACCTCTCTGGAAGCCAACAAACCAAGAATTTTACTATAAATAGAAGAGACATGCCAGGCCTTGGGAGCAGTTGTCGCTCTCCGAGAGAGCATTAGGGGTAGCTGGCTGTTCACCCTCTCTTCCAGTCTGAATAAGACCAAAGAACTGTCTCAAGGCAGCCAAACTGACCTTCTAGCCTGAACAAGGCAGAGGACTATTTGCATGGTTAAAGCGTTGACCACTAGGCCATGCTCAAAAGTGCGCATTTTAAACTGGAGAAGAGGCCAGCCATCAGTGACCCCAAAGACGCCTCCATCGCAGTACCACTTCATACAGAAGATGTCTCTCCTTCACCATCCCTTCCTCCATAAGTGATTTCTTCCACGTTAAAATCCCTTCTGGGAACAGGTTGCGAGGTATTTGAAACGAGGTTCCTTAAGAACACTCCCAGTAAAATTAGGGTTTGTTTGATTATGACGTATTTGTTTTATTATTACTATTTTTAATCTAGCCCAGGTTGCCTTCGCCTGGATTCCAGATAGGAATAAGTTTCCTGTATCTTTTGTATATTCAATTAATTTGTACACTGTATAATAGGAGTAAGTACGGACTCACCATTTCATTCCTCGAAATACATTAATTAAAAATGTAATTTTTCTAAACTACTTTGGAGAGTAACTTATTTCTTTATGCGTGTTAAACCTTTTGTTAATTTGAAGGAAAGTAATTTAAGTGGCATAGTAAATTCATGGTTTGTAATATTTTTTTTAATAAGTAATGCTATTAATAACTTAACCAAGGTACAACAAGTAATGCAAGTCAATAACGCAAAATACACATAATACTTAGAACGGCTAACCAAGGCCTGCCACCTAGGCAGATCAGATCATCAGAAGCTCCTCACTTTAAGAACACAAATCCATGCCGCAGTTGGTCAGACCAGACATTCTACTTCTCCTTCCCAGTCTGAAAAGGCCAGAAGGAAAACTGAATGTTCCTGCCACTGACTTAACTTTGGATGGGTACCTCACCCAGGTCTCAGGCGAATATACACCTTTTTCAGTCGGTCCTAGTTTGAATAAAGCCGGATGGTGGAAACTGAGATTCATGGCACTGCTTCCTGGGTTTACACAGTAAGATCAAAATTGATACCTGTTTCTCCTCCAGGTGATTTTTGGCATAGCTCAAATGCCTTACATAGAGCATGGCAAACAAAGCAAACAACACAGACATGCTCTCCAAGAGACTGTAAGAGCCTTGAGTAATTTAAGTTCAGAGAATACTGAGAATAATAATTACCCGGTGGCAGAGAACCTCAATTTGCTCATAGATAATTATCCTTCTTTGTCAGTCCCATTTGTTGGACCTCTCATTAAACAGCCAGATAAGGCCCATCTGGTTATTGCTGTAATTTTACAAGACAGCAACGCTTTAGTAGGAATCGCTTGCAATCACCTGTAATAAAACCACTCACACCTCACAACGAGTACCACTGCAGAAAAATGCAGAGTCCTTTTCACTCTAGGGTTTACCCACCTTTCCCCTTGGCGTAGGCTGAAGTTAAGGAATCACAGAAACCAATTATCTTTCCAGTGCGGAGGACCTACGAATTAGTCGGCAACTAGATTGTGTACAAGCTACCACATTACTTCTACTCATGCTTGTTTAGCAACCAAGATGGTAAAAGGGCAGACACCCCGAAAGGGGCCGGAGAAGGGAATTCAGATTCTCTTCTGGGTTGTAATCCTCTAGCACCCATTGTAGGGTTTGATACATCTCCCCCTCCATCTTCTGTCACTCTTCAGTATGGGCCACTGTATCAGTACGGGCCACCGTATATGTTCTTCTTTGAGTATATACGTTCTTCGTGCTTACTTCTGAGCACTCATTTCATTGATTAACTGTGTTAATCCAACGTAGATACCACATCCGTCAGAGTGAAGCCAGAGAAAACAAATTTGTATTAATTACTCACCCATCAGACGGCTACCCATGCTGTGCCCCTGGGGTATTGTATGGTAGAGCCTCCACCACTAGCAAGACCTCCCTAAGGTGCTAGCCAGTTAGACCAGCCCATACTCCGTCCACCGCGCTGAACTGTGCCAGAGAGAGTAAGAGTTTGGGTCTGGATGACTGACTCCTTTTGGATATCACACCTAAGTGTCTTTGACGGGCAGTTTGAGGAAACCCGACATTCTGTATCCACTGCACTGAACTATGCCGGACTAAGGAGCACCGGGTACGATTCTTGCTTGTTCGGTTTTGGCCTCGGTCTTACACACCATTTGGGACTTTGCCGCCTGCTTCACTTTGACAAGGTCAGTAGTTGTTCCTTTCCCATATGCCATATACTCAGAGAGTGAGTAGCGCCCGGTGATGTCAAATAATGGGTGTTCACACACACACACACACACACGCCTACTCTCCTTCTCCTTCCTGGCACCATGATAGTGTAGTAGGTAGAGCGCTCGCCTCTCACTATGACGAACCGGGTTCAATTTTTGGTGGGATCACTCCGGTTTTTCACAGGTGGGAATAGTTTATAGTTACTGAGTATCTCCTTCACGTGGTCGTAGGTTCGAGCTCAACCGACTGCACCGAAAATTATAATTTATTTTCTGATAATTTTCTGTTCTAATTACAGGCACACATTGATGCAATTCTTAAAGAAACCCATTTCAGAATCTCTACCCAACTGAGTAAGATTGAACCACTTCCATAAAAACATTAGTATTATTATTTTGAAGTTATGCAATTTTCATTAATTTTTACATACAAATAAAGTGCATGATAATTACATGAAAAATATACGTGTAATTTCTGCTGAGGTAATGACTACAAACAAATGCTAGTAATTGCATTAGACATTCACTCCATAATTGTTTTAGCTTGTCAAATATGTAAAAATATATGTGTGAACAGAATACGACACGTAAAATAGTATTTATTGTAAAAGCAAATCTGAGAATATGAGAAGAACAGAAATAAAAAAAAATTACATCCTACCTGTTACCGTTTTTGAAGCCCAAGCATTATGGCAGGTTGTCTGTGTTGGTAGGGTGCTGAAACAGCTGTTAGCAGCTGCAACAAGTGATTGAACGGAATTCATTTCGAAGTTTGGAAAAACAACTAACGCTTCTCAGTCACGCCAACTGCAAGTAGTACCCTGACACAAATACATTAGCAATAGTTTGAAAATAAACTTACAAAATACCTCATTAAAAGCATGTCTTGTTCAGAGTATGGTGTCCAACAAAACAGAAAAACGTACATGCACACATACTAATTTATTGAAAATTGTTGCATATCTACATGATAAATTACACAAATTAATATTAAAAACTCCTCATTAGCTCAGCACAATAAACAAGGACTTGTTTACTTTTGCTGCAATAATTTTTTTTGGTGTTATTGCCACACTTTCAACTCTGCTGGCATCTAGTGGTGAGTTGCGGTGGTGAAATCTTATTTCTTCAGTCAGTGCTGCTACCAAGCGGCAAACGTTGTAACTGCCTCCGTATTTTACAGATACGAAGGAAAGAACACAGCCAGCATTGTGCACTTGTCCATGGTTAAAGCTCGCATAAGGGATGATGTCACTTCGACATGCGCATGCGCAGATAGTGTAAGATCCGGAGCACAAATCCACTGTGCACTTCACAGCATTGCAACATCACAGATAACAGAATAAAAATACTAGATGTTCGTGATTGATGCAACGAACTCTGATATAGGCTGTTCACAATAAAGTGAGGACTTTGTAAGGCCCTCCCAACAGGCATTAACCACTAATAAATATGTTTTACTGCAGTCTCAGTCATTAACTATTGAAAGTGGTGAAAGTGTACACCATATTTATTAGCTACATGACAATACTGATATTAAAAGGTGGCTTAAACATAAAAAATAGCTTAAAAGAAAAATTTTGAAAGGCCTTAAAAAGTGCTCACTTTACCGTGAATGGCCTTAACTGTGCTAGGGCCACAAAATATCCAGAAATTATATAAAACTTCACAAAAAAATATTAGGCAGAAAACTGGGTGGGCACGTTCACATGTGCTCTTTAATACCGGCTTCTACTGGAGAGAGGAGTGGTATTCAGTAGAAAGTGAGAACGGCAGCTACCACCTCCAAAACTAAGTAGAGTTGCAACCCCGTTTCAACTGCACTTTGCACCATAACCACACAGGAATGAGCTCTTGCCACCCGCAAGCTGAGAGGCCTCACCTCCCAGCTCCCTCCCAACACTTGTTTCCAGCACTCATCGAGACCATCAAGTATCCTCACCTGATAGTCATCACCATCTGCAGGGGTGAAGACATACCTTTGGCATCGCCAACTCCAGGTTCTGGGGACACCAGGCCACCAGCTTAGCCCAGGCCCCGACCAGCTCCAGCAACAGCAACACCGCCCCAGCACCAGCAGTAGCCGTCAGCCACAGCAGTCAACACCGCGCACATGTGCAGCACAAAAACAGTTCTCAAAAGAAATGATTGAAATCTCTAGTGACACAGCTGTGAAAGGAAAACATGCACAGCTGCAGCCGGCTTACAGGAAGTGCGGCAGCTGAGCTCAGCTCTGAAATATAACAAACATGTCCAACAACGACTCTCTAGTTCTTTTCTGCAGCTAACCTCAGGAAAATCTCCGGGAAAACAAATTGAACAACCCAACAATCTTATATCGAAATCCTTTTGAAATAATTTTAACCCATCCTGAACAAAATAAAATTATAAGGCCTGAATCCCTCACAAAAAGTAAAAAGTAAAAACATAAATGACCTCCAGTAAAAAAAATTAAAGGCCTCTGTGTAGAAAATAATTAGAATTTAAAAAGGCACTACAAGTTTAAAATACAAACAAATCGGCTACTATGCTGAGGTCAAAATGTCACTAGCACAAAAGTGAAACAACTTTCCAAATTTATAACTATAACCCGAATTAATAATAAAATTATTAAAACATTACTGAAACACCACCAAAGAAAGGCTCACATCCGAACAAAACCAAGAAAGAATCAACCTATCCAAATCAACATAATTTAAGATTCCTAAAATCCAAAGAAAAATACTAAAATAACCTAATGGCTCCTAACAAAAAGAAGAGCTTCCCAGAGAAATTAAGGGTATCTGTCTCTGTGGAGCTTTAACCGAAGGAGGAGAATCAAACCCCAGGGCAAGCTTGACCATATAAATATCCCTCCCAGGGAGTTTGGTCTGGCTTACCTGAAGGTTGTCAAAAAAATGTGTAACACCAGCTGTCATTGTAAGGGGGAAAGGTAAGAATAATAAACCCCCTGAAATGATACTGAAATGAATCCGCCTAGTTACAATTTATTTGGTTTCTCGTGAGCTTCCCCTGCGCTTATAAGGAGTTGGTCTAGTTGGCTTCCTCACTGGGACGAAGTCAGGGGTAATGGTCACTACCCTACGTGATACCTCTGGCTTTGGAAGTACATGAACAAATACTAGTTTCCCGGTGGCTGTGTGAACTTTACGTGTGTTTGCCGATTTGCTTGGAACTGTACATGGATGAGGTGGGAGCTAGGTTCAAGATTTATTCTGAGTTTTCCTAGATTACCAAAATATTCTTGGTCGTGCCAAGGCCAATATATTCCCAAAAGGTGATCCAGGTACGAACTGCAATCTTTGGTTATAGGGGGTGGTTCTTTACATGGCTCACTGGTGTGTTCGATAGGTGGTGGGCTTTGTGGTATTTTGGTAAAAGTTGCTGTATTTATGGTATTAGTGGGTCTATCTAAATCTATTTAGAATGCCCTTTGGGCTAAACGACGAATCTGACTCTTGCGTACTCCACGCTCACGTGGTATTACTTCAACTGAGGTTCATTATTATGTGGCATTATATCAACTGAAGTTCAATATTATGTGGCATTACTCCAACTGTGACAAAAGGGGTAGCGGTGGTGCAGTGGTTAGGGTGCTGGTCTCCCACCATGGCGATCCGGACTCGATACCCTGTGGGTTCACTCCCGGATTTTCGCATGTGGAATTGTGTTTTCTAGGGGTATCCCAGTTTCCCCGCCCTTGCATTCCAATGCCGCTCCATCCTAGGGTCTCATTCCATGCTATGTCCAGGGATGACGGGCACCTATGGGTCCCAGCTGGAAAGCCTGTCACTCTGAGAGTGTTGCCTCACCCTGGGTTCACTCCCCACTCTAGTTTTTTTTTGGACTTTGACAAAGGTAGAATTCTAAATAAAATTGGCGCACTCTCGATTTACCCAGAATCACTCAAGCCCTCCTGGGTTCAGTCTTCGTCAGATGATCCAAGTTAATGAGTTAGAAATCTGGCTAGTTGAGAATGGGTCTCTTGGGAGGCATGTATGCTCCGGACAATACTCGGGTGATCCTATGTCTTATTCAGATATAGCCTTCTTCAGGTGCCGGGATACCTAGGCAACTTAGGTCTGTATGTATCTAACCAGGAGTGGTCAGTTTAATAAAAAGACAAATTATAAAACATTGCCAGTACTTTGAAATTTCAATTAATTAAGAAGGAACTATTTATAAAAAGTAAAAGAACAAGTAGGAGATTCAATTTTAAGTTCAAGTGTATTTATTCAATATGTTGGATACACAAGGGGATGCGTAGCTCTGTATATGAATAAAATTAATTAAAATATTTATCCAAATTTAAATTTTACGGCAGGTGAAAGGCAAATCTGCGGGTGTGGATAAAGCTGAGTTCAAAATTTCTAAGTCGCAAATGGATTTACAATTTGAGGGGAAGGCGATCCAGAAGGAACAATGGTACGACCTGCTACCGTGGAGTTCGAAGGATTGAACTTGTAAGTAAATGGAAAAGGTGGGTTCATCGTGATACCTCTGGCTGTTGAAGTCATCTTTGGCTGTTGATGGCGTGTGCTTCACTGGTCTAGCGAGTGCACAATCCTGGTTGGAGAGAGGAAGAGCTTGTACAGCCTCCTTGAACAGGGTGGTAGCCACTTCCCTGTTGTTGGTTCTTTGCTGTGCCCCAGCTGGAGAGGCTTATGCCGACTGTTCAGGTCGGAGGGTCGACAGAAACTCTCGAGCTGCGTTTTGGCATCTCCTTGTATACAGAAATCTTCTGCTTGTAAGCTGCTCAAGGAGTGTGGGGATAGCTAGCCTTGCCTGAAAGGAGTTGTTTAAATTAGGGTTGTGGGCTGCGGCACCATTTCTTATCTCCCTGTCTAGAGGCTGTTCACATATGTATCACCTCTCCATGAGGTTTGGGCAGTAGTGACGACATTGTGTGAAGGGTGCTGCCCTCCTGCATCATCCCTTCCAAATAGCTTCTCTTGCTCTGGCGTACCGGTGGCTCGGTGGATAACACAATTTCTCAGGCGTGGGTTGACAACCGTTTGTCAGCTTTTGAGTGGGGAGTTCAATTTTAATAATTTATTCCGTGTCTGTAATTGTCCGTTGAACTAGGATCAACCGTGTAGGCATGGGATTCATTGTCTGCCGGTGTGTGCCTTGTCCCCCCTCTCAGATTATTTGCTCTATGATGGGGTAAAGTCGAAGAGTAGAGGGTGCATGTACAATGTGTAGGAGTGCGACATGCGTCAAGGGCAACACTTCTTGGTTTTCTTGAGAACTTTACAACAGGGCTCTACTGTATCATAAATGTTTTCTTTAATATTCCCATTTACATTGTTTTGTTATAGCTAAACTTGACAAATACTTAACATAAGCCTGTCAATGTGTTCAACACAAAGTTTAATGAGGTGTGTGTGTTTTATATTTATATATATATATATAAAACACACACACACACAGAGATATATATATATATATATATATATATATATATATATATATATATATATATATATATATATATATATATATATATATATATATATATATATGTGTGTAAATTCTATCGATGCGAACATTATATATATATATATATATAATGTTCGCATCGATAGAATTTACATGTTAGTCCCCTGAAATTCTGTGGATAGTGTTTCCACTGTAAAAGATTTGAGAAAATTTTAATTGCGACTTTATAGCTTTAATTTAAGTATAATAACCAGCGCCCTACGTGTGAATTGTATTGTGAATTAATTGAAATGTAACATTTTCTAACACACCTGTTTCTTATGTTGAAATTTTGTAAAAAAAAAATGTAAAAAAGTACACTTTTGGGAATTGTACAAAAGAGTTTTTTTATGCCTTCATTTGACTTGGTAAAAGAAAATCCTGTGCATCACTTCTATGTTTTTCCATTATTAGTATCTTGATGACCATTGTGAGTAGGGGTCTGCAAGTACTCAGATTTTCGAGTGGAGTTGAGTTTCTGACCAAAACTTTAAACAGAGCTCTTTTTTTTTCAGTCCAGATTTGAAAAATTTGAGTTCTTATTACCAGAAATTTAATGATTTATGTTTGTACTAACCACAAGCTCTAATAATATATGTAAATGATGCATCTCTAATTCAGAAAGTCTGATTTAGCACTTATCCTTATTGTTAGTATAATAATTAATGAAACCTTGAAGTTAAATGGCCTCACTATTTGTTATATGGGTCTCGTTGTAAGCATTTGTGTCGCTTATAATTTAAAAAAAAACTATGGGTTATTTTAATGTCAATGTTTTTTCAGGACAGAAATGAAAGTCAATATTTTATTGCTAGTTCATAAATTTGGTTATTGGAACATAATGTTGTTCATAAAAAGTGTCAAATTCGGTCAAAATTAATGTAAGTAGCCCTCTATTTATGATATTTATTGTTTTGGTAGTCCAGTTTTTTAAACTATAGTGACAATGCTGTTTCTGAACAGATTGCTGTATTAAAACTGTGTAGTCACCACTTTAAATTCTGAGGAAACAGAACGCACACAAAGGTTGTTTATGCTATTTTCCAATGCTGTTTCAGTGCTTCCGTAAGGCCAGATGTGACCTGGAGACATTTCAAATTTTGTACTAGGAGGGCCCCTTAACCTACCCTTGTACTTGTCATTAACATGACTATGTCACAGTGTTTTAATTATATACTTCTTTCCAGAGCAATACACAGTTGTGTGCCCTCTTTATTGTAGCTGATATATGTAATTTTGTTATTCAATTTGTTTGCTGATATCACATAATAACTTTACCTCAATATTTGTTACTGTACAGAAACCAACAGGAATGGAATCAAGTGTCTAACAATGTGAAGCCAGGTGGAAACTTTGTGGTGCTTGACCTTGACCCAGCTAACTGGTACCATCTGCGTGTCACGGCACACAACAATGCTGGCTTTGCAGTTGCAGAATATGAATTTGCAACCCTCACTATCACTGGAGGTAATTAATCAATGTTATTTAACATTTTGAATTAAATTCAAATATAGTTTAATGTCATTGATATGTGTTGCAGTAATTTATTAATTAGTTGATCTGGGATTATTTTTGAGGGTTAAAAAAATTCAAAGTAAGAACGGCTTTGCTCTCCTTTCATTTGTGAGCATGAATGTTGTTCTCAGGATAGCCACTCTTGTGGAAAACCTGGAAAAGTCAGGAAATTATATTGGCCAGGAAACATCAAGGAAAGTTGGGGAATTTCATAAATATATAAAACGTGAGGGAAATTTTTTCCAAGAAAACAGCTGTAGAGTGATGTTAGCATTGTAAATAATGGAAATTGTTTTCCCATAAAGAAACCTTTGGCAAATGTTTCTAATTACCGTATTTTCAAGTGTTCAGTTTGTTCAGTTAGTTTTGATCATTTATATATGTGCATAAACGGTTACAATCTCTGTAGTGTTCTTTATTGTGAAATTGTTAACATTCCTTTTTGGGTATTTATATGGGGAGTTGCCCAACTTGTAACATTCAAATTATTATTAATTTTTTATATTCAGTAACATTGTGATTTGTTGATGAGATAATGTTAAATTCGCATACCCCTATTTGGGCAAAATGTCTGCATTATTTGTTTAGGTTCTTAAAGGCAAACTATGATGTAAAAGCAAAGTTTTTATGCAATTTTTCTTAGTAAACTCCAATAGTAAATGTGTTACCAGCCACACATTTTTTCATAAATTTTTTTGTCGAAAAACAAGAGTGCATCTTGGAATTAAGCCCACCAATTATTTGGCCCAAAAAATTTTTATTATGGGTCAAACCTCAATTTTCAGTCACTCATGGTTCCCCAAAATTTGTCTGTATGGCCGAGTTGTCTATATAAACCCAAATGTGAAAATTGTGTCCAAACAGCATATCTTGCTAAAACTAACTACATGAAGTTATGTTCACACATCTCTGATGAGAAAATTATACATTTTTATTGATGAAATAAATAAATAAATATATATATATATATAGACACACACACACATATATAAGGGTAGTATATTCCGAATGCCCGTGTTTACATTTCCAATGAGGAAACTACACAGTTTATATTATAGGGATGGACAAATACCGATTCTGATACCAATGCATCATCCGATAAACTGAAAATCTATGTCTGTTACAATCGGCCATGGTCCAACCAAATCATTTCATCTACCTAAATGATTTAAATACCATGGACATTACCACAAGTAGTTTGTCTTGCAGGACATGTTTCTTAAACAAAGTATATTTATTTTAGCAACCAGAAACAATTTTCGTGATTTTATTTTTATCTTTTAGCTTCATGTGATTTGAAATTACTTAACGGATACAAATTTGACTGGCTTTGGTGATGCTACACATTTAACTTGATATAAGTCACATAATAAAATAAAATATAATTCAACTTATAACATTGGTATCTGCTTTTGAGGTAGTTAAAATTCATTTGTAAAAAAAATCATTTTACAGCTGCATAAGTTATTGTCACATGTTTTCTATCACGTAAATGTAACCAATAAAAAACTTAAACAAAAAATACAGCAGTATATCAACTTTATCACTCACAGTATGACACGGTGCACGATCGAGAAAATGTGTCTGATAGCTAAGTGCCTCAGTGTATTGACTGGTACAAATTTGGTGAAATTTTTATTTATAAACGTCAGCTTGTAGGTCTAATTGTTGTGTTCTCTTTTAAATAACTACAAAAATTGATTTCATTCGAGTAGTTTGTGCTTGGCTGGACATAAAATTAGAATCCACTGTGAACCACATATTTCCTTTGTCAACACATACCATATTTACCCAAAAGGAAGAAGACCCTACATCTCAGACGACCCCTTCCTAAAAAAATATTTTTGAGGGAAAAATATTTAAACCTGAATTCAAGGCTATCCCTGTGAAGTACTGAAAAAATTATTTAGCTTGAAGTATTTTTGCATGAATTTATGACAAACCCTTCAAGAAGAAATGCTCTTCTATGAATAATATGATATATTTGATTTACTTTTAATAAAAAGCTGATCACAATGAAGTAGGCGTGTCCAATCTGGCTGTATGATAGCATTTTTCTTACACTGTGAAACTTTTGTGGGTGTTATTTACCTATTTGTGACTTGAGCCAGTTTGCTTCCCAGCAAAGTGCTTCCTCTTTAGGGCTGGACTCTTTCTCTTTAGGGCCAGGTGACATCAGATAAGGGGACCCTTGTCAAAGTTGACAGGTACATTCTCAGTACTACAAAAATAGGTACAAGCATAGGACACACAGCATTTAAGCATGAAAAGCCTTTGTCAAAATCGCCTAGGTTTTGAATTGATGATTCCCACATTGTAAATGACCCCTCATTTTTTCTATTCCTTCTCTGTAAAAAAAAACCTTGTGCTTTCCCTGTGTACATGCATGGGCGTGTAGGTTTTCATATGGGGACGTCAAGTCAAGACAAAACTATACTAGGTTGATCTCTTACCTTGGGTATTCCTGGGCGCAGAGCTCCAGCTGGTGGAGACTGGTGACTTGCAGGTGGTGGCATCTGAACAGCGGCTGACACTGGCTGCCGTGAAGTTGTGCCCAGGTAATACTCTAAGCTAAAGGAGGGTATGAGGTAGGGAGGATATGTGGTGAGAATTGGGTCGTATCCTAATAAGGAATCTTGGTACTGTGTAATTAACCAGTGTATTACATAAGGTTTACTAGATGCCTGAGTGGGTGGTTTGAATAAGGGTGCTGGGGGTGTCTACTTGTTTCTCTACTAATTCTAGAATTTCATTGACCTGGTTTTGCACTTAAATTTTACTTCTTTATGTAATATCACCTTTGCAGTTATATGGCATTGGAATGTCTGTAACAAATAGCAGGAGATAGCTGGTGTATCACATTCTCTCACCATGTAGTGCTGCACACTTTATGTTCTATAAGTTCACACATGATGATATTCCTGCCCTGCTTTTTAAGGCGGTGGGAAACCTCGCCCATCAAGGGTGAGGTTTCACTGAGTGTCCAGTGGTCAGTACAATTCTTCTCCATTTCTTCTGCCTTTTGCAATAGTGAGGCATAGTAGGGTTGAACTCTGATCACTGAATTCTACACATGAAAGGTGTTCGCCTACCTTAGTGGCTTTCTCACGTGAGGCGCCTGCTATATCTTTTAAACAAGAATCAATACAGGCCAGATAGGCCTGAATAGAATAAAGTAAAATATTATAATAAGAATATCACTTATGGGGTAATGAAATTAGGTAACCCTTATTCACAAGAAATAAAAGAGTTACTTCAAAGGTATGAGCTGTTATTATAAAGCTTCTAAAACAATGGGGCTGCACTCTCCTAGAAATATATTTAAATAAAACTTAAAAGACAAAGGGGTGAATTTAAATCAGGAGAAGGCGCCCTGAATAAAATTAATAGTTTTAATGTTGGAAAATTAAGTGATCGGTAGTAGCCACACTAGAATGTTAAATTAAATTTAATTAAAATTGATTTGTGACGTGTTCTGAAGGAACATAAGTAAATCACCACCAGAAGGGCACTGAAGAAGTGTGGTGGCTGTAAGGAATACCAGAAGGAACGTCATCAATAGTGGGAGTCCAAAGAAGGTTACCAAGGAAGGATAGGGGTTGATGGGATTGGCATACCCTCTGCTGGTGCCATCGGCATTTGGAAGACCTCTGGAGCTGGAGATCCTGAAGAGGTGGATGATACTTTGGACTGCTGGCGGGTTCTCCGGAGCTGCTGGTGGACTTTAAGGTTGAGGACCCTCTGGAGTCTTGAGGTTACCAATGCAGCGCAAAGATTTCTACCTCTAATGGTCCCTGTTAGATCACCTCGAGACCTTTTACAGCAGGAGACAGGGGCTAGTGCTTACCCTTGCTGGGCTGACACCTTCCAGTGGCCAATTACAGTGGTGGAGGTGCAGCAGACTGCCCTGAGACCAGGTTCTGAAGTCCTTATATAGTGATTCTCCCGGCTTGGTGGCGCTCAGAATGGTGAAGGGGTAGCAAGCGCTTTTGGGGGTTGTTGTGACATCATGCATGGCTGACTGATTTATTATCTCTGCGGCGCTCGTTGTGAGGTGATGATGTGCTCTGGCCAGTCCACTGATCTTGGAGGCTGTGAATGTTCCAGCAGGTGGCACTTTGTTCTCTAGCAGCAGGATTGTGAAATACTGCTGCCATCCTGGAGTAGCGGGCGATTCAAACTGTAGAGGAGGAGTGATGCTGTTGATGGCTTGAGACGTGTAGGTTCACTTGGTAGGATCACATGTTCTAGTCTTAACATGAGGGCTTTTCCCAAGCCCGCTCTTGTAGACATGTGTCCCATCTCCATTTCTTCGTCCATAAGTGGTTTTGGATTAACCTATAAGAATTACTGCATTCCAAGATGGGATGCAGTCGCAAGTAGAGTGCGCTACATAAAAGCGCAGATAGCATCACGCGTCACTTACTAGTGCTTGGGGCTATGCCGTATGTGTGAACCAAGTACCTTTGTGTCCCTGGTCCATAGTATGGTTGGCCATCTAATGAGAATGTTTTGAGATTACGAGCACCCAGTTAAGGGATACACCCAGTTAAGGGATTCCACAGTCCTACAGTAATGTTGGCAAAGATGTTCCCAAGATGCTGTCTCCTTTTCTCTAGTAGGTTGACGTCTACTGGAATGCAAGTCACAGTCACCCTAGAAGTTGTAACAGGCTACTGTCCTGTTCTCTCGTAGATCTCAGTAAGACTTTTGACTACATAATAATGAAAGTTTGTTGTTACCAGGATTGCCAATAAATAAAAAAATAGTTAAATGTTTACTGGAGATTTATTGTCTTCTCGGCAAAACAAACTATTGACACTCGCAGCTGACAAACAAAAGAAACCAAGACAGAATGGCAGCCTTTATAAAACAAAACTTCTCACTTGGAGAGTTACGAAGACAAGAGAGAATCATTACTTTTCTCTCCCAGCGCCCTATTGACTCGTCGCACCGATGGAAATTAAATTTAATAGATATTTGAATTTAAATGTCCGAAATACAAAATAATGTTAAAGTCATGGGCGTTGGTCAGTTCAAGTAACGTAATCACACGTTGCAGGCTGTCCGACTGACAGCTGACAAACGATCGTGCTGTGACAAACTGTTGTGATACCCAAGAAAGGTTGCACTTCCTTATATATTGGTAGAAAGTTTCCTCATTGAAAACATATTGTTTTCCAGTAGTCGGTCACATCGGCCAAAGGTGACCTCTGTTATTTTCCTCGTTTCACCATGTCGTGCCTTGCGGTGGCGATGTTTTTAGTTTGCTAACCCAGTGAAAAAGAAAAGATGCGCTTGACGTGTGTTGTTGATGTCTGTTACTACTGATGAAATGAGGAAAGAAAAATAATAAATTTGGAAAAACGAAAATATCTGAAATACAAACAAGTTTTCATTGCCACGACGTGTCACATATTACATGAATTACTATCCTTGACTGAAATATAGAGAATTGAAATACTTCCCGAATATACTAATCATATATATCTATCTGCAATGCTACAAAATAAGTATTTGGGGGTTAGGTAAGATCACGTGTTTATTCCCCAGAGGAATAGACACGGTGGCCCATACTAACTCCTTAATTTCAATGAACTGTAACTGAAGTAATCTACGGTAATCCAGGTGAAGGAGACTTGGGTCTAAACTAGACAACTGGAAGATGTCTTGAAGGTAGCGGTGGTCCTTCATGAGGAAGGTAGCGAGGTCCTTTGTGAGGAATCCAATATAAGCAGTGTCCTCCAGCACATGAGGTGATGGACTGGGGTGCTGAGTATCAACTAGCATTTCGGGCGCTGTGCGTTTGCCTATATGGATTGCCGGCTGCGGGTCCTTCGGTCCCGACCAGTCAGGTATCCTCATGCTAGAGCACCTCCCTTAGCAGCAATGGCCGCAATCTCTTGAGGGAGACTAGAAGTGCTATTTATCTGGTATGTGGGTTGGATCCCTCCCGCGATCTTAGGGGCAACACTGGGCTCCTTGGTTGACGTCTTATCACACGTAGGGAAGAGACAAGTGATGTCTGACATACTGGTGTAGACGGCCTGACTGCTGTGTCCTTGGGGTGTCTCTTGCCTAGAGGCATGCTGGTGGGCTCTGGAAGAAAGTTGTCCTGGGTTCAAACCCTGCTCAGGGTGATGTGACATCATGTAAAGATGAGGCAAAGTCGTATTTAGTAAATATGTCAATACGCATCACGAATCAGAGTAAAGATGTGATTGATCCATAGATCAAATATATTTTATTCCATCATTACATCTGTTCTGGAACTGCTTCTCTATCTTTCAACCCTTTTATAAATGTAAAAGAAACAATATCCATACAGACACAATAAATAATCAACAAAATAAGAAATGCTGTAGTGGACATATCATTATATTACACACAACAAAGAGTGTCAAAGTAACATACCACATTTTGCAACAGTAAACAGGTAGACATAATGATATGCATAACTAAGTACCTCGTTGCTGAAATAATTATTCACTACTTTTATCACTGCAATGTTCATTGTCCATATGTGTTGGTTTAATAAAAAATCCATTGTATACATGTGGGATGTAATGTAGGAGGGATAGGACATTAGCAACTTTTTTTTTCAACTGATCTGAGTTCATCATATTTCTGTCGAAGGGAAAGAACTGGGTTTTGCCTCCCATGTTTCCTGAGATTCACTTCACGCCAGATGTCATGACAGAATGTCTCACTGTTGAATACAGATTATGGTTTCACGGACATTACCTTCAACTGGCATATGTTCCTTAGGTTGACACCAGTAATTTTCCTGAATACATATAAGACTTTTAAATTACTTATTTGAAAGAAGGCCTCCCTTTGCATTTCATAGACAAAAAGTGATCCGTTTTGGCCACATTTGCAATGATATCTCACCACTGTCCTAGACTGTAAACATCTTATATCGGTTGGCTTGTGCAATATTATATAGTTGCAAAATCCCTGTCAGTTGCTAACATTGTGTGGCTGTTAACAGGGAAGTGATGCTCTGTTGTATCAATATATCTATGTGATATCAGATAAAGCCATAACAGAATTATGTTACAGTTCTTGTTTTGACCACAGTAGTTATCAGAAATTATGGCAAGAGTCTTTCCTTTGATGTCATTTTCATCAAAGTAACTGTTCATGATATATATAGTGCATAATACTGTTTATGTGTGTGACATAATTAGTTTGGTTGGCTATACTGGTGCCATTGCTTTGGTTGACTCAGTGCAAACTGTCATGGCAGTGGTTGATGGTTTGTGTTCGTTCGTGTTCAACATTGTTTGGTCCAAACTGCCTGGATTAGTGTAACCGGTATCATTGTATCAACATCCTGTATCATTGCATTGCACTCGCTACCCCACAAGTTTGCAGATTGTAGTTCAATTCTGTTGTATACTTTATGTAATTCCCGAAACACTAGTTTGTACCCAATTAATTGCTGTTTCACTTCTTCTGTATTGATACTTTCGTTGGAGGGGTTTGCACACAAAGCACAGAAATTGACCACCACTTAATTTCTCTTGCTTTCAGTGTAAGTTATAACCTCTTCAACCACAGAGGCAGCTTCTTTTATAGCTTCACATATTTCCTGTGCACTGTCAGCTTGTGACAAGAGAAAATTAAACATCACATGTTGTAATGCTAGTGTTGCTGCCGCCGTCATTTTGTGCAACGTTGTCAACCATTACAATTCTGAAAGTGGACTGTATTTATAATCAAAATACTTGCGCTCCCATTGTTTACCAAACCGCACAGTCTAGCCTAGATATCACCAACTAAGCAATTATATACTGCAGTTATGTCTCGTACGTGTAGTCCACTTCCACCTTTCACTGTATATCCCCTTAGCCAACTTTGTCCGTATGAGTGTTTAAAGCCATCAGGGGTGTTACTCATCATTATGTAACTCACGTTGTGTGCAATTATGCATATTTCCCATACCGGTTACACTAATCTAGGCTGTTGGTAGTCCTGCCAACTTTACCTGTGTTTACGGGAAATCGAGCAGAGTGGACAGGGTTTTCTGAACTATTTAAACTTAATGGTTGGGCTAATTCCTAGCATAATTAAAGTGCAGAAACTCCAATACTTATTGAGTTGTTTTAAGGGAGAACCACAGGATCTGGTTAGCAACATCCCACTCATTGATAAGAATTCTAATGTATAGTCCATTCACGGTTTCTCCAAATTTTTTGAAATGAACCTTTGAAAAATCACCAAGAACATGTCAACCTGTTTTCTTCAATTACTTGTATACCACAAATATATAACACAGTGATTAACTTTAAAGTACTGTATTCTTGAATAAATGAAACTTTAACATAGTATCTTCTATAATTTGCAATATTTATTTTGTATTAAATACAAATTAAAAACAGTGAGAGCAGCAATGTGTTGGCAACGGCTAGTAAGAAATAGTTCACAATTAAAATATTGTTTTAACGTAGTTTTTTGGTATGCTATTGGTAAAACAAACATTGCCCATTGATATAATTTGAATTTTTAAGTAGTATTGAAGGAAACATATTTCATTGTTACAGTTAAAAATATCAGCACAAATTACAGTGTGTAGGTTCTAGTGACATAGTGTTTTTTTTTTCGTTCGAGGAAGAAGATTTAATAGGTGGAGCGGAGCTTGTTGCTCACTCTTCTTCTCACTTTCTCGCACCTCCTGTAGTAGCAAGTAAATTATTCATGTTTTCAATTTTAGCATATTTCATACTTACGGCAAAAATAATGATTTTTTAATTTGTAATTCACAACTGCAACAAGATTTTATTGTTTGAATACTTATTAGAATATATTTAGGTGTGATGGCACGACGGTTACAAATCTGAAGTTGGCAGA
Source organism: Dryococelus australis (assembly GCA_029891345.1). Classification (NCBI taxonomy): domain Eukaryota; kingdom Metazoa; phylum Arthropoda; class Insecta; order Phasmatodea; family Phasmatidae; genus Dryococelus; species Dryococelus australis. The sequence continues at coordinate 87,018,696 of CM056993.1, forward strand.
AGTGACGGGCGACTGGCGATGCCGACTATACTGGCTGACTAGATATGGCGTGTTTCTGAACAAAGTGTCAAGTTCATACTAGTGTTTTTTGAACCGACCTAGGCAAGTTACGATATTGTCATATATCTGTTTTTCCACAGCAGGAATAAATATGCTGTAAAGTGCGTTGTAACTATTGTATGTGTGAAAGAGTAAAGTTGCCATTATGTTACATTGGACCAGTGTGTGTGTGTGTGTGTGTGTGTGTGTGTGTGTGTGTGTGTGGTGTGGGTGTGTGTGTGTGTGTGTGTGTGTGTGTGTGCGTGTGTGTGTGTGCAAGCACGCGCGCGCGATTGCAAATATTGTAAGTGCGAACTGTTTTTAAGACAAAATTAATTGTTTGAAAGTTATGTCTGTTTATCACAACATTGTAATCTTGCCCTAGGTGTTTGAAACACAATTGTGTAACATGCTTACATTTCTGTGATTTGAATGTTTGCCACACCCCAACGAAATACTAAGCCCAGCCAGATAAATTAAAATAAATAATGAAATTAAGAAATCTAGAAAACGTTAAGTACCATTGCATATAAATATGAGCAGAATAAAAGTTATGGTAGGCCTGTTTGTGTGCATGTCCACCGCTATCTTTCAACTTTGTCATTGCTATGTACAAAAAATAAGTGACACAAGTTGCATGCTTGAATTTACTGTGTCTTTTCATTGGACTGGTTGTCCCTTCATTTTAATTTTAATTCCAACTGGCTGTCCTTTTAACAAAATAACCCAACACATATCAATAACAAGAGGATAAATATTACAGTTCTTTCCTCGCAGTTATAACAGGGTTAAAACACAGTTGTGGCAAAGTATTATTATGAGTAATGTGCTAAGTCGTGTAAAATAATAACCGTAAAAATTATTGTCAACATAGACATTGTTAAAAAGTCATATCAATTGTGAACATTTGTACGGCATTGTTTTTTAAATATGACTAAATTATTTCAACAGCTGAAAACAGTAAACAAGCCTTTGACAGTTAAAACGTAGTCACATGGCAGTGTTTGTGTTTTCATTTAGCGGAAGGATGCGTAATCGGTAACCAAAAAAGTAGAATTTTAACAGGGTTTTATAAAAGTGTGAAGTTACTGTGAATGGCCTATAGTATGGGATTTATTGGAAAAATGGTACAAAAGTGTACAGCTTACAGCTACCATTCATGTGCAAAAAATTCTGCTTCTTCCACCCATAAATAGTAAAAATTATGCATCATATTCAGCTTTTCTGTGCACAGGTGGAGAAAATCTTAATGTTCTAAGAGATTTAGATTTCCCAGTTCGCAAGTGGAATTTTTTTGTTACTGAATATATTGCTGGATAAACTTAATGAACCCTTGAGACAGGCATTTGAAATGTCACTGGATGATGAAATTCTATTGTACACTCGGCTGTTGCAGTTTTTGCAACACAAGCACTTTCTGCAGAACATGCACAATTATTGACTCCCTCTGAACCAAGGCCTAACTCATTTAAGATGGTAAAGATGCCAAGTACATGGCATAACAAGATAAGGTTATTAAGCACAGGTATGCAGCCTGGTTCAGTCAACCCTTCAAAGACCATGCTAGTATCAGTCAGTGATAAGTCACCTGAAGAACAAAAGCGTAATGTTTGTGATGGATCACATATACTTTTACGATGCCAGTCATTCTTGTCATGTAAACCTGATGAAAAAAGGAGGCATGTCCTAGAGAAACATCTGTGCTTTAATTGCCTCAGAGGTGGTCATATAGCAGTGTAGTGTGGATTGAGATTTTGATGTCAACGTTGTAGGAAATTACACCACACTTTGCTTCACACAGCAGACAACAGAGGTGAAGTGGACCCAACACCAGATACAGATAATGCCGGTACAGCTCGTTGTCAAGAAAATGCAGCTGATGTCCAAGATTGTACAGTGGTGATGTGCTCAACTCAAAGTGTCCAGGACAGGCAAGCATTTACGGGGTTGCTGAATACAGCATTGGTGAAGGTCATAAATGGTGTAGGGAAATTTCAAACAGTGAGAGCCCTACTAGATAGAGCATCACAATCATTCTTTGTCACAGATGCATGCATGAAGCACTTATGACTGAAGCGTTGCCATTCAAATGTCAGCATGTGTGGGATTGGGCAGATATCTGCAGTTGAAGCAAAGGGAGAGGTGATGTGCAAAATTATATCTTTGTAGTCAGAGAAGTTTCACCTTGTTACTAAAACCTTGATCCTCAACAGAACAACAAGGGACATGCCATCTAAAGGATATACTGTTGGTAGACCCACAGTTTGCGACACCTAGAGCAATTGACATGCTTTTCTTTGCAGAGTTAATTGCAGAGGTAATGATGCATGCCAAAATTGCTGGACAGCCACATGCCTTCCAAAAAGAATTTGGTTGGGTGCTGGCTGGAAAAGGCCTAAGTGAACACAGTAGTCGAGAGTCAACTTCCTCACTTGTGCACACAAATTGCAGTCTTGACTGTGCCATGCAAAGGTTCTGGGGCATCGAGGAGGTTACAGGGAGCAACTTCATTTCCAAGGACTATCAGAAGTGTGAAGAGCATTTGTTAGTACACACACTTGTGATGATATAGGGAGGTATGTATTACGTCTTCCATTTCAGAGTGATGACTTGATACTTTATTGGGGAATTCATGTGGGGTGGCAATATGATGAAGATGGTGAGTTGGAGCTGACATCTATATGTCATGAAAAACCTGCTTACATCATCCTCCATCAAATAGTTGTGAAGGACAGGCTGTCTCCCCAAAAGTTAGATTTGTGTTAGATGCTTTGACACCAACTGTTAATGGATCATCTCTTAATGATGTGCTCTTGTGTGGTCCAAAACTCCATAATGATATTTGAGATATTGTACTGAACTTTAGAACATCAAATGTAGCACTTATAGCTGATGTGTGTAAGATGTACAGGCAGATAGGTATTAACTCATGAGACCGGAAGTATTAATGTGTATTGTGGCAACCAACCTCAAACTCTCTGGTCAAACACTATGAATTAAATACACTGACTTATGGGTTAGCATCCTCATTCTACCAAGCACTGCATACAATTCAGCAGTTGGTAACTGATAAAAGAGCCCAGTACCCATTAGCAGCACATGTTTTATTGCAGGATGTCTGTTTCGACGACAGCGTCACAGGAACATCTACCATCACTGAAGCTAAAGAGTTAAAAGAACAGCTGATTAGATTATTGGATGCTGGGGGGTTTCAACTACAGTACATAAATGGTGTTCGAATAGTCAGGAGTTGATGGATGATGGAAGTCCAGAACCCTGGACTCTAGTGAATCTGTCAAGGTTTTGGGACTGTACTGGGATCCAAGCCATGACTGCTTCATCTATAGGGTGCAGGTATATAATGCACCAAACACCAAGCTAGCCATTTTCGCAACCATTGCCCACTTGTACAACCGTTGTGGATGGTTGACTCCAGTGATCGCAACTAGCAAGATCTTGCTTCAGTTGTTATGGACCTAAGGCACTTGGCTGGGATGAACATGTAGGATATGATGTACTTAATCAGTGGGAGGAGTTTAAGAAGATACTTTCGAGCCTTCATGAGGTTAAAATTCCTCGGTTTATTCCACTACAGGGGACAGAGATGCAGTTTCATGGATTTTGCGATGCCAGCGAGAAAGCATATGCTGCAGTCATTTAGTCCGATGTGTGACGAGGGACGGGAATGTTCAAGCCAATCTTCTCTGTTCAAAGTCGAAGATGGCCCCATTGAAGACAATTAATGTGTCCAAACTTGAGTTGTGTGCAACACTGTTATTGAGTAGGCTGTAGAAACACATCAACACGCTGTATTTTGACAAGATCAAAGAGTTTGAGGTTCATACTTGGACAGATTCAAGTGTTGTATTGTCATGGTTACATCTGTCACCACACCAGTTGAAAACTTTTGTAACTAACAGGGTAGCAAATATTCAGGCCGTAATACCCCCAGTACATGGAAGCACGTCCCATCTGAGGAGAACCCAGCAGATGTGGCATTGCACAGTGCTCTTCGTGAGCAGCTTTTCAGGCATTTGTGGTGGTTTACAGTCCCACCATGGCTGAAGCTTTCACCGGAAAACTGACCAGATACATACTATTACACCCAAGAGTCTGTGCCAGAATTGAAGCCACCTGCTACTGTTGACTTGGTGGCACACCTGATAGGCTCTAGCAGTCCTGAAGATCCATTAAGCTTAATTCACAAGTCATCTTCACTGATCAAATTGACATGCAATACAGCATGGGTATTGCATGCAAAAGCAGCATTCAAGAAAATGAGCCATGCGAAGAGTTATTTCTTGACAACGGAGGAGTTGAGTAATTCTACAGTGACATTGGTCAAACATGTACAGTTATGTAGTTTCAGGGAAGAATTGTCTGCTCTTTAAAAAGGGAGTATATTCCCCAAGGTTACACAGCCACTGATGCATTTCTCGACTCAAATGGAGTTATCAGTGTGGGTAGACAGCCGTCTATTCATCACATTGCTACCAAAGACTGCAAAACACCCCACTTTGATGCCAAAGCAAAGCCAGTTGTCCAGACTCATTATTGTCCATTGCCATACCATCAGTTTACACCCAGGGCCATCCACAATCTTGTATCTAGTCCGCAGGGAGTACTGGATAATCCCTGCACTCTCTGTGGTGCAAAATGTGATTCACAAGTGCATACGGTGCTTTAAGGCCAGACCAGTTGCTCAAAATTCAGTACAACGATGCACTTGGAGCTGGTCACAGACTTGTCAACCGCAGCTTTTCTGGCTAAGGTGAACCTGGGTGTCTCGAAGTGGCACTTCAACCCTCCAGCAAGTTCAAACTTTGGAGGTCTGTGGGAAGCAGCAATCAAGAGTGCTAAGCAGCATCCGAATAGAGTTGTAGGTACTCAGTTGCTGACCTTCGAAGATCTCTCAACACTGTTTGTGCAGGTCTCGGCAGTGTTGAATTCAAAACCTATATGTGTCCTCTCAACAGATCCTCAGGAGTATGATCTTTTGACCCCAGGCCACTTCCTTGTGAGTGAACCATTTGTAGCTTTGCCTGACCACAATTGGTGTGTGCGGTATGTTCATGATGTGTATTGTGCATAATACTGTCTTTGTGTGTGACTTAATTTGTTTGGTTAACCATACTGGTGCCACTGTTTTGTTTGGCTAAATGTGAACTACCATGTCGCGGTAGTATTACATTGAGCCAGTCCCTGCCTAGGAGTGGTGCTGTTTGTCGATGAGATGCTGTTACAATAAGAAGCATACTGAACTTTTGTCTGTTTGCCCCTATAACTGTTGCTTGGATTTTTTCAATGACTTTCAAACTGTCTCCAGTGACTGCCTTGAGTGTTAAATTACAATGCTCCAATTTGGCTTTAGGAAACATATCTTTGTAGGCTGATACTGATATAATGGACATACTCGCCCCACTATCTACTTCCATTTCCAACCGATGCCCATCCTCTGAAACTACCACTGTGTGTGGCTTGCTAACAGCCTTGACATATACACAGTTGTTACTTACTTGTCCTTGTAGATGTTTGATTCCTGCGTACCTTACAGTTTCTACACTAACATTGTCTGTTTTGACTATCTGGTACACCTTTCTCTTGCTGCAACATACCTTTGCCACATACCACTTTCTTTCATGGTTAAAACACCTCCAACTCATTGCTAGACATCGGTCACATGCATGGCCATGCCCACAATGAGAGCTTTATCAGATGCTTTGGTATGCCCCTTTCCTCTTCCATAGCTGATGGATGCACCTGGTAACCAATTCTTCGATCATTGTACTCCGTTGGTGGCCTGGGTGACAGATTGTACACTGTTTCTGGCATAGTTGGCTGCGGAAGTTTTGTTTGAGATGTGACGAGCTCCATACCGAGTGCAATTGTGCATGCCCTCTCAAAGTTGAGGTTAGGTTCAATAAACAACTTTCTTTGAATTAAGTTACTGGATAACCCGCACACCAGGCGACACACAACACATCGTCAAGGAAATTGCCAAAATTGCACATTTTGGCACAATTCTTGAGTTCCATTATGTACTGAGACACTGATTTGGTGGGTTGTTGATCATGTTTATAAAAATTTTACTGCTCAGCTATCACCACTCAGGCAGGCGAAAAATGTTGGGACAACACTTCCACTATTTCTTGGAATGTTTTGTTTTTGAGATGGGGTCTCAGAAAGAAGTACATTTTTTAAAAATTGTGTATATTTTAGTTCCTACATGAGTGATGAACAACTGCATTTTTTCTGTATCTTTGGTGTTATTCACAAAGAAAAATTAGCAGAGTCTTTCAACATACTACCTGAAATCTTCATTGTCTGGTCGAATTCACCTATATGTCCATTCAAACCCATCTTCATTTGTAGCACTATTAGACTCAATGTATATTTTTAAAATCCCATCCTCGTTGCAAGTTTACTGTTCTACATTTTATTTTTGCTCATATATGTTACCACTTGCTAAGAAGCTTACACAGCAACATTTCTCCTTTTTTCATTGTACATCCAAGAACTCTCAATCTTTGCCAACTGCTGCTCCTGATCTTTTGCTGTTGCCAACCTTTAATGTTCACCTTCCTACATAACTTTAACATTTATACACTACAGTAACCTTACATCCATACACAACAGTGATGTATGGTTAATTTTCATGTTTGTGCATTCAGGCTGTCTTGTCAGTAAGTTGAAAGTTAACGTAATTTGCAATACTTGGCATTATGTCTGGTCTTGTCTCATACTTGCTCATAATACATAATTGTAGCACAAGAATGTGCAGTGTTATACCAAAGTCTAAACTGTGCAGCTTTTGTGACAGAAATACACATTTGAACAAAGCCTGCTTGAAATTATGGTAATGCAGCAAAAAACCCAGGTCTCACACCTAAAATGCATGAAGCTATAACAAAATTATTTGACACCTAGCGGTAGATGACTCTACTCACGTCACATATAATTGACTGATATATAAGCCTTGGCAAAAAAAAAATGCTCACAAGTAACTTTTGTTAGCTTAAAAATATTCTTTAAAGCAAATACATCTGAACAGAATGATTAAATATGAAATACAACAGTGTTTCACACACTATTTAAGTCTATTATCACTGATTGTGGTAAATTCATTCTCAAAGAAAAGCAGCAAAAAATTTTGTAGTGTTGAGTGTTGTTATTGAGTTGTTGCCAAACTTTCAGTTATTATCTTATTCATGTAAATACATAGTGGCTTTTGCAAATATATTTTCATAAATGTGCTATAAGATAATGAAGAAATAGTTTTTACCTCAGAATAAGTAATTGATGTACAACATATTTTCAGAGCAATATATTATATGTATCAATAAAATTCTCAGGTTTCCGTGGCCAGCGTCCGCAAAATCTTGGCTTCTAGGTAGTAGCAGCATCACTGTCGTTTTCCTTCCCAATGTTTCGGCAGATATTGCAGCCTCCACCTTCATGGCAAAGTAGCAACAGCGATAACTATTACCTTTTGTTACATGTATTGTCTGTCATGCATGTTCATTTAGTTATATATACTATCCTATACTACAATACTCCTTATCTACCATAACCCCAAGCATAGTTGCTATGGAATTCAGGTGTGTGTGTGTATGTATATATATATATACACACACACACACCTATACAATAACCATCATTGCATTAAACACATGTACCATTTATAAAAATAACTATCTATTCATGGATTTGTGTACTGTTTGTTAATCATTTTTGTTTGTAATAAAAGTAACAATGAATGTTTTTCCTGTTTCCTCATTGTTCCTTTCATTCCTGTGCAGTGGTACCTCAACACTTGATTGAATATAACTAAGTATCGGAGATCAATAAAAATACAAAGACAGTCATCCAGTAATGTGTTTGACTGTTTGAGCGATCTGTACCAATGTAAATTCTTTGGCTTTTACTTTCCAAATTATTTTTAACCCACCTTGGTTTCAATGATTAGATAATTTTTGGTTGTAGTGACATTCATGTTGACTGCATGTTGCAGGTACCATTGCCCCTGCCCGAGAGATCCCTGACCAGAACATCGAGTCTCCCATGAAAATCCTCTTGTCGAATCTGAATCTGGTGGTCCCAGTAGCCGCAGCTATTCTAGTCATTATCGTCGCTATCATCGTGATCTGCATCTTACGTGGCAAGGGCAATCATAACAAAGGTAAGCTGTCAGCAGTTCTCTGTACACAGGTACGATCCCTCCCCCGGAACGTGAGTCACCTCCTATGAACAAGTACTTCCCATGGGTTCCTGAGTGGCTAGACCTTAACATTGTGGTGCCTATTGGAGCGACGATCGTCGTCATCATTGTGGGGGTTGTGGTCATCTGTGTGGCTCTGTCTCGTAGATCAAGGGGACCAGAGCAAACACGACTCAGAGGTAAAGTTTAAAAACTTAAATACCTCCTGTATAGTGCATAACAGCACAGCAGTTGTCCTGGAATTGGGTAAGAAATACAGAATATAAGATAGTCTGTCTAAATCTTGATTTTTTTCACTTTGTTCTTTACATACTTACAAACCTAACAACTAATCCAGAAAATTTTGAACACATGCTTCATTACTTATATTGCCCAAGGTTAATATTGGGAATTTCCATCTACAGTTCAAACATAAATCCATTGTGTGTGTGTATCTGTCAACAAATAGTAGAATGTGAATATTTGAATTCCTGTCTTTTTATAAATTTCTGACAAGAAAGTTGAATATGTATTATATTTTTATCAGTTTTATGCCACATCTGAAATACATATGGTATTTTAGTATATATTTTACAATTTACTTTACTGTAAACAGCCTAATAAACAAATTTGTCTCCATGGGTGCCACATCATGTACCAGAGTCACATAGCTCCAACAAACACAGGACAACACAAACAAGAACTGCAACCAGAATGCTACAATTTTATTTTCTTGTGGCTGCTTGAATTTACAGCCTGACAGTTTACTCACGTAACACAAAGAGTAGAATTTTCCGGAACCATTTAAAAGGCACTCATTGACTAAGCTAGTTTCAATGCGGTGGTCAGATACAAAATGTGGAATACATGATGGTGACAAAGATTGCAGATGTTACAACTAAGGCATGCAAAGGTACAATTGTCATTGTAACAAGTTAAATCCTGTAAATTCCAGATCGTTTTTTTTTCTTTTAAGCACTATACATATTTGCCAAATTTGTTAGGCTTTCATCAGATTTATTTTGTCTTTTATTGGCTGTGCACTTTGAAGTGTTGTGTTGCGACTGTCAAGTTGTGCTTGTTGTTACTGTGTGATTCCAGTATTTAGCAGATTCACAATCCTGTTTTTTATTAGAGGTGTTTTGATATCACGTTTTCCGATCCAATACTGAAACCCCCGATACCACTAACTAAACCATACCAATACTCTTATACCACTTCGTTGAATATTTCCAAGTTTTCTCCACCTTTTTATTCTTTTCATGCATGCTGTATGCTATTTTTACTAACCAAAGCACAACTTTTTTAAGTCATTCCAATTTCAGACAACGCCCAAATTATCATTTTGATATTTAGTAATTGTAGAGTTGGTATTGTTTGATACTGATGCTGTTGGTATTCCCTTGTTTATCAATACATAGTAACAACACTTAGTTTTAACTAAAATATATATTTTATGGATATGTACCTAATTGTCAAAAATATGTGATTATTTTATACAACCCCTGAAAGAACTGGATGTTATTTTATTTGACAATTATAAGCCAAGCATTTATATATTTAAAAAAGGTTATATGTAATTGTTTTAATGATTGAAGCACTATTCATGATTAAAAACCTAATTTTTTATTCTGAGTTAAGATAATTAATGTCTCCCATGACTATTTATTAGGTTAAATTAATATGCTAACCTTAAATAAAAAACAAATGAGTAGCAATTTTCTAATTTTGTAGGTCTTAATGTGTCCATCGGCAGCAAGGTCGTTAGAGACGAATGATGATTTTGTGGTTTTGTAAAGTTTCACTACATATTAACAAAAAACAAAATACAAATTGACAAAAGATGATACACATAATAAAATACGCAATTTACAATCACTCCATGAATATATGTAAATACCGTAAATGTTGCTAATAAAAATAGGTGTGGGGGCACTTACAGGGAATGTTGATAAAAATAAGTAAAATGCCTGTTAACTTTCCACAAATGTAAACAGTGGATCAGCACTTCTGCGAAGTAATTGAAGAGTCCTCCAAACACCTTAACTGATTTGGAAGTTACATAAGTAAATAACATCCAGCACCACTTGCTTTGTTTATTTACACTGCTAGTCCATGAGGTAAATACCCATAATGGTTTGGTGTGGCAGCAACTCAGCAAGAGCATAGGGAAGAATGAAGGCAGTTGATTCTGTTAGGGTACGGCGGAAAAACAGTGGAAGAGAAACATTGTTATAAAACGAGAAAAAGTATTACTGAACGCAGCAAGTACAGTGACAAAAGACAAGAGACATCAGCTGAAACTGCAATGTGGGTCAGCTGTCTTTCCACACTGTACCTTCCCGCCTATGTGCTTACGAAACTTACCCGAAGTCATGGAGACTATCACAAAGTGTGCAGTGACACACTCTTTTTTTAATGCATCAAAATAATTTTCTTTATGAGTCACCGAGCATTTTTGCAATATGTCTTTGTGATTTTCATATAAGTTACTTTTGAATTTTATATGTTGTCTCTGAGATGAACTAATTTTAAGCTACTTGTAAACTTAAATTTTTAATATTTTAATTAGTTATTGAGAGGACAAGTTTTATAATTATTTTGGTCCCTAATAATTAACTTCATTTTTATTGGTTTCAAGTATAGTATTTCTCTTTTCAGTCATTAGCATGATTGTGAGGATTTTAATTAGTAATTGTCTCGTGAATTTTTTATTTTGATCATTGGGGTAATTCATTGCTTCATTCTTATTTGCTATGATCCGAGTCATGTTATTGATATTTAAAGTTGTTTTGTCCGATAAAAATTTACTTTATTTTCAGTTTGAAGCATTTGCGATTTATTTAAATTCAATTGGGGCTAGTGGTCCAACATTTATTCCTATTTTCTTGGCTATATATATATATTCTTGGCTATCTATATCTATATATATATATATATATATATATATATATATATATATATATATATATATATATATATATATATATATAAAACTTGTACTGCCAAAGAAACCAATGTATAATATATATATATATATATATATATATATATATATATATATAAAACTTGTACTGCCAAAGAAACCAATGTATATATATATATTTATTTATTATAGTTATTTATTATATATAGGCTAGAATAAATTTGTTTTCAATACTTGTTTCCCTGTAAAATTTTCAGTTAGTTTCCTTTAATTTGGTACTCTGAAAGAGTCTTCTTAAAAATCGCTAAAGCCTTCCAGGCTGTGGTTTCCCGCTTGTTCTTTGCTTGACCGGATGTATGCTGCAGTGTTGGCAAGATATTGTATTTCACTTCCATCGCTGCCCCTCTTCTACACTTTGTTTCTGTGGCTGTGTGGGCAGTCTTCATGCAATAACGTGCTTGCTGCATGATTGCACATAAAAAAGTCTTTTGATCATGTGAAATGCAGCCAGTTTCGCTAACACGTGCATCGGTTTTGGTCACTTTCTGTTGCCATCTAGCGGCCATTGTAGAACTATCTGGTCAGGCTGTTTCGATTTTGATGCTCCGTTGTTTCTGGTCTCCACCCAACTTTCTCCCCACCGTCTCGACACACTTTGTGTCCCTGGGTCGTCAGCAACATGTCTCTGTGTCTGCTGGCCGTGTTGGTGTTTGAAGTTTTCTGAGTACCGTGGTTACTTTAACCACCACCATCACATAGTGAGTCCCAGGATAAAGTAGTTTTTTTTGTGGTGCTGCAAGAATTTTATATATATATATATATATATATATAAATAAACTGTTGGTGGTTTTGTCAGTCAGCTCCACCATATGAGCAGAAATGATTTCTACTATACTTGGTAAGTACTGGTTCATCGGGTTTTTAACTTTAGTTCGTGCCCCTAATTTACCACTCACTATTTTTAATCCTTTGATTTAGTGAGGGTTCCAGTTTTCGGGTGATACTGTCTGCATTCTGTTTGCAACTTTTATTCTACTCTGAATTGACCAACTTTGCTTCAACTATGGACTATGATCAACTAGTTGTTTCTTTGGTGTGTTGACACACATTTTCGGTTGGGAGTTTTGCTTCTGGGACAGTGCGTACCCAACTTCGCTACCCCAATTTTCCAGGAAAATGTGACTTGTTACTTTTCTGCATTCCTGGTCTTCCTCTGGACTCATGTTAATCAACTGGACAGCTAAGTGCTTTAAAGTTTAAATTACAAGTTTCTTTAATGACTCTTTCACGCACAATTAATTTAACATTTTACCTATTTAATATGCTTCCTATTTTGTAAGAGTAATATTTGGTTTTCTAAACACACAAACAGTATAATGTAATTTTCATTTAAATTCTAATTCATGTGTTTATTTTTGTTCATTTGAATAAGAATGCAATGTGCAGGTACCCTTTTCTAATATTATTATGTAGTTCTCTCTGCTAGCAGAAAGATAGAAAAAGAGCTCAATTTTTTTATTTTACTAAAGTTTAAATTTTGTTGATATCGTGCAATTGCCAATGGAATATTATATTCAAAGTTATATGACTTAATACTTTTATATTTGCAAAGTAATTATTACGAAAGGATATTATTGAATTATAATTTATATCTAGTGCACTAAAAGGTGACCAACTGTTTACTCCTTTATTACTTGTTATTTATTCGAAAATATTTAAAGAAATAATTAATAAATATGACCAAAAGATATTTAAGCACACCACAAATCCAAGTCTTTTTTATTTGATGTACATGCATTTTCCCTCTGGGCCTTTAGTTATTACATAGCTGTGTTATGATTATATTTTGAAGAGTTCAACAGAGTTATTATCCTGTTGGTATTTTATTTTATTTTGTGACATGTGCGACCACCCAGCATCCTTAATTAATTAATTGCTCGTATAGCTTCCTGATATTTTTGCCATTTCTTTGGGTTTATTTAACTGTTCAGTTCTTGGATTTGTTTATGTTTTGAAATCACATTCCGGGTGCATTCTTTTGGTTTCCTTATTTTTTTATTTTGTCTACCAAGGACTGACGGCAATTTGTGTTTTGGTGAAATGGTTTGAATACATTTTGATCAAGGCAGCATAAGCGTCATAAAAGGTCAAATGAAAATGAGAGGTATGGAACAAAAGGTTTATTGATCCCAGCCGGTGGCATGGTGTTGCCAAGCTGTTGCCAGATTATGGGTAGTTGCTAGTTCCCAGCCTGCACCCTCTTCCAGTCCTTCCACTGAATCAATTTTTACACAAAATGGCCAATGACTTATCTATACAAGTATTCTTTGACTGCAATATGAATATGTGTGTGTGGAGAGGGTTACATTTCTTTCCGCAGAAAGCATATTTATTATTTGGTGCCTTCTCTAGTCGGTCCCTCTCAGGTACACCAACGTCTGACACATTTTGGATTGTCGTAGTTTCTTGTAGTTACTCATTTTCCATTTTGTGCAGCATAATTAATCACTGTTGAACTTGAACTCAACAACATTCATTCAGGAGAGTTGACTTCCTTTGCAGTGCAGTTGTAGTGTGGCAATGCTGTAGGGCAGGCGGCCACATGACCTGCCAAAGCCAACCAAAGCACATGTTAGCTATAGTCACTCCCATTTCTCCTTATATTCCTGCTCTTCTCACCCCTTCAGGTAAAAATCACAACTCGCCACATAAAAAATTTCCCCTCCAGAATCCTTAAAAAATATGGCTGGGCATTTACACTAGTAAAATGGCATGTCACACATGTAAATGACTATATACATGCACCAAGGTTGTGGTATTCAAAGGCGTCACTGCTAGAGCTAGGGTCGTAGCTATGTGACAAGCCATTTTGGACACAGGGCTGCAGGGAATGTTGCAAAGATTTTAGTGCATTGATGGAAGTTTCTTACATTTATTGTTAAAACTACAAATTTAGCATTGTATCATGAATAATGCAATTTTTCTCGCTTTATGTTGTTGATATCTGCAATCTTTCGAAGACCCTAGTTATATTTTCAATAACTGATACTAAGTATCAGCTGATACCTATACTTAGTATTGGTATTGGAAAATTGTTGGTATAGAAACAACTCTAGTTTTTATGCTAACTTTGACTGTAATCTGTCGTGATATTTGTAGTTTTGAGGAATATTTTAATTGGAATATGCCTACCTTTTAAAATATTGCTACTTTAATGTTTTTTTTTTCTAAGCAAACTGTTATAAAAGCATCTCATTTGGCACCGGATGTTAGGCTGATGTGCGGCCTAATTTTTATGCTAATTTTACGGTTGATTATTATTCATATCTCCATTTCTGGAGAAACATTTTACTGGAACATGCATACCTATTAAATAGTTATGTCTCATTAATAAACACAATGTTGTTTTTCTTTCATAAACAATAAAACACTTTATCGTCAGTTGCCAGCCAATTGAGCTGCTGTTGATATATGTCTATCCAAGCCAGATTTCCAAGTACTTGCAGATAGCATTCTTAACCAATTTGGCAACATTAGAGAGGCCACCTAAACTTACTATCCTCACTTATCATTATCAAGAACCTAACTTCAAAACATGGAAGTCGAGCGGAGTATCCAAAATTGGCAGATTTACAAACTACACAAATGTTTAGTGCATAATTGTGCAGGGAACTAAACAAATATTATCTTTGTTTTTATTTATGCATTTATATCCATAATATATCATCTCCTGCATGGACAGAACAAGCACTTTGCTTAGCAATTCAGTTCAATGTATTGAATTGTATGGAATGTGATAATCTTTTAACCTTGATACATTTATGAATTGTTCTCATTCAGGACTTAGGAAAATGTGTCCATGTTTTTAGAGTCAATAGCGGAATTACTGTCAATAGTTTTAATTGTTATCTGTGCATATGTGAAGGAAATGAGAGATAATGCTGTATAACACATAGAAAATTTTAAATCTCTCTTCATAATTTTTTACATGGTAAAAAAAACCAGCAAAATTATTTTGGATACATTAAAATTAGCAATTTTATTTCTGTTTCATGATTATGGGAATTATTACAGAAGTTCATGAATAAAACATGAAATTTCTCTATATTTCATATTATTTTGTGGTTCACAAAAATTTATATTATTAACTGCAAAAAATTTAGCTGTAGTAAACCTTTATTTTATTGCCAGAATTAAATAATCATGCTAAATAAAATAACCAAGTAATTTGTGGAGAAATACATTTTTCCTGGAAGCCTAAGTCATAATTTGGTGGCCATCTTATTTTCAAAGTAGCTCTATGGTTTGAGTAAACATGGTAAATTAACTCTTATTTATACAATTTCGTGTATATGGTTACACATAAATAAATGTTTGAATTTAAGATTCAAAAGTTCTTTGCATCATAAAACTAATTTATAAAACAAGCTGGTTATTTTTCAAAGCCATATCATGTTAACTGTGTATCTATAAAAGTGAAGTTGTAAAATTTGACTCTTCTTCTATATTTAATGCACACTACTACTTACTCATTTCATAAAAAAAATATATAAAATTTACAAGCGTGGTTGTTTTTCACACTTGCAAAACCTTGATACTTTTTTAAGCCATGATCTGTTTCTCTACATCACATATTGTGTTCCAGATGATGTTGTATACAATCAGTCTGCTGGAGGCAACTCGACAATGGATAAACGACGTCCCGACCTGAGAGACGAATTAGGGTACATTGCTCCTCCCAATCGCAAGCTGCCCCCTGTCCCTGGTTCAAATTACAATACTTGTGATCGTATCAAGAGAGGTACAGTTATAAGTAAGAGCATTCAGACAACATCTACATTCAACTTTGGTCGGTGTTTTGCTGAATGTGTCTGTTGCATGAACTTCACCCACATACAGTGGTTGGCATTAAACAGCGATTACATTCAGGGTAGCATGTTGGATGAAGTTTAAATTTTGCCTAGTTTCAATGTTATGCAGACAAATAAATTCTCTGGTTCTTTATCACAGTTTTATATATAATTCCATAGAGTATTACTGTTTTGGAATATTATAGGACACGCTTTTAAAGTGCATACATTAAAATTCTAGTACGATGTACCTCACATTAACATATCTTTCTTTTTAAAACACAATATTCAATACCAACCAAAATACTCGTAAATTATGTAAAAATATTTCACTTTGACATACAAAATTTACATTAGCTTTTAGTACAACTGAGTTTATTTTACCCCAAGTCTTCCAAAATGAGATTAATTAAATGTTTATCCATGGGGCTTTACGTAAAGGTATTGATTTTTTAACAATTTCCAACCTAAATTGGGTTTTGTTTACCAATACGACATGTAAAAAACATGGAGATTACCAAGTCTGGTTGAGTATATCAACAAATACGTTGCAAACAATTGATTCTCGCTGTCGATTTGCAACGCCATCTCACCAATTCTGTCGACTTAGATTAGGTGTTGGCATGCAGCACCATCTTGAATTATTTCATAAATCAGAATGTGAAAGTAGTAATAGGTAGCCATATATATTTGTTTTGTCGTAGTATCTCAGAACATACAGTAAACGCCTTTACAAGAATGACTTTGTAAAATCGCTGCACTCGTAAAAATTGAAGCTGATCATTTTTACCTCCTAGAAAGTTTAGAAATTTTGTGTTAAAGTGCATTTGATCCCCTATGGAGACCATATCTAAACATTTCCTGGTAAAATCAAGATCATTTTAGTACGAAATGTTAATTTAAGTACTGTTTCATCCTTACTTTTTAAAAAAATTTCCTTACATATTAGTTTTCTTTACTGAAACGTCTAATTGTGCCATTATTTCAAGGAGCCCATATTGTAAAGGTTGAAAAATAAGATTTTCAGTATAAGTACCTTTATTACTAAGTATAAAATTTGAGGCTTTGTTGATGTACGTTATAATGTGATTTTATTATACATTGTGTGCATTCACGTTTTATTTTATACAGTAAAATTTTGTTATAATATTTATCAATAAAGGCCTCAACTTTTATACTTTGTAATGAAAGTTCTTTATACTGGAAGGAAGAGATTATGGCACAATTAGTCATTTCAGTAAAAAAAATTAATAACTGTAGTGAAATATTACTTTAAAAGTGAGAATAAACAGTATTTTCTAAAATATGAAAATACATGGATTACATCTACAAACATAAAGTAATGTGTGGTTTGCAAATCCACGCTGCTTAGTGATCAAATTTCCTTTGAAAAAAAATCACACCACTTTTCCTTATCAAATTACACTGAATGAAGTTTGTTTAGAGAAGTTAAGTTTTTGAAATAAATTACTATTTCAGTAACAAATCCTCTTTATTCATCCCACAAGAAGCACTTGAAAATGGATATCGCACTTGGTAAAATGTGCCGCTCTATGTTAATAAACATTTATGGCAACAAAGGGCAAATAAAAATTATGCTTTTGGGGTATAATTTTATTTGTTAACATCTGCCCATTGATTTAAGTTAATATTTCGTACAAAAATCATTTTGAGTTTATATGGGTTATGTATTGATCAGTTTTGATTTTTATGAGCATAGCAGTTTTATCATCATTCACGTAAGGAGGTTTACTGTATTTTACATTCTACAATATACTGTACCAAAAAATACGACTACAGATGTACACATTAATGTTTTGATGTACAAAATAACTCAAAATGGTGCTGCATGTCAACATTGTTAATATAGGTCGACACATGGAAGATGGCATTACTAGTCAACAGCTCGAATTGATTACTTCGATCTTATATGGAAACAATATTTGTACTTAACATGACTCAGCAATCTCCATGCATATTTTTTTTCCAGTCGTTTTAGTAAACAAAACCTGATTTTGGTCGTAAATGGTTTGAAAATCAATACTTATATGAAAAGTCCACATCTAGACATTTAATTAAACCCAATTTTTGAAAATAATGTTTGTTGTACTGAAAGTTAATGTAAATTTTGTGTGTTAAATAAAGTAAAATATTTTTACTTTGGTTACATAGTATCATAGGGTGGGAATTGAAAATTGTGCGTTAAAGTGAAAGCTACATTAATGTGAAGTATGCTGTATTGGAATTTTACTGTATTGATTTTTGTGTTATATGAATATGTACCTACTTCTGACTGTATCCTGATTGTATTGAATTTTGTTTAATGTCAGCTACCTTATATCTTAGAATGGAAAGTCTTTTAACCCTTTTAGCAATTGTTTAGCTATAAATATCATTATACGTACTGCTAATAGTTGAAATTGTCATATCCACAGCTATGGGTTTATGTGACCAAGGCATGTTGCACCAGTGGCTAGCATGATTTGGATTGAACATGTAAAATGCCTAGCAAATGCTTTAAACTGCCATCTTGTTATCTATGTTTTTTATTCTGTGTTCGTTTCATACATATTTTTTCTATTTTAATTTTTGACCCAATACTTGAATCTGTCATGACACATTTACAAACACAAGTAGACACACAACACTATGTATTTACCTTTCCTTCAAAACCATACAGTTAATGAGGGAAAATAATGGTTAAAGGTGTAGATTTTTACCACCTTTACCATAACTTCTTAAATTAAATGTCACATTATTGAAAGTAAATTTACAAGTAGTCTTACACACATATTTAACACATGTAAGATCCTTGTTTATTCGATTGATTGGAAACATCTAGAGTACCATTAAAATTTTTAAGGCTGAAGATGTTTAGTTATTTACTGAAAACGAATTGGATTGACTGTACAATGCACATATGAGATGTAAAAAATAGCCCCCCCCCCCCCCCCCCCCCCCACCTTCAAAGAGTGTCAACTGCACACAATCCATTGTTATAATAAAAAATGATTTATTGTGAATTATTGAAATAATCATTTGTAAAAACTGTTTACACCTTTTGACTAACAGTATCTTTTCAGTTTGTTGATGTAGCTTAAACTTTGTTAGTAATGATCCAACTAACGTATCCCATATCAATTCATGAAAATATGAGGAAAGCAATGTGTTCATGCTACTATAGTTACTTAGGTAACATACGAGTTTAATGAATGTTAATTTTGTGTGCCAGCAAAATAAATTTTCGTTTATAATTAATCTTGCCTGTTTTCATTATTAAGACTTAGCTCTTATAAAATTAATTTCCATTTTTGTTTCAGTTTCATTAAAGTTCTTAATAGGTGTGTGCAAATAGTGGGTTTTGATTTTCGAATAATTTTTTATTAAACTGTAAAATTTTTTAATATCATACTAATAGTTTCAAAGTTGAATAGTTACCTGTAAACATTTAATTTTAACTACAGTCGACTCTTGATGTATCATTATTCAGGGGACTGCCAAAAAATTTCCATACATGCGAGATGTCAGTAGATGAGGTTTTTGACATGTACATCAATAAAATACAACTTCTAACCTTAAAAAATCTTATGTTGAGTGTAGTAATAGCTGTATATTATCTGTGAATAATGTTTAGGTAGTAAATACGATAAAAATGGAAATTTTAGGAAAAGTATTACTGTAAATGATATATTAAAAAAACATTTCACCTAAAATTGTTTAAATAAAAAAAATAGTATCTCCAAATGCAGTATATAACTGATCGTAATCCGTTACCAAATACAAGCTGACCTAAAACTTTAAAACCTCTGAAAATGAAAATAATATGACACCAAATGTAAGTCAGATTTTGGATGTCCCACATGCCGCATGCACTCGATCAGCTGAGAGTTCGCAAAGAAGTTATCAACCGGGCAGTGTGTTCATGGTGGCAGGTAGGAGGAGGGGTGATGGTGGGAGGATTATCCCTCCCACTATTACATGTTGTAGGTACCGACATCTTGCGCCTGCGGCAAATGTCTGTCTTTTAAAGTAATTAATTATATTTAACTGCAAGGAAAACTTGTAATTTTGATACAGAAATGAATAAATAAGGCAATTATAATTTATTTCTTCACTGTCTTTAATAATTAATCATTCAAAACCACGTCCTCTGATTTTCCTTGTGAGTTACACTGCACTCGGCTCGGTGCTTACCTACCCGTTGTTGGACGGCAAAATTGTCCAATAGGCCTTACATTTTATCAGTTTATTCAAAATACACGCGCTTATTGAAATAAATCAATATAAATCCTCTGATTTCCCAGCAAGAAGTTACTAAAATTAAACTTTATAATTATAATACAAGTGTGGGGTGTTCGCCTGGCAGGTTGGGAATTGCCCACATTGGGGTTCCTAATGGGCAGGAAGAAGGGTTGCGTTTAGCTAGAGGGGATTCAAACCCCAGGGTTAGTTTAGTCAAAAACATCTCTCCCAGGGAGCGTGACCTTACTCACCATGAAGAGTGTCAAAATATGGGATGCCAGCTGTCACAAGGGGGAATAACAAACAAAAAAGAATTAACAATGAAAATGGAGATGTAAATGACAATGGAATGGGAATGATTTACATGTCGTCCTAGATAGTTCCTTACTCAGCTTCTTTGCTCACTACCAGAATGCCAATATTTTTACCGGTCTCATAGGTTTATGAGTGGGAACAAAGCTGTGAGGAGGAGATGCTATCCGGGGTTTTCATATAGTTTTTAGGGGTATAACAATATTAAGACCCTTCCCGGCTGCAGTTTGGATCTTGCACGTCGTTGGCGCAGTAGTGCTACTGAGTGGCGTTGGTGCGGGTGGCTTCACAATAGGTTTAGGTGTAGGAGGGTGCAAATAACTAACGTGTTTGTAGCTCAGCCATGGCCAACAGATGGGTAGCACTGGTTCCAAATATGTCTCGTGTTCGCAGACTGTGTAGGGCGTTATCCTACTGGGTTTATTTAGACTGACTTCCGGTATGGGTAGAGGGGGTGCAGTTTCGTGAGTAGAGTCAACTTGTGGTGTGCTACTTAATTGGGATAATTCCTTCTGTAAGGTCTGTTGAGCTCGGCGACGATTTTGGTTATTCTGTCCTCCTTCCTGTTTAGTCATCTGAATTAATTAATTTACCAATCTGATAGTACAATGCAAATAATAAATTCTCACTACGTAAGGCTCTTCCCATATACCAACTCACTGAATGGACTCACTCTTTTCCTAGCCGTTAAGGTGCAGTCATCTTGGGAGTGTCTTGGTCAGTCACTCCAAGGCACTGACCGAGAGATGTGACGACTAGTGTTGGAGCGCTACCGCAGATAGGTGCGGGTGTACCGGACACGTCCCAGGAGTCCCGGTCTTATTCAGACTATAGCTTTTGCAAACTCCAGAAACTGGAGGGTTCGGCCCATTCACACTTATTTGTGGTAATGCTAAGTTGGTTTAAAGCCAAGTATATGAAACCACACTTACAAGGAATATGATGGAAATAAAAAATGATAAACGGGTGCGAAATGACTACCTCACAGAGATTACGGTTTATGTAGTGTTTTTATTTATGCTTCAAGAAAACAACGGGGATCCGATTGTGTATCTCTCTAAAATAATTCATAAATTAATTATTTAAGTTACCTCAAGTAAAGGCAAACCTGAATAGAAAAATTAACTCTAACAAAACTAGCTCCAAAATTATCTAGTTGTCACAATTTACAATGAACTAGAAACTTGACGGGTGGTTGTCCAGAAGGGACATCGCGACAACGTGCTACCACAAAAGTCAAGGATAGACTTGGGTAAAAGGGTGCAGGGTGAGGATGACAAAGTTGCTTCTGGTTCTTCACTCTGGGTTTCCTCCTTGTGCTGCAGAGGAGCTACAGGAGGAGCTTTTGCAAGCTGCTGGAGGAGAGCCTTCGCAAGCTGCTGGAGAGGAAGGCTGGCCTTCTTCAGGTTAGGAGAGTTATAGGCCTTATGCAAACCCAGGAGAGCCCTCCAACCTCTGCGGTTGGCAGGCCGACAAACTCTGGCAAGTGCATTTTCGGGATACCTTATATAGTCAAAATCTCAGCTTCGAGGCTGTCACAGGGGTGCAAGGTTTTTGTAGCCTTCCGCCACAATGGTTAAATTATCTCCAGGTAGCTGGTAGCGCCACGCTTTTCTTATCACTGTGGGTGGTGGAGGCTGATGACACGTTTACCCATCTCTTCTCGAGGCTCGGTGGCTGTGACATCACTGGCCGCAGGGGTGCTGCGATCCTGTGGTGACTATTTCAACTTCCTTATTGGCTCTGGCGTGTCCGTGGCTCACCAGGTAAAACAATCTCTAGTCTTGCGTGTAGCAACCGCATGCCAAATTCTGGGCGGGCGGTACAATTTCCCTAATTAAACACGTTAATTATTCTCGTATCTGTAGTTGTCCAATGCGTAGAGTCAACCCTGTAGCCGCTGGAATAAAGGTAGGCCTCTTTACACTTTCCCCAAATGCTCTCAGCGCTTGCTGATGGGGCGATGTCGACCCGTAGGGTGCGCAGGCGCGCTGCACAGCAGTGTGGCTTGCATGAATTTTATTTGTGAGTATGCTACCTCTTGAGTCAAATAAATATTATGTTTTAAAATTGTGTTAATTTTATGCCAGATACAATGAAACACCAACCTTATGGGAAAAAAGACCTTTAATCACAAAAGAAAACATCTTTGCAAATAATAATTCCACATTAAAATGTTTTGCGTACACTTTAAGGCAAAACCATTTGCCTTGAAATACAAGTGATGATAGGTGCAACTATATTGAGCGACGGATAATCTTGATAAAATTTATATGTTTGCCAGGCACACATGTGCTCTGTGGCGGGTGGCTGTCATGTGAAGGCAAGCGCGCGCAGCTAAAAGACTTGCTTTTATTTTTGCTAGACAACAGATTCCGCTTGAGATGGCTTGTGAGGGGAGGAAGGAAGGTGTGTGGCTGAGAGATAGGATGCTAGGTCGTCATGCTGGTTGCTAGGTAACCACTTCCCTCTCATAGGCATGTAAGGGGAAGTAGCAAGGCAGTCTTGCACATTGCACCACACCACAGTGCAGGCAGACATGTTGGGAAGACAGACAACTTATCACAGAGCCATGATAAACGCTGGCATGCTTGATGTTTGCATAAACAACTAGCTTAAAAACTATAGTTGTGGGAAATCTTAAGTGATGGGACCCGAAATATACTTCAATCAATGCACCATGCGATAAACAATAAAAACGGGTTATGTTAACATTATTTAAACAGGAATTTGGCTGGGACCACAAAAAAATGTTGGTTGATGCAATTTATGAGTACATGTGATAACGATACTTCGAGAGTTGACTGTATATATAAAATATATACATTATTTTCTGCTTGTATTGAATGGAAAAAGTGTGTACACACATTTGTGGATATACCATGGGGCTATTTATGTCCCCCGGCCTGAATAAATAAATAAATAAGTGGAAAGCATGCGGTCAGGTAGGTGGTTAGTCATGTGGGCATGAGTCGGGGACATGTGTATAAGGGGGGGGGGGGGGGAAGGAGCTAAGGAGCAGGTGTGCATTCTCCCTCCTGTCAGTACTGAGATCTATTTTACTGATTCATTATAGCCAATATAGTATGTTTTTCTGTATTCAGTATTGTTGGCATGGTGAGATGTCTTTGACAGAAGAATTCCTAGTGGTTCTTTTTTCATGTGTCCCTATTATAATTGTTCTACTGTTTGGTTGTAAACAGGCCAGAAAAAGGTTACTGTATCAACCTTTCCATCTTATCTGGGCATTGGATCAGTGTGGGGAATGGCGTGGCCATATTCCAAGCCATATATCATTCTTGCAAGTGTCCTGTCGCAAGTATTTACTGGCACTTACAAGTTAACATGAAATGTGCATGCGTTATATAGCGTAACACATTTAAGCAATTACTATAATTTGATGCAAAAATGTTTAACTAAAGTAATTTAAAATATGCTTGATGCTGGAATACTGTCTTAAAAGTGATGCAGACTTCTGTGGCGTATTCTGTATAAAACTGGCTTTCAATGCGAGAGGTTCTGGATTCAGCTTCTGGGTAAGGTAGTGACTAAGTCATTTACAGGCCTATAATTAATATCCTAGGTGATATAGCACTACATAATCACATAATTATTATGATTAAGATGTAGACACTTCAATTATAATGTGTAAATAGTGGCTATTCTGTATGTCTTTCCATTTCCAGAAAAAAAATTTTGAAATTTGAGGTGGGCCTCAAAATTGATGCTTTTAAGTCATTTACAGGCCTTTAATTAATCTCCTATGGTATATAGCACTATGTAATTATTATAATTATGATAGACACTTAGATTTTAATGTGTATGTAGCGGCTATTCGGTATGTCATCATGTTTTCAAAAAATAAAATCAAAAATTTGAGGTGCGCAGTGTTATTGTCCTGAAGACATGCCCGTTAGGACATGTGTCCGCAGACTGTGGACAGGCTATTGTGGACAAGGTTGAATGCAGAAAGGCGGCCTTTCTTTGCAGGCCACAAATAATTTGCTTTTGTTTGTTTTAGTTTTCCTTTGTAAAATGCAAATCAGACAAGTAAGCTACATATTTCACAACACGTGAGGCAGTGATATATCCCATCAAATATGCATTCGAACTTTGCTTAGTTTTATTTGGACGTGAGCTTCATTTCTTATTCTCACTCCCACACAACCTGGCCCATCAGGGGGCGGGGGTGAACCCACCTCCTCCAATCCGCGTAACAAACAACATGCAGCAAACACCGCCCTATGTGGAATAAATACATCCTTTGCCTGGAAAAAGCGGTATTTTTTAGCAATTCTTGCTTGAGTGTATTTGACCCCCTTACATCATACCACGGTTCTCTCCTGTTTCTCTACCTTGGGTGCTGTCAAGCCCAGTGATGCAGATAAAAAATATTAAATTCCGATAGGAACATTTCACGAGTTACGGCGGTAAATAACACGTGTGTCATGTTTGACAGATAGATGCCATGCCTTATTAGAACACTGGCTTTTTTTTACTACTGTACTCTGTCACTCCTGGAATAGCATGGAAAGTTACAATGCGGGTCTGAGTTATGTCCCCCAACAGCCATGATATATCAGGCTTTTACTGTGTGTATGTATGTGTGTATATATGTGTGTGTGTGTGTGTATATATATATATATATCTGTGTGCGTGAATGCGTGATACATAGTCGACTCTCGATTATCCGTGATAATGGAGGGGATGATTGCCGCGGGGAACCCAAAATCGCGGATAATCCGCATACTAAGAGAAAAATACAGTTTTTCCAACACTTAAGTTTTGTATGGTCATAACTGAATATTGGGTATTTCAGTGTGAAACCTAGCCTACCCTTGACATACTACTTTATTTACTCACATATTTTACGACCTAAGATAATTTCCACACCCTATCATTTATTAACAAACCAAGAAATTTATATAATGTGTAATTTATGCACCTCTGATTTCTAACTTACAAAACTGGAATATAAAGTGTGTAAAATATGCGGATAATCACGGAAGTTCTCTCACAAACATTACAAGAAATGTGCAGCTACAGTTAATACAAACAACGCAGCGGGATGCGTGTGGTGTTTATCACCGAGTAATACTGGAATCTGAAGTTGTGAAGAAGGTAAGGCAGGCTGTCACTCAGTTGCTAGGCAACAGGCCACCTCCCATCCCCCCTCCTAGAGAGGGGAAACAAAGATGTGCAAAGCGAACTGCATGTCGCCCATGTCACACACACACCTCCCACACTGTCCAGTGCGTGTGGCATACAGCCGGCTGTTTCAGCATGTGGAAAACAGTGTTTAATGTAGGAAACAAGTTCCTTCTTCCATTCCCAGTTTTTCAAAAAAAATATTGGGCTTGTTTCACACACACTAAGCCCGATACTGGCATTCCCACTGTACGTTTCTGGTTAAACCACTCCAGCATAGCCTTATCTAGTTCTGCGTACGTCAATAGTTTCATCGTTTTCGTATTCGCCAATCCACTTGTAGAGTCCGCATTGCTTGCAAACTCAATAAGTTTGGATTTATTGTTTCGTATATCCTGAATTGTTGTTGCTCCCACTCTATACATAAATGAAAGCTGTTTAATACACTTCCTCCTTCAAGTTTATTAATAATTTCCAGTTGTTACTGTAAATTTAAAACCACACATTTACGTTTTGCAGTATTTTTCGGCTGAAAATGAGCAAAAACAAAACCGAACATAACTACTGACTGGCAAGATAAAACTGACACTGACCATGGGAATGCGATACGCGGTAGGAATGTGAAAGTCACGCCGGGACCGGCTATTCCTGGCATGCGGCAGCTAGGCTAGCGAGTTGTGCGGTGTTGTCAGCTCGCTGTCTTGCGATGGTACTAAGCTCATTCTGCCATCGGGAACACATTTTGACGTGCATTTGCATCGATAAACAAACATATTTCATTCAACAGTTATTTTCAGAGAGTACCTGTTACGAATTTCATTAGTTAAGATGGGCGTTTTATGAAATAACTTCGTTCTGCAGTGTTTGAGTTAATCTCCTAAATTAATTTTATCCCTCTGAATATGCCGCAGTTAAGCCGCAAATAATAGAGAGTTGACTGTAAGTGTGTGTGTGTGTGTGTGTCTATATTTATATATGAACGTATCCTTGATATCGCAGTTTTATTCAGTTGTCATCATATATTTTCATTTATCATCATTGACTGCAGCATGTGCAAAGCCATAAGTTTAATTAGGCATACTTTCATGGTTGAATTTGTAGGAGATTCTACAATTGCCGAGGTTCAGTGCTTGTGGTTGCAGCCAAGATCAGTATCTAATGACCTTTGGTTGCTGTGATATTTGCTAATGTACTGCAAACGTATGTGTTCCTAATTTATTGATGCCATGGTACTGAGTTAACAACATAATTTGTTTACTGCAAGTTATATTATAGTACCTGAATCTTATAAATGGAAACATTTTCAAATGGCTTGCGATAAATTTAACTGGTACAGCACTTTGCTAACTAGCGCTGTTAGTTCACATTCCACCACAGCTATGAAGCAATGCCATGTTGGTATTGTTCTTGTCCACCACTTTACTTGCTCTATCTATGGTCCACTATGGGGCTGTTTCATGCCATCTACCTAAATTGTAGTGATGGGTCGAGTCTCAAAAAATCAAGTCGACAAAGATTGACTCATCATTTGAGTCAAATTTTTTACAGCAGACATTGAGGTAGTGAGGTTTAAAGTCAAGTCACTATGCTTTTAGGTTATAAACAACATATATTTGCACCTGACAATTATCTTTCATGTCTCACGAATCAATAATTTTACATTACTAAATCGCTAAAGTAGTACCAGAATGAAAATAATAATTTGGCTACATGGCTTTACACTCAGTTGAAGTTTGTGTGATATTCAACTGTGTTAAAATCCAGTGGTTGTTATATTCATGTCTTGAGCCATTTGGATTCCAAGGGAAGCTCTTCTTCATTGCTGCTGGCTGAGTGACATCATATAATGTGACGCTTGGCAAGGTTTACAGGTACAGTCTCAGTAGAACACAAATACATTGTAACCATAGGATGCAAGGTATTTAAACATGAGAATCCTTTTGTCTCAATGGCATGTCACACCTTCAGCAGAAATATGCATTACTGTAAACTTGTAATTTATTCTCCTATAATTACTGTTTTAAAAAAAAGTGTCTGGAAAAAAAACTACTATTAGGAAACAAAAACTTTAATTGCGGACTGTGCGAGCTACCCTCCCACTCCACCCCAACATCAGTTATCATTTTGTTTTCTACCACCATTAGGAGGCCCATGGTCGTTCATTCATCCCTGAGAGTGAAACTGTAGTGCTGTGAATCACTCACCCTGGCAGAGAATTATTCTCCTTTACATGCCTGTATTCTTCAGCTGCACACAATAAGCAAGAAGAAATATGTCCTTTTCCCGTAAATGAAAAGAAATGTGTGTGATGGTTTTTATTAATAATTCTGGTTTTTATTATGTTTGAAAACAAGTTATGCAATAACATACTGATGCATGCCAAACTTCTTGGTTCTTTTGAATTAAGGGGTGACTATGCTGATTGCCCTCTTTGTCCTGGCGAAGGAGAGGGGAATTAAACCCCAGTGTAAGGCGTATTGAAATAAGCTCCCTTCCAGGGAGTTTTACTACCCTCACGACCAGGGCTGTCAATATGTTGGACGCCAGTGGTCTCTGGGAGGTGAATGAAGTACTCCAATGATTAATCAATGTGATTGTGGGGATGGTTGATCTGGTGGGGATGATGGGATTTATTCACAGCGGCCTCGTTGGCTGGCGTGTGGGGACAAAATTAGCAGGGGTTTAGTCACGTGGTTTAGGGGCGACTTTCAGTGGGAGTCGAACCCTAATGAATTTCCCAGAGGCTAATCTTATTGTGCACTCGGGAGGTAGAGCTTCCATTGTTTGGTGTCAAACCCGAATCCATCTGACATAGGCTAATCGTACAATGCTCAAGGGAGCTGGGTTGACTGGAACAGGAACTGCCGGGGTTTCCGGAACATTAACAGGTGCAACGGTCTCTGTAGTTTCCGCAACTACTTCTTCCTGCTCAATGTCTTCTGGCGGGCACCATCCTAGAAAATGGTTAAGGGGTCTCTCTTGTGTCGGGGGTGTGACTAACTCATAACACACAGGTAATTTGACTGGCTCGACAGGTAAAGGTTCCACTGGCTTAACCAGGACTAGTAAATTATTAAGTGGCCGTGATCTATTTAAGGCACGTCTCTCATTTTGCCTCTGGCGGCTTCCAAGTCCGCCGTGGTTTTGAAGCATCGAACGTTATAATTGACCAGGAAAACTGTTCTACAATTAATGTAGGCAACATACAAGAAATACGAAGTACGTGAGATTTACTACGTGAAAACAAAAGCAAAGTTGAGGATGTCATCCAATTATTTAATACAAGAAAAAATATAAAATACGAGAATCATTAATAATCTACAGGTGAAGGCAAGCTTGGAATAAAAACACTAACCGAAACAAAAAAAAAAAATACTAATTACGCAATTCACAGCGTAACGACTAAGTTAAGGCGGAGTCTCCAGAGGAACGTTAATTGCATACCAACCTGCTACCGTGGGAGTCAAGGAAGTTGACTTAAGGTAAGGGTACTCGGTATAGGTGGAAGGATTTACCGTCTGGTGAGTAGACTGGACAACCCATAGTCAAACTGTTGGAGCTGGAGTGCTGGCGGCCTTCCCAAGCTGCTAGTTGGAGTGAGTGCTGCCTTAACAAGCAACCAAGATGGAGTTCGAACCTTGGTGCAGGCTCCGGAGAGGGAGGAGTCTTCGCAGACTGGGTTGGGCTCGCAAACCTACATGGCTGGCGAGCCCGGCAACACGTGCTGGACCATGGTGCTGGTCATCTATTTATACTTATTTTCTGCATATCAGCAGTTCTTCGGGATGCGGGGGTAGCGTAGCCTCCCACCGCAGGGGTTTGGTTTATCATAGCGCTGGAGCGGCGACCATTTCGTATCTCCCTGCTTGGAGGTGCCGACGAATAAAAACACCTGGTCCTGAGGCTGGCTGGCAGTGATGTCATAAGGCCGCGGGGATGCTGCCATCTCGAGGGTTGATTGAAACTTCTTCCGCACTAACATGAAGAGTTACAGATATTTAAAATTAATTATTCTATTCGTTAGGGTGGCGCTTGCATGTAGGGAACCAGGCGGGCCATGTTTATTGTAATTACTCCACTTCATTATAATTACTTATGCAGCTGTCCAGGCTCATGGAATCTCCTTGCTAGATACGTTTGTTTCGTTTGCCACTGTTATGACTTGTCCCAAGTGAAGGGTCACTCGTAGATGGGACGAAGTGGCCCGTATAGTGCGCAGCCGTGCTGCGCAGCATGTTGGCATGAGTCAGTACAAATTTAAACAACCTCTCTGGGATCTAATGGTCATTGATTTGCCACAGCATCAAATGGCAATATTTCATAAAAACTATTAATCATCATCAGTAATGATCCACCTTTTGTACTTATTGAATGAAAATTATATGAACAACTTTAAATGAGTAGGGAGAAGAAGTAGATCAATTTACCATTTGAAATGGAAATGTAGATCATTCACAATTTTTGTATAAGATATTCAAAATTTGGTCGTGAATAATTCGTAAAATACTATTTGCAGCTATTCTAATTTTCTAATATTCGCACATCCCTAGTTCATAATGTAATTTCCATTTTCGTTTCATAAGAAAAGGTTACATTCACATAACCCTAATTGTCAGTCCTGTATTTATCTCCAAAAGCTTAACAACCATGTAAGACCCTCACTATTACTTTTCAAATTATTTTCTGAGAAAAAATGTGCAGAATGTGCACAAGTAACTAGAGAAAACTTGATCTAATAAAATATGTTATGATAATAAGGTCTTGAGAATGTGGCTGTATTGATACAATTTTATGATGGAGGTATAATGTGGGGAAACTGCTATTAATACAATATCAAATCAAATGAGTCATTTCCAGTGAAATTAAGCAAAAAACTAGTTACTATAGGCTGTTCATGGTAAAGTGAGCACTTTTGAAAGCCCTGCTTAAGATCTACTTGTATGCACAGTATGTATTCTTCCGGTTTATGTAAAATTAACATTGCCATTGGCCTCATCCATGCGTCGGTCAAGTGAAACAGTGAAATTATTATTAAAAGAAAATTTAAAAAATCTGCTCATCTTCACACTTTGATTCATTAGAAAAAAAAACAGAAAGCAAAAGAAATAATTTAAGTTATTATCAATTATTACCTAACACTTTTTTCCGACGTTAAGATCTGGAACTACTTTCCCTCCATTGGTACCAACTTTACTGGGCTCATGTTACTCAGTGCGCCTGTTAAAATATATGCAGGCAGGGGCAGTGACTTTTTTCCAAGGTTCATTTCTAAAGTGCTCATTTTATTGTGAACAGCCTTTACCAACATTTTTCAAAGGAATACATGCTGTGGTGATATCAAAAATACCACAGATTAATGAGTTTTTTAATTTAAAAAAGACAGAACTTTGTTAGATTGGATGGAAGATAAATTCTGTTAGTGCAGATGGAGAGCAGTTAAAGACTGATTATTATGGGAGAACTTATGGCTTATCCATATGAGACACCTAAATTAAAGGCTGAAATGATTTTTAAAAAAAGCCACATATCATTTAGAGCAAAACTGTGTACATATTTGGCAAATACAGGTCAGCAGTGGTTTGTTGGTGGGAAAGGGGGAAGAGCAAACAATAAAGAATACAGCAAGAAATTTTATTTCAAAAGTGTGCAAGATTATAGGGTAGACTGGCACATTGAGTAAAGGAAGGGAGTGTTATATACAGTATTTGTGATTTAGGTCTTTTTGTCTGCCAGTGAAGTGATACTGCTAGTTGGCTGTGCTGGCTGATAAATATTGTAGTAACACAAACGAGGGGAACCTGTCAGTCAACAGGTACAGTAAAGGCCACTTATCTTGTGGCAAGTCACTCCTTCAGCTAAAATATGGCAAACTTTTCATTTTTTCAAGTGTAATACTGTTAAAAAGTTACTTGCCAATGAGAAATATGAACAACTTTAGTAAAAACTTCAAATGTAAATTTTTTATCCACCCACCTGGGTGCTAACAGATGAGGGTGAAGCCACACTTCCACTCCAAATCCGTTATAATGTGTTTTTACTTTTTTATTTATAAACATTAAATGGCTGATATCATCATGCACTCTTCAACAGCACAAAAATGAGAGTGGCATGCTGTGTAAATAATTTACCATGAAGGGACTTGTTACTAATAGAAACTGGCCCCAAATTATATTTGAGTACACCATCGTGAAAAAAAGGGACTGGAGGTATACTGGAGGAGGCATTATCCTCTAGTAAATTAACAATCAACCAAATAAAATCAATTAACAATAGCCTTTAACAAAAGAGTAATAATGAATATTATTATACCAACAGAAATATGAACAATGTGACAGGGAAGACATCTGTAATTGTGACCGGTGGTACAGTTTATTACAAGTGGAAGATATGTAGCTGAAGTCTCTTCCCCTCCCTCCGCTATTAAAAAAATTGAAAACTGATCCAAAAAGTAACTCATTGTTACACATTTGTATAATATCACTGATTATTAGGTACAGTATTTATTTACTTTCACAATCCTGGGTGTGGTCTATTCACAAACTGCATCCAATTAGTTTGCAGTTTCTTTATGACTTGTGCAAATACATGTTTAATTATTTGTTTTAACATACCTCTTCCTATACCTAGATGTAAATTCAATCATCAATTTGAATAACAATATTTATTTTCAATTAAAATCTCCATTATTTTGATAAAATGTGATAAGATATTATTTGAAAACTGTTCTATGTTTAACTGCTCCCAACATATATTTTTGCATCTGTTATTGATAATGGTATACACTAAAAAACATTTCCTAGATAAGTACTTAGGTACGTGGGTCACTTGCTGACACTAGTGTAGTCATGCACCTTTGGCTTCACACTGCCAACAGTAACACAAAGTAACTTTACATCATATATAGACTCTCAAGACCTCAGTACAGTATTAAGAGCCACCCAAATCTCTTCACTCACTTATTTACACCATACACACATGACAGGATTTCATCTTATATGTTGTTGAATTATTTATCACTACTCATCATTTATCGCCTGGTAATTATTGATTTTTTTATTTTATAACTTTGTTATTTTGATTTATTTTTTTATGTCCTATATATTTTATTTATCCATTTGCGGTGTTTTGTGTTGTGCTTGGCTCGGTCCGACAGGTCATGGGGGCTCATTCCGTAGTCATGCCACGTGGGATCCCCGCCACCCACGCAATATGTGTGAAGAACTCACTCTTCATCATCCAGGAGGCCGCAGAATTCCAGCACATCCCAATTCAGATGAGACAATGTACCACCGCGCAGGTAAGATCTGGCCTGTCATCAATGCGTGGGGTGTCATCTACAAAGCATACGTTGTCTAAGTTCATAATTTATTTAACTACAAATGCAGCTCATGTACATGCAAGAAAATAAATGTTTAAATTTTTAATGAGGCACTGGAATGTGAAAATCTTTGGTGTTTCTCCTTTTTTGATTTAAACTATTATGCCCTATATTATAAAAGAAACTCATCCCAGTAAACATGCCTTCACAAATTAAAAGATCTCATGTTTGTTCTGCATCTTTTAAAATCACCTGTTATGTACATTAAAGAACATGTGGAACATTTAGATCGTACAAAATATTAATCATTTACATAACCAAGGAAAAAAAAAATCTGGTGTACATCTGCATAGAAACAGATATAATGTTCAGATTTGCAACTAAACTTAAAACGTGTTCTGTGAAATTAGGAGATAAAATAGTATAGCAGTCGCTCAAATAGTATCCATAATCCGATAGCATACCCTGACTATCTTACCATATACAGTCGACTCTCGATGTGTCGTTATCGCATGTATCGATAAACCGCATCTACTGACATTTTTTTGTGGTCCTGGAAAAATTCCTATGTAAATAATGTTGACATAAACTGCTTCTATCGTTTATTGCATGGTGCATCGATTGAAAAATATTTCGGACCCTTCACCTAATATTTTTCGCAATGATCATTTTTAAGTTGGTTGTTTATGCAAACGTCTAGTAACTGGATGTGAAAAATGTTACACGCATCGCTGTTTATCACGGCTCTGTGGCGTACTGTCTGCCTTCTCAACACGTCTTGACAGACACTGGCATGCTGTGACTTGAGAGTCTGGCTTGCTACTTCCCCTTACACGCTGTCGAGAGAGGAAGTGGTTACCTATAGCAACGAGGAGCGTAGCAACCTAGTGTCCGCTCTCTCACTCCTTGTTCTGTCTTTCTCCGCTGCTTTCTTTCTTCCTCTCCTGGCTTACCAATGAGAGAAGAAACTGTTGTCTAGCAAAAGGAAAAGAAACAAGTCTCTCGGCTACATGCGCTTGCCTTCACACGCTGGCCACGGCACAAAGCAAATAAATTGCACATGGCGAACGTAGAAAACAAGGTCGCACCTGACTGCCTGACTCGCAGACTTGTAACACCTGAACTGGAGAGCACCACGCCTAACATATTTCATACCCGGACTGGGACTGGAACCCTACCAGTATACAAAGTGGGGCGTGTAGCTTGGCAGCTTGGAACTGTTGGGCCATCTGGTGGGTTGTGTGACTCGCAGCCATGTGGTTACCTGCATAGGCAATGGTCCGGTTGGACTGCTGACCCAGTTCAGACAGCTGATGGCAGGGCTGCTGGTGGAGCTGGGTGCCCCGGAGGTGCTGCGGCTGCTGAAGCTGGCATAGGCCATCAAAGGGCTTGAGCTCTGCTGACCCTGGAACCACAGATTGGTGGTTCCAAGAGGCACATTATCACTGTGGTGTATGGTGGAGACGATGGGGTGTGGTGTCTCAGGTGTCTTCCGTGGGGCTGAAAACATAGTTGGGGAGGGAGCTGGGAGCGGCCTCTCCAGCTGATGGGCGGTGTGAGCTCAGTCCCGGGAGTTATCTTTGCAGAGTGCAGAAGAGGCTGGGGTGCAGCTCAAGGTAGACTTAGAGGCGGCAGCAGCCTGTCTCTTCTGCCACTTTTTTCCACTCCTGTGGGCATAAGGCATGGATAGGTTTTACGACCAGCCTCGCGAGGAGGATGCTGGCGACAATAGTCTCTAACTAGAGTGTTCTGCCACATCCGAAGCTGAGCCGACACA
This sequence comes from Dryococelus australis, assembly GCA_029891345.1. Taxonomy (NCBI): domain Eukaryota; kingdom Metazoa; phylum Arthropoda; class Insecta; order Phasmatodea; family Phasmatidae; genus Dryococelus; species Dryococelus australis. The sequence continues at coordinate 87,053,505 of CM056993.1, forward strand.
GAGCCATACCCTGTTCTCCAACCGGCAACACAGCAGAGTGGTTGTCAGAGAGGTGTATTTTCTCTGAGGCGTCCGACAACTGTGGGTGTGGGCCAAAGGTGGTCAGACATCCAGGACCAATCAAATACTCCCCCCAGTGCAACAGTGGCATGATGGACAGAGTACAAACTGGCAGGTTGACTAGACTCCTTATGATTGTCTTGCTAGAGGTTGGGGCTCTGCCTTTCAGTACACCAGGGTGCACCTAATGGGTGGCAGTCAAGCGTATGTGTGTGATTGACGTATGTGAATCCCTGAGGGGGAGCCTGCAGTCCTATACTAGGTTCGGAAAATATGATAGATAAAGAGTGGTCTTCAGCTTCACTCTGTTGGGCGTGGTGTTTACATGGTAGTAGCACAGTCACCTAAGGATTGATGATCAGAAGTAAGAGAGAACTCGTGTTTTATTCCCAAGAGGAATAGACACGGTGGCTTGTGCTACCTCCTAACTACAGTGAAATCCCGTACCTACGAGTACGGCCTATTACAAGAATTCCGTACTTACAGCAGCTTTTTTTATACACCGTCATATAGTATTATACTATCAAGGTTAAATTATCTGGTTACAGTGTGTGAGGGTTTATTTTGCATTTCCATTTTTACGAGCAATTTGAATGCATTTCAATTAATTGTATTTGCCTTTTCTAACAATGGTAGTGGATTTAAATTGCTTAAATTGTGCATTTAGTATAATTGATCTCGTAAAATGTGTACAAGCCAAACTCCAGGAGAAGTGGCAATGCTGCAGTGCAGTAGATGTTGCAATGCTGCATGCTTTGTCTGACCCCCGCTCGCATCCTTTGTCAAGGCATTTAGTTAGTACAGCGACACAGAATCAATACGAGCGCGAGCAGATGATTGGTTGAAAATATGTAGAAGAATCTGCGGCGTGGAGTTTAGGTTTCACAAGATGGCTGGTATAATAGGGGCAATGGCATTTAGTTAGAACAGAGGCACTGGATCAATACAAGCGCGAGCAGATGATTGGTTGAACATTCGTGGACTTACTGCGCGTGCGGCTCAGGTTTCGTTATTGATAAAAGTTTATAAATTGCTGGTTTACCGGTGGAGTTAAATTTACTAATAATGTTTACATAAACACAGACATTTTTATCATCTTTTGGTCTTGCGGCATGTTTTGAAATGTACGTAGCTTAAATTTTTTCTTTTTTTCCTTTTTCCTACTAACCCGCCATGTTGAAAACATTGCATTGCTATTGCAGATGTTTACACACACCTTTTTCTACATTCAGCTGCACTGTAAAATAAAAACAATGTACAGTAATACTAACGATTGCCCTTTATTTCTTTAATTTGTTACTGTAGTTATTTCAACTGACAATGTAGAGGAAGCAGCCACAACATGCAAGTACAGCAGACCTTATTTTAATGTTTACATGCACGTGTCTTGGCGATTCCTTGTATAATTCATGCCCCCTTATTTTTTTGACTAAAAAGTTCTGTAAAAAAGGTGCAAGAATAATACTAGTAAATACGGTATAGAGTAGTAACTTTGCGAATAATTTTTGTTGCTGTAATGACGACACCCGCTATCACATCTGAATATAAATTTCAAACATACATATTTTAACATTAAAATCATGTTTTAATTATGGATAATGAATTCAGACACAGTTATTTAGTACTATATAAGTGAGAGCGCACATAATCTAGCTATATTTGTATTTCCTGCCATCCACATGCGCTGATCTGGCAATATGGTAGACCAGAACACTGGTCCTTTTGGGCAACGTCGACTTACCAGGGTTCTGCGTGTTCGGTTTCTGCGGACCAGCAGAGGTGCTGTATGATGGCTGGTTGGTCTCTGTCATCTTCCGAGTCTCGTTGGTTGTGGAGCTGCAGTAGTGGTAGATCAGGTGCTGGCGATTTCCCCGGTTGCTTTCCCAGCTACTTTGGAGTTGGTGATCCTGAGCCTGGTGTCACATCTGGTGACTAGGGCCCGAACCACAAGATGGTATCCACTGCCTGTTCTAATAGGGTTTGAAAAGTACACAAAATTCCCAAAAGGGGAAGTCAATCTCCCTGTGTGTTGAGCAGCTTGAGCTTGACTCCGTGGTGTCTTGATACTCGGAGTGACAAGGTTGGCTGCCTACACCTGCTTGACAATGCTGAACTCCGCCTTCTTTACCTCTCTCTGAGCCCCTTGCCTAGCGTTAAATTGCATATAAGTATAACCACACTCAATACCCCTCAGTAGCGACAAGCAGTTTACGAACACCCTGACTAAAGTGTAAGGCGGACAGTGGTTGATGGTGCGCTTCCTAACTCCAATCAGTACCGATAACTAGTACTCACACCTGGAGCTTGTGGGTGGTAAGACCACCTTCCTACCACTGCTGGGTGTAGTTTACAAAGGTAGGGTCTTCAGACCCAGGTAAATACCCCTGCCAGCACCTGTTAGGTGCTTTGATCAGTGATATAACCCGAGGTGGCTGTTCTGCCTCAGTGGGGTGTGTACTTCGTGGTTGATGCTCTACCATTCTGTGTACCGGGGTAAACAGAATGGGTGGCCGTAGAAAGATGCGGTTGTGTGTATAGAGATGGGCAGGCTCCTGATGAGGGTCTGTCATCGTACTCTATGTTCATAATAATAATAAGCTCTGTCCTTTGCGTGCCCCTTCTGAAGTCAGTATTCAATGAAAGAAAGGTTTTACTCCTAGGACAAAAGTACTTTCGGATACGATAAAGAACTAGTATTTATTATGGTAATAAATACTGGGTGACTCGTACGGAAACCAAGCAAAGCGTATACGGAAGTAATGCTATGCAGATTAATGGATGGAGGTGACCCACACCTAAGACTACTTGAGATACAAGGGCGTAATTAAACAAGATACTCCGCAACTAGATCTGTCGGGTTGTCTAGAAGAGACACTTACGGAGGTCACTACCTGCAAGTAGTGGTGGTTGTCAACCCAGGAGGATCGGCAACAGAAGTGTTAAATAACTGGTCGATGTCTTCTGCAGACTGAGGCTTCTGGTTTGCTGGCGATACCGGAAGGTGTTGAAGCCTCTGGAAGGTGGTGGCTGTAGCCACTGGTGGTTGAAAAACTAGAAGCTCTTGGAGAGGACAGTGAGGACCTAAGTCAGTAGAGAGTGGAAGCACATGAAGTGTTGAGGCGAGCTACTGGAGACAATAACTTCCGACCTCGGCCATGCAATGCCTTATATCTGGCTCACTGGCAGGTGCACGCCAGGTCGGGGTGTGATGCGTGACGTGCCCTTGTGACGTCTGCCTGGAGCTACCGGGGTGGGAGAACTACCCTCGTGTGCTCGGTATATGGCCTCGGGCTCTCAGCCATCTTTGGCGGTGTGGCGACACTCTGTCTGCTGGGTGCTTCGGGGAGGCTGACGTGTCACGTGGCCACTATGAATACTCTTAGTTTAACGTGCAGGAATTGTCCTCTTGGGTTGAAATAATTCTCTGTGCACTCGTAAAACAACGTGCTGGGTTTAATCCTTCCTCGGATTTTAATACTACCTAGTAGAGAGAGAAGGCAGTTCAGGAACAGTCTGTGTGCTGCAGACTAGATTGCCAAATGTAAAAAAAAAAATGGGCATTTGCCATTATCCATTTGATGGTCATGGTCAGAAACCATTTTGATGGAAGCCTCGAGCCATCAGAAGTGTTCTTTAGAAAGATCTCAGAGAATCAAAACATCAGCTCTTGTACAGTTTTGCCCGGTGCACTATTGTTCCTTCAGAATGATGTTTTTTAATAACCAATTTGCACTTGTATACATGACAGCTTACAACTGCTTTTCATGCATTCGACACAATTATTGAATCAAATGGTAAAAAAACTACATGTCTCATCATTATGAAACAACTGTTACAGGAGCAGCAATCAGATTAGAATTTAGATTTATGTGTTATCATTGACAAATTGAGGACTATACGCAAGTGTAAGTCAGGCAACTCTTGTAAAAATATTTCTTGTACAATAAAAAATGAAACTTGCTCAGACCTTTCACTTTGTTTTTATTAGGACTTTGCTAGGAAACAACCTAAATGCAAAAATAAAAATAAAATAATAGGATTGCAGTAAGTGAGAACAGAGACCAATAGAACATGGTGTTCCTATGTAGGTAACTCAATTATAGTTGGTGTGTGATGTTAAAGTATCTGTTATAAAATTCCACAAATCCAAGGTACGAGAAAAATTGTACTGCACACTTTACTGCACATTCTTAGAACATGCACCAACAATGTAAATGCAATATATCTTGAGTCAAAGAAGGAGAAACCATTTATATATTCTTCGTAGATGTTTCTGAGCTTTATAGCTGCTTTAATAAAACTATGTTTGTCAGGTCTGCAGTATTTCATTGGCATTTATAATTTGGGAAACAGTAATACTGTACTGTGGTGGATAATAAATTCACAATCTTTCAAATTGGATTACTAAGTAATTTTTGTGGAAACAGTAAAAATGTTTTAATCTTAAATTGTTACCAATGTCATAATACAAAGTTTAGTAGTCTTTTTAAAGTTTATAAACTATTAAAATAAGAAGCTCAGTCGTGCAAATAGTTTGTATGACCCCCCATGTTGTATTTCCCTTCACTAACCCATTGTGAATTACTTTTGGTGTGACCAAGAGCTTAAGGATGCAGTTATTCTAACTCTGCAGAGGAACCAGGTAAGTAACTTGATACTCTTCTGTAGTATGTTTGAAAATGTTACTTTTGAATTACTTTTGTTAATAGTATTACTGTTTATTTTTATAGTTGCTTTGCATGACAGTCACTTTATGTTTGTGTATCCACTGATGATAATTCCTGGAAGCATTTCATATGATTGCATTTATCTTCTGTGGTTGTAATTTTCAGTAGTTTTGTTTGTATAGTGTTGCTGTTATAAATATGGTATGACTAACTTTCAAGTATGAATATATTTTAAGATATAGTATAGTGGTGGCATCAAGTTCCGTAGTGGTTTAAGTATTAATACTGTCCAGTAAATGTCAAGGTATAGTAGTGATAGACATCTCTTTTTTTTTTTTAAAGGGTTGTGTATGGTTAATACTGTTAATAGCTTTATTATTTCATTTACTGAAAAATTAGTTATGTGTGTGTGATACAGCTAGTTGTAATACATTAATGTTGTTAAACTTTTTTGTACAGTATAGACCAACTCAAAACATCCATGTTCAGTAAATCAAGTAAATGTATTGCATAGGCACAATTTTAGTAGTGAGATCACTATTATATGATTGGTGTGTAACTGTTTCGAGCAGGTTTGTGTTCTCACAACACATGCTGGTGGAGAAATGTAAGTTTAGCAAATTCAAGCTATTTCAAATAATGTAACATTTTAAAATGAAGCTTAGCTAAATATCAGGTCTTCCAGTAGTACTTCTGACAGTTTGCATAAGAGTGAGCTAATTGTGATTAAATCTTTAACATGTATTTTGGATAGTGATGGGCGAGTTTGATTTTTTTGTATGAAACTGGAGTTGAGCAAGTCGAGTTCAGTATAGAATTTTTTTATTTTAAATAGAGTTTTCACAGTAAATGTAAATGTGTACTAGTTTTAAAGTTTCTACCAATGAGAATAATCCTTCGCCTGGTTGTTATTCACAGCGTTACTTTTTCCCTCCCGCCGATGAGTCTGTGATTACTATAGGAATGCTAATGACAGTCATGTGATACTGATAGAAAGTTAACCATTATAGGGGCAGAGTGGGAGGGTAGTTTCTAAGCTGGTCGTGCCAGGTGTGCAGACAAGCAGTCCACATTTGAAGTTTTTGTTAGTTGTTCATTTTTTGTAATAACATGAGCAAAGTGCTCACAAGGTTACTGTATCTATGCATATTTCTGCTGAAAGTTTGCTGTGCCATGAGATAAAGAGGCTTCTCATGTTAAAATGCGTTTGTGGCTGTATGTATTTATGTTGTGCTGAGACTTGACCTTGACAGTTTCGGGGTAGTGTATCACACAGGCGGCAAGAGGAAGTGTTTCGCCAGGTTGCAAAATGGCTCAAGTCGCAATTATAATGCCCACCTATTTCCATGATCCGAATTTGGGGGAGGGGGTGTTTTATTTTGAGTATATACAATACTGGTACTTGAACTCCTTGAGATCACTAACACTAAAACTACTAATGCACATATACTGATGTTTTGTGTGGTGTCTCATGTACATTCACGTCCATTTGCCTTTGTCATCATGCCAGTTCCAGCGCACGTATAATGTTGTGCTATCAACTTCCTTCTACAGATTACTCTGCTTTCATTACTGCCTAATTGGAATGTTGATGCATTGAACATAAATTTCTATAGAAGTGTTATATTTGAATAAGGTGTTTGTTTTATTATCAGGCAAAAAAATTTTGCAGCAGGAAACTAATGCAGTTAGAAATATGCACATTTTATTTTTGCCTCAGTTGTGGAAAATCACTAATACTGGTCATTGTTTTGTTAAGGCCAGGCTTCACCATGCATCGGCATATAGGGAATTACATACTAAATTTGGGCATAGATATCTCAGTCGTTTTTTCTGGTAGTATTTTCAACTAAAGATTTTTTGTTAGAGAATGAACACATCTAGATTTGTAAACCTTCCAAATTTTAATTTTTAAATTTTAAATGCACTTTTTCCTTTTTTATAAAATTGTTACATTTTACAAAAAATAAAAAAGTTTATTTAGAATTAAAAAATTAAAATTAAAACGGTTTCCAAATCTAAATGCATTCAATCTGTAACAAAATATCTTTAGTTGAAAATACTACCGCAAAAAACGACTGTGATATCCTTGTCCGAATTTAGCATTTAATTCCCTATACGCCCATGCATGTTGAAGGCTGGCCTTAACACATCAATTGTGTAAATATAAACAAAGTATTTAACACGCATTAAATAACCAACCATTAACAATTGTACACAAGCGCTTCACAACATTGTTGCCAGAATATTTTGTGTCACGTATCATTGGGTGTTATCGCAGCCGAACATCACGTACATTAACAGTGTGTCATTACATATAGCAGAGTTATTGTTTTCATTTCAGTGTTTATGAGCTTATGATCCTTTTACCAAATACTTAATGTATTTCATTTTTTAAGATAATTATATTAGACACATTTATTATATTGTATGTATTATTAAGTTACTTAATAAAATATGTGGCTAAAGTAATATTGTATGTAAACATAAAATATGTGCTATGTTTATCCATGGCATATGTGTGTGAACATGGATCTGTGCATGCACTCACATTATACATGCATTATACTTCTCTTTACTGTATGTATTTTCACACAGCTTTAACATATAGTTTTTAATAGTTATTTAGTTCACCTTTTCAATATTTGTATCGATTTTGACACATTTCTTCACTAAAGTAAAATGTTAATTATTTTTAATTCTGTGAAGTTATTTTTTTATGAAAGACTTTGTGACAAAATTATTCATTTGCACAGGCATGGAAGATGAAATCTGTCCATATGCAACATTCCATCTTCTTGGCTTTCGAGAAGAAATGGACCCGAACAAGGCTATGCAGTTTCAGACTTTTCCACACCAAAATGGGCATGAGCGCACGCACAGTGGAACCATGGGCCCAATAGGTGGGGCAAGTAATGGTCAAGTTCACCAACGTAGTGGTTCTCAGTCTATGGTAAGTGGATGTATTATCACATTAGAAATAAAAAATTAGTGAAATATAGCTGAACAGCTTTGCTGTGGTAGATGTTTGATACCTTATGCCCTCAAAATGACGTATCAGTTGCAATAAGAAGCTACTTTTGAAAAAAAATATTTTTCATTGATGATTTCGTAGTTATTTCAATTTAGAGGAATGAGCAGGAAACTTTGATGTGTTTAAAAATGTTTCTAAAACTCATTTTTATTTAGTTCATGTTAAGGTATTTTTTAAACATTCTTCCTTATTTTCAGACTTTGTCAGTAAAGGTGAAACCTAACCATTTTCGCACTCACACTTGTAAGTTATTTTTTTTTTTTAATATTGAGTGATATCATGACATTGGTGCATCACAAAACATAGTTATTTCCTTTATGTACTGATGATCTTATTTAGAGAAAAAAAGGGACAGATGACCAGTTAGTACACTGGAATGAGTAAGGTATTGCCGTACTATAGGAATGAGAGGAGGAGTGGATTACATAAAAGGAGGGATGCAGGAGAAAACATCTAGCTAGTAGTTGTTTTTATGTATAGTATTTTCTTTCCTTTTCCACAACTATGCACACAACTGATATGACCCCTCATGGTTTCTAGGAATGGGTTCATTAGTGAGGGGTGGACGTAATAAATGTTTTAGGAAATTCTGGACTAATTTTGACCCATCCTCAACATCTACACATCAAAATTTGCAGTTTTTTTTTTACATGAAGTCCATGTTCAGTCATCTCTGGTGCAAAAATAAGTTTTTACTTTAAATAAATGCAGTATAACCTCACCAAAATCAAACGTTGCTGTTTCCAAAAATAAGATCATTATAGATATTTTGGGAAGTTTTGGACCAATTTTAACACATTCCCATACGTCAAAATTAAAAATACTTTGCATAAAGTCCATGTTCAATCATCTATATCATGAAAATGACGTTTTGTAAATTAAATACAAATTCATTATAATAGGCAGACATTTTCTGCCCTAGAGGCATATACTTAGCCTCCCCTTGTCATCCAAAATCTTAAAAACATTGAGCAGCGCAATGTTATACCAAGCATTATAAATTGATGTTAAATTGTCTCTAGCACAAAAATTACATGTATTTTTAACTAAATTGAATCACTTGACGCATGCCAGCATGCTGCACTACAGAGTGGCGCACTCTACTGCTGACTTTGCCCCGTCTGAGCACGCCAAGTGCAGGGCGAAATCAAATTCGTTGGCCGTTGAGACTTGGAAATAATAAATTAAAAAGACTTCATGCACTGGTTAGTCATCAACATATTTGAAATTCACTACTGAAATTATGTTTTCCAACACACATTCAAGAATGAACAAGCCACAGCCACCCCAACAGAGAAAATAAAATATTAATTTAAATTCCACTCCTGGCCAAGAAGTTCCAAACAACCCTCAAGATAGCAGCACCCCCGTGGCCTTGTGACATCACGGCTCACCTGTCGCAGACTGAGGAGCATGAAAAGAAGTCAACTCCTCCACCAGGGGTGATGAGAAATTGAGCAGCGCTCCTGCAGCAAATAAATCAGCCCCTGTGTGGAAAGGGGCCCCCCCCTCCCTCTGGAAAACTGCTGATTCAGAGTGATTTTTATATAAATAGGACTCCAGCAATGAGGTCTAACAGAGTCGCCGGGCGACAAGGTTCGTGAGCTCTCTCCTAGTCTGCGGAAGACTCTCTTCCTCTCCTCAGCAGCCTGCACCAGGGCTCGACCATCTCATCTCAGTAGTCTGCGCCAAGGCTTGAACCATCCTGGCATCTGTTCGAGACACAGCTGTGCTACTCCAGCCCAGCTGACCGGACCAGGGACAGCTCTCCTCGTCCACGGTAATCTCCATGCCTGTACCCTATACCCTGGCCTCAGTCAACTTCCGTGACTTCAGCGGTAACAGGTCTTTGCTAGATACTGCCCCCCTGGATGGTGCCCCGTTTAAACTCATGCTGTAAATAGCGTGAATTTCAGTTGATTATCACTAATTATTTTATAAATTTTCATTAACTTCTCCCTGACTCGCCTTCGCATGTAAAGTAATAATATTTGTGATTTTTCCAATGTATTCTATTCTAGCATTTTTGTATATTGATTTTATTAGCTTTTAGCCTGTACCCGTTAGCCGGGACTTTCCGCAACTCCTTCCTTAAACGTAATAAATATTATGTCTTATTTGAAAACAGTGTTGTCGCCTACATTACTTGTTAATTAGATCCTTTGTGTCAGTTACTCTTGTGGGTAATTTCAGTGTGGTGTGTTATATTAATCCAGGCACTTTACGCAGTAATTACTTGGATCTTATTTGGCTGTGCTGTGGGCTGAATACCTTAGGAAGGAGAGGCCAGACAAAGGACCCCTCGCTGAGTTTTCAATACACCCGCCGCAGACGATGGACTCACGGTCTGGTTTGTGGGTTGCCTATTTTACGGCAGGTCCGCGGGAGTGATTGTAAATTTTTCCCCGCTCTGGACTGCTCGTCTGCCAACCCCGTAGCCAGTCCTTTTGCTTTTCATTTAACTTGTGAATTGTATCAATGCGCAAGCAGCACGGTGGGTTAGGAAGCCTTCAGAGGCAACATGAGAGACATGCCGCCAGTAATCAGACACTATTCAATCAATTAATACAGGACTCAAATCCCAGTACACTTGTCCCATGAGATCCAGATTGTGAACTTCTAGACTATAGTGAAATCTTGCCCCCACTTGTGAAGTCCCGTTAAAGCGGTGGCTAGGGTGGTGTTTTCCAGACGAGGACTCCAAACCTAAACTATTATCCAGCAAGGTAATTAGAGTTCGACACCCTAAGACAGAAAACCTTCCAGGTTTCAGCTCGGTGGAATTGGCTACAGGGAAAGTAATGAGAGTTTGAATCCCCGTCAAACCAATTCCCAGAGCATCTGGCGAAAGATCCCCAGCCAATTTTGTCCCCACTCGACAGCCAACAAGGCCGCAGCAGATCAACCTGGTAGGCCCTTGCCAAATTGCCCATCACCACACCCACTCATAAATCGCAGAGGTGCCAAGTGCAATGAATTTTCCGTAGTTCATATGAATTAAGTATCATCGCTGCGGAATTACGAATGTTGCAGAAATACTACAGAATTTAATATTTTCAACATTTATTTAAACATTTGTGCATTTGTTTATTTTGCCATCGTAATTGTTATTTTCACGTCATGTCGCCATAGATAACACAACATTCTTTGTGCCAACAACGTATTAAAATATGATATTATGTCGCTGTTGGCACCATATAGTAAGTGTGCATGTTCTCATTCTGTGCCATTGTTGGTGTTGGTTACAGTATTATTTTTCAGAATATGCAGTGTTAGCGAACCAAACGCTTAGTGCTGCATGCAAAGTTGTGTGCTTTATCCTTTCAGTAAGGTTAGTATCTGGTGTATGTGATCCCTGTGGTAATATCTGTGACCGCATATGTAGCACAACCTATAAATGAAATATATAGTGTTCTAAAGTTTGAAAAATATAGAAACCAACTAACAGTCAGAAGTTCTATAAAAAATATTCACTGTTGTGGACATCTTAAAGTGTTTCCAGCATATCTGAAAACCAATCCTTTTGACAGTTGTGCTGTTGTAATTTCATTGTACAACATGGTGGGTAAGATGACTGTAAATGGCACGTTAGTATTAAAAACATCAAGACTTTCTGAAGATGCAAGTTGCGACTAGGCTTATAACATCTCATTTTCAAAGTGATATAACACATCCGACGACAAAAGCTGAAGTGCTTTTTACTACATTTTAGGTTGAACATAACCTACCGCTTGCTGTGTCTGACCATGTGGGGTCATTGTTAAAGGTCATATGTCGTGACTCCAAAATTATCCATGTTTTCTAGGTTTTCGCTGATTCTGTATATACCCTATATGGAAAAAGTGTTTACTACAGAAATTTTATTGACACTACTGATTTTTTAAAAATGACTACTGAAAGCTCTGATAAATGGTTGGCACCTCTGAAATCATGACTCCGATTGAGCATTCATTTCATCAAGACAGCTGATGTCTCGGCTAGTGACGACTCTAGTGGTCAGGAGGACAAGGCTGCCCGAAAGGGATAGCCTGATACTTTGAATCACCTTGGGCTTGAACTCCCCTCTGTCTAGCAAATTCCAAGAGGGTAGTCAGTATGCTAACCGCTTGCATAACAGACTGCAGCGGCAACAGAGAGCGAAAAACCCCGACCACCAGAGAGTAGTGAGAGTACACCCTCCCTACGCCAACAACACGTGTCACACTACAGGTTTAAAATTAATTGTACTCCACCTGATACAAGGGGAAGCTGCTCCTTGTATCATAGAAGTTACCAGGATACCGCTCCCATTGGGGCGTCAGGTTCAGGCTTCAATCTTCAAATGTCAACTGTAGTACACTAAATAACAGATTGGACATAAGTAATCGCCGAGAGGAATCTCACACATGTCCCGGGCATAGTTCAGACTCTTGGGTTATTTCCCATGCTGGTAGGTGACATTGTGTGGTTGTTTTGCTGGTGGTGACCTGGGTATTGTAACCCAGATGAGCAACCTGAATTTAAGTGTGCTGTCCTACACTAGGCGGCAAAGAGAAGTTGTGGTGGCCCTTAAATATCTCAACATTAACATTGGGGTGATCATGCCCTGGGGAGCTAATCCCTCTTGTGCAGAAAGCCAGTGTAAAGCGTAGGCTATGTAGGTTTTCGGGTGCGGACAGAATCACACACTGCAGTTGGCCCAGTTCTGTGATGGGTTACCTGTGGTGTCAGTGGAAGTAGAGTTCTGCTCTGCTCTGTCGACTGCACTGCAGTGGCCGGCTGGCGAACAGCAACCAACTCTGGTTGTTGTGGAGTCATGTGTTTACTGCTTGAAGGACGAAGGGTTGGGCAAGGGGGTATGGCTGTGTATTCCTCCATGAGGTCTGCTGGTTCTATTCCTACTACTGAGTGTCCACAGTGTAAAAGTAATAAATATTATTAGGGCAGTCTGCCCTTTACTTTGGATGGCAAAGCAATTGGTGACTTACTTTCAGTTGTCTCAGAATTACTTGCCTCGAGAACTTTGAGTCCTCTTAAATTTATTCTTGATTCCACTTTTGCAAGCTCGCGGCATGAGGCCATTAAAGGGTATGGCAATGCAAAACAGTACATAAAACGAAGCTGGTATAATAGTGATCCTACTGTGTTGTCCAGATATACAGCTATGCCCAGCACCTCACCGCATTACTCCTAGCCATTTGCTAGCCCAAAGAGTTCTACAGCTGGGACCCGTAGGCAGTCATTATACCTGGGTGTAGTGAGTTCCTAGTGAAGGGCTCCCCTGAAGATTAGCCAACGCAATACACTGAGCATTACTGTGGCAAAACTCTGAATGCTGCTTGATGTTCCTTGTATTTGCTGTGTGACTGGTTCACGAAGCCAGCATTGCCTAATGGTAAAATAAAAGAAAAAATAATTTAATAATTAAAGTTACTGAGCTCTGATTACACTTGGGGGCAGCAAGGTTACTAATTTCTAGAATTGAGAAGATCCTAGACTTCAATTGCAATATCATTTTATTACAATTACATAAATTGCTAGTAAAGAAATACAGTGAAAAGAATTTAATAATATTGCATTAAATAAATTTAACATGAATGTTCACTGTGAATAAATACACTCCAGAGGTGTAATCAAAAGCAGTTTAGGTGGAGGCAACCTAATTACGTTACGTTACAGTGTCTATTAAAATTGAAAGATTTGATAATTAAATAAATTATGCAAACTCTTAATAAGCCCTGGGGATCCTAACCTTAATTAGGGAATGTCCAGAACGGACCTCGTAGTGTACAAGGCTCTCTACCCAATTGGTAAAGATGGCCGGGCTAAGGCCTCATAGGGTTGTCCTTAAGGGACGATTTTGATGTGACCTTGGTTTACCTGGAGAGATGTAGGGGTCAGGAAGAATAGGTCAGCCAAGGGTCATTGCAAGACAAAGTTGCATCTGCATTTAAGAGTTTCCCACCCTTAGTATCATCCCCAGCCTTCGCAGCCTCGAGGATGATGAGCAACTCCTGAGTCCCGGTCATCGCTGCCTTTTATACTAATTTCTGCCGACCATGGGTGCTCAGAGGGGTGTGGGGGAGCTAGCCCCGCTTCTCGGGGTGAAACTTGTGATATCACATGCAGGAGCGCTGGATCCTCATCTTGCCTGCTGCTTGGCACGTGGTGTCTCATTCTCTGGTCCACAGGAGCTTGAGGAGTCAGTGACTCTTCGCTGATTGGCCTGCTTCATCCAGCGGTGCAAAGTTTGAAAAGTGTGCACTTGCTCTAGCAGATGCGGCAATGTGTAGTAGCGTTTTATTTAGGCAGTGGCGATGACATGACACCTCAGAGATTCGGCTCAACTGTAAAAGCTAGGAGCATGGGGTAGTAGGCGTGTTGAGTCTCTGTCAACGTCTGGAAGTCCCTCGTGTCCTACCTCCATTGCCATAAGTGAATGGAGTTAACTTTCTCATAGAACTTTGCCATTATTCAGATGGGGCGAAGTCCTCCATTTGGGCAGCGTTCTTCTAAGTGCTGAAATGCACCATGCTTCAAAATATAAAGGCAACAGAGCATCAAGTCGAATGTTCAGTGGCTTGTGAAAATATCTGAGGATTTGTTACTTAAATATTGATTTATTTTAATAGACAAGCTCTGACAAAAGCTTTGTCTGCAACATATTTACTGCTGTTGGCCGGCTGGCTACATTCATTATAAAAACTTTTAATTTTGAGATAGAGGCAAATAAATATGGTCATCAAATTTTTTTCCTATACTACCTTTAGTAATTATAGGTAACTCAAACTTGGCACTTGCCATGAGTTACAGGCACTCTGTGCATACTCATTATTTGGTGACAAAGAGGTTCCACATGTACCCTTCCAAGATATCAGTTTTTTCAGATGCCTTGGATTACAGTCGTTACAAGGAATCAAAACAATCAAACATGTGGAAGCAAATTATGAGTGTGCAATATCTCTGCACAGCATGTAAAAAACTTTTCATTTACAAAATTTACCATCACAATTATGTATAAAAACTACAAATGACACAAAACATAAAAAGTGACACTTGCTTTTATATGATGGCAACATGGACAAGTAATAATGCCATAAAATAAAATGCTCAACATTCACACCCCTTTTACCCTGGCATTAGCCACACAATACCATAACTAAATTAATTATGTTAACAAACAACGGCTGCAGGAAAGCATATGCATCTCCAATAAGTGAGCTGTAATAATGGCATCATAAAAAAAGACGACTGAGGCAACCAAATCATGGCCTGAGCATTGTTCAGACATCATAAACATACAAATTAAAAAATATTAAAGAGAACCACACCTAAGGTTTGCAACAACTAGGTTGCCAACTATCACCAATCCTATCACAGCCTGCATTTAGCACCACACAAAATCTATAATAATCTCAACTCCATTTTGAGCACTGCACTAGATTATACAATACATATTTTGGCGTGTATAGGCTGCACATTTTTACAAAAAAAAAATGACTACATAAAAAGGGTGTGGCTTATTTACAAGATATTGACATTTAAAAGAATTTTCCTCCAAAATATGTTCAAAAATTTGTCAACATATTGTACATTTTAATGTTTTGTTAACTTAGTTTCTAAGTAATTAAAATAAAATAACAACAAATTAATAGTTTATCACTGTATTTAAATGCTTAAAGGGCCAATGCTTATGGACAGAGCTGGGGGGTCACTTTCCTTTTTTTCCTTCCTTCAAACCTAACTCCCCCCCCCCCCCCCAAAGTGTGCCTACTCTCATTATTTTCTTTCTCCCTCTTGCTTGCATTGCTCCCTTCCACCACTCACCCCCTCAGCCATGACCAGTTTCGTTGTCACTCCCTTCCGCACCCCCCTTCAACATCAGGATCATGGTGTCTCTTCCCCTCTTCGCACACCCTGTTGCCATACAGCCGCTTGGCTATCTTCACTGTGTCTTGTTTCTCATGGTCTCTCTCTGGTCTCTGGCCGAATGAGAAAGCCTGCAGAAGCTGTGTGTGTGTGTGTGTGCGTTTTTTTCTGCTGGTGCAAGACACACCAGACGGCAAACTAATTAGTTTGACATCACCATTGTTTTCTGTTGCTGACAAAAATTTAGTGAGGCCTATACTTGAAATATTAATGATCCCTAATTTTTTATCAAAAACTTCTGGTGCTGCCTATACATGCATGCAGCGTATACATGCCAAAATACGTAATTTAACTATCCCCTAAAAAAAAAATAACTTCATTGGTCAAGGTTCTGCAGTGCAGCACAACCCAGTTCAACGCCCCACATCTTTGCATAATCAGGGCAGTTAACAGTAAAGTCTTGTACATAATGCAGACTATCAGAGAGAGATCCAATTAATATTATGTGCTGATAAATGCATAAAAATCAGTAAACTGAAAATAACCAGAGACAAGGTCTCAAATGCCATGAAGCTACTTACAACCAAGTTATACCAAAACATAATTTTAAGTGGTGAGAAAAATGTGAATTTTAAATGCAAGCAAGCTCCATCAAGTACCAAAGATCTAACAGACTATGTGTGCCACTGAAAAAATGTAAGTTTCTATCATACTTTAGTTACAGCACTGAAGACCCATCTGAAGCTTACATGCTGGCCACCAGAAAAAAAAAATCTCAAACAAGAGTGAGTGAAGAGATTTGGGCAGCTCTTAACAGCAATGTTGTGAGCCAATGAGCGTGATTGAGGTGAGTATGGAGCAGCGTCTGAATGAAAGGGCAGGGGAAATGGGAGATCCCCGAGAAAACCCACCAACCAGTGGCATCCTCCGGCATAATACCCACATGCAAAAATCTGGGAGTGACTCGGCCAGGAATTGAACCCGGTTCACCTTGGTGGGGGGTGATCAGACTAACAGCTCAGCCACAGCGGCCCCAAATGAACAAGAATTAATGAGATTCCACAATCTGCACATGCACAGGGAGAGAGGGGTGTGGTATAAGACCAAGAATCAAAGGAAAAGTTAGAGGCCGCTGTGAGTGCTAAATAATCATTGTGTCTCCACCTTGCCAACACTTGTCGCTACGTAGTGCAAATAAATATAATTTCTTTACGTTAAATATAATTTCACTTTTTGAGGTTCACAAAAATTTGTAGGTCCTAGCTGGTATTGAAATGTGCTTTTAAAAGGAAAGGTAACCTCAACCAGTTATGTCAAATATTTACTGAAATCCTGTCTTGAATACTCTGATCCTTGAATCCAGTGCATTCTAGGTATGGTATTTACCCGAAAGGAAGACAATGTTTTTTGACAGAAAAGGAATAGTAAAAATAAGGAGTCATCTAGAATTCGGGGCCATCTTCAATCAAAACCTAAGCACAAATACCATAAATGTGTGACACTGCTAGTTCAGTATTTAAGTTTGTGTTACATGCAGAAAATTACTATGGGCTTCTATTCATAATTTTTACTCATGTAGCTGTTTGTCCTCTAAAATTGGTGTGCCATGAAACAAAAGATTTTGACAAAGGCTTTTCATGATTAAATACAGGTGTCCAATGGTTGTACCTATTTTTGTAGTGCTGAGACTGTGCCTGTCAACTATGACAAGGGTCCCCTTATCTGATGTCCCCTGGCCATAAAGAGGAAGTGCTTCTTTGATGGGAAGAAAAATGGCTCAAGTCATGAATATACAACACCTACAAAAGTTTTACAGTGTAAGAAAGATGCTGCTACCATACAGCCAGGTTAGGCACACCTATTTCATTGTGATTAGCTTTTCTTTAAAAGTAAATAAAAATATAATTTTATTCATATAATAGCATTTTTTCTTGAAGGGTTTGTCATAAATTCATGCAAAAAAAATTTTCAACCTAAATAATTTTTTTCAGCACTTCACAGCGGTAGTCTTGAATTCAGATTTAAATATTTTTCCCTCAAAAATATTTTTTTAGGAAGGGGTCGTCTTCCTTTCGGGTAAACACTGTATTCAACATGTCTGGGATTTAACCATCCATATATACAGTCTTTGCATTCTTTGGTCACAATGGTATTTGTCCAATATTAAATACTGAAGTGTTTTTAAGTTTGAATGTTTTTTCTGTCACAAATGCCTAAAATAAATGTTGGTTATTGCAGATCATTCTAAAAACAGCACTTCCATACATCCACCCATTCAGTCAGCACACTTATTACATCCACACTAGTGATAAACAACCCTGGGAACATGAAGTTATTTCATTAATCTGATACCAACACATATTTTTTTATAAAAAAAAGTTTAAACTTGTAGAATCAATAACCTAGGAGTAGCTACTCTGGGTGTGGTGTTCTGAAACACAGAATAAATTTCTGTAGTGTATAAACATAACATATCATTGCTTAACAATTCATTTTTTACTGTCCTTCAGTCCTGCACTATGAGCAGTCATCTAAAAATGCTACAAGCAATTAGTTTGAATAACCTTCATCTCATCTCAGGCAAAGCATTTCCTCTGAAGATCTTATCTAACGGATATGAAACTTATATGAGCGAAATAGAAGGATACATCATGCTTCACACAGGCTGGGTGAAGAAAGAAAGATTACCTCTCTGTTTGTCTCATGAACAGACAGGTGTAGCTAATGACTTGCTGCCATGATTTTCATTTTTATTCTGAAAAGCATAGGTGATATAATGAAAGCTATGAACACTGTCTGTATATTTCTTCTTTTGGTCAACTTTTATGTCTAATAGTTTCTTAGAAGATAGGTTCAGAGTTTATGAAATAAATTAGAGATAAGTCGAATGTTTGAATTTTGAACCGAACCCAAACTTTATGGTTATGTTCAGTTCGGTTCGTAATTGATTGCTGTGTAAAAGATAGGTAGTTTTGTTCAAAAAATTTACTTGCGTTCACTTTGGGTTCGAAAATTTGCCAGAAATGAACATCATTAACGAGCTTTGAAATGAACTTACTTCACTTCAAAGAAGTTGGAAAAATTACAATGCAACACAACAAATATTACCAAATGAGTCATATGTTAATTTTTTTATAGTAGTGATGACAACATTATATCTTGAACTTTATAGTGTGTAAAAACGGATGCTTTTCTTTATTAACTTATGGCATTTTAAATTTATAAATGATTGTACACAAAATATGTAAATTCCTTGAGTTTTTGAAAAATGACGTTTTCAATTAATATATTTTTTTGTGTTTTAATAAATTATATCAATCAAATCTATATTAATCAAATGTTAATAGGAAGTTAATTTTGTACCTTTTTCCAAATTAGAAAATATTTGGCCATTATATTTAGGGACTATTAATGGTGGAACTGTACAGTTCGTGTATGTATGTGTTTGTTTATGCTAGGTGTTTAAACAATTGGACGTGAAATTGTGAATGTGGTTATACATGTTTGTTTGTGTTATATGCTTGAACAAATAGAGGCTGAACTGTGAAGGTTGCATGTAAATATGTAGTTTTCACTTCGCACCTTGTAGCCAAGTCCAGATGACCAGTAACGAAACTATCATTACTTAAGTGGGCGGCACTGCTAACATGATCCATAGGACCACTGTAATTGATGATAAGAACTTAATTTGCAGACATGCTTGTGCGTGCACTCCGGTTACTCTTTAGTGTCCATAATCCACTGTGTTTGTAAGGTGGTTCTACATGCTTTTTTTTGTTGTACCGTATTCTTGAACAATTAAGGGTTAAACTGTGAAGGCATATATGTGTGGATAAGGTATTTTTTTAAGTTTGGTTTGAGTTTGATGAATTATAGTATAGTTTGGTTTGAGTTCGGTTCGTGGACAGTTTTGAAGGTTCAGTTCAAGTTAGGTCAGTAAAATTATTCTGGATCAAGTTCCAGTTCAGTTCGGTGTCAAAATCTGGGTTTTTCCCACCTCTAGAAATAATGCCACAAGTTTGGCATTTTAAAATTCTGTGCACTGTGGCCTTTGGGTTATCATCTTTCTTGAGGAAAAAACCATATATCTCATAATGTTTTCTGTAATATTACAATTTTTATGAATACCATATTAAAGCAGCTACATTATACAGAACATTTTGACAAAATAAAAAAAAAGGCAACTTTTATATTGCAGCATCTAGAATGTCAAATGGGTGCAAACAGTAATGTGCTATGCAAATCTCAAATGAAATTCTGATGCAGCGCACACTTGGATCAAGCATGCAAGGGTATGTGAATAGGAATATTTTTTGTCATCGTCAAATGAATTAACATATTTTGGGATACATGCTTTATTCCCATCTGGTTTTAGCCTTTGAATAAGTATTTCCTTTTAGTAGGCAGTCATTGTATTCAGAACTATTTTCTCATGTTAAAACTTCAGTTCACAATGCAGAATAATTAGATTAATAAAAGCATTTAATAAATTAATTTATTGCCATAACAATGTTTGTATTTAACTTTATAGTAAATTTACAGTGTTTAATTGTAAAACAGAATGGTTACTTCATCTTTCCAATTAAAGTTAAGGTTTGATATTAAAATTAATGAAATCTTATTTTGTAGCCCAGGACCAATGGACGCTACTCACGTGTTGGCAATCAGAATGGCCCAACCTTCTCTCCTGGTCCAGAATATGATGACCCTGCGAACTGTGCTCCAGAAGAAGATCAGTATGGCAGCCAATATGGTCCGTATGGTGCTCCGTATGATCATTACGGTAGCAGAGGATCTGTAAGCCGTAGGAGTGTGGGTCAGTATTATATTATTATTTTTGTGAAGCAAACAGACAAATTAACCACTGCACTTATTATTTGTAGAGAAATTCTTACATATGGAATAACTTCTAAGATTTTTTTATTATGAACTATATAAAATTTTCAAAATCAACAAATAAAAGTCTGGAAGAACTATATTTTGTAATTTTATATAAAAAAGCTACTGTAAGACAATAAGACATCAATATGATACCAAAACCTCTCACCACAAACACTTCAGTGTAATAGAAGTGTGCTTTGTTGAATCCAGTTGTGTATTATTCATAGCATTCTCTTCTAATAAACAGTTTTTTTTATATTACTGAAAGCTTAGAAGTATGGAAGGTTCTGTGCTGATACTATATTAAAAAATCACTATGCTGTATCCAGGATTTTAACATCTGTCAGTTTGAAGAAGTCTGCATAATAATGTATTTAGTTCATAATAATAATTTGTTTTATTATTATTATTATTTGGTAGGAAACTGCAGTGTTAATGTTTTGTAGGAGTATAGTTTCAACTAGTTCTGTGTAAATTCAGTGCTTTTGTTGTTTCTGATTCTTATGAAGATCCTTGTTTTATCCAGGTTTGATAATGTTTTAGTGTGGCTCAATATCTTGAGGGAACTTAATTAATTTATGCCTACTTGCGGTTTTGATTTTTTTATTACAGAATATTGTACCTATTTTCAGTTTTAATCTTGTGTTGAGACAACACGTGTATGTAGTAAAACTCCTATTTTGTGAGCATGGATCTAATGAGTACAGCAACTTTACAACATTCTCAAAAACTGTAAAAACAAATTTTAATGTAGGCAAAAGACAAGAAGTTGCAATTAAAGGTTATTTGAAAATAGGTTCGTTAGCATGCATTAGTAACATACTAGAGGTTGTGATGCTACTATCAATTGGTAGCCAGACCACAGCTGTAAAACAAAAAAGAAAAAAAATTTTGCTAAAAAATTTGAGAACTTTGGCTGGAAGACATCTGAACTACGTTCCAAGGCCACGCGCACAACACACAAACACGTAAATAGAAGTGATGACTCACGTTGTCCTCTCCTCTCCCACTCTGTCCTCTCCTCATCCCAAATACCACCCTCCTTCATCTTTGCATAACTCCTTAAATGCTGTGCACATATCAACAGTGATAGGCAATAGTAGCTCACGTTTCACAACCAAACCCTTTCTCCCTTTGTGATTAGCAATGGGAACAGTCAATAGTAAGGCACGTTTCATATCTCACCACATCCTCTGTTCTACACCTGTAGTCTTTATGACCCATCCATTTTAGCCTGTTTGTGCAATGTTTGATTTTTATGTATATCTCGTGATAGTGCTATCTTAACAACTATTTTTAGCTTTCCTTTTTGGGTTTCTATTTTAGATTGTTTTTGGAACTACATAACTAGATTGATTATTGACCATCTTGTGTGCAATTTTATTTACACTTTCTGTTTTCGGTACGTACCGATGAGATGTTATGCCTATCAAAATATGTTGCCGAGCTGCTCATGCACAGATAATGAGAAAATCATTAACTTTGTGGTAGAACATTAATTACTGCAACAGACATAAGTTGATTAAGATCCGTAGTTTATGCACTTGAAAATGTTGTTAGAAATGTTGCAGCTTTCTTGCCCAGCAAACAGAAATAATATGTTATAATGCTCATGGAAAATTAGCTTTGTAATAGTCTCAGTTTGATTTGCAAGCATAAAAGTTCATAATATTGTCGAATACATTCATATCTGTATTGTAATGCAGTGTCATAAATTACTAGAAAGTTTATTGTAATCAAAAGACTAAACTTGTGTTTACAACTCTCACATCTGTTTCACTGAATGTACTTAGAACTAGAGTCGGTGGGTAGGTATGCACTTAAAAGCATGACATAAAAGTGTTGAACATTGTTTGTTATAGATGGTGAATTTGATTTGACATGTGTCGCTTAACTGTCTTGAGTCCAAGTGTCTTTGGCGCTAGATCAGTCGTGCACTAAAATGTTCCTCAGTTACTTAATTAGACCTCTTACTGGACACTAATACCTGCTGCATTGGCAGTCTGCTAGGTACAAAGTCTCGTTCCACTGGTTGGGCAATATGGTGAACAGGAACCCTAGCCCGCTTGGGCAAGGCTAACTTACCAGGGTTCTCAATGGTTGGTTTCTGCGTAGCAGCAGAAGTGCAGCAAGAGGGTCAGCTGACCTCTGTCTCCTTCCTTCCTGGTATTGTTGGTCGTGGAGCTGCTGTAGTGTTCGGGCAGGTGTTGTCGATTCCACTGGGTGCCTTCCCAACTGTAGAAGTTAGGGTTGGCGATTCTGAGCCTGGTTTCACTCCTGGTAACCAGGGCCCGAACCACGGGATGGTACCCACTGTCTGTCCTAGTGGGATTCGAGAAATAAACAAAGGTCCAGATGGGAAAAGTCGGTCTCGCTGCGTGATTGGCAGATTGAGCTCAGCCCTGTGGAGTTTCAATACTCGAAGCAAAAAGGTTGGCGGCACACACCTGTTTGGCAATAATAAACTCCGCCTTATTTAACTCTCTCTGAGCCCCGTGTCTGGTGTTGAATGCCATAGAAGTAGAACAACACTCAAGTTCTCCTCAGTAGCGGCAAGCAGTTGACAAATACCCTGGCTAGAGGGTAAGCGGACAGTGGCTGAGGGTGCGCTCCCTAATTCCAATCAGTGCGGGTAACTAGTTCTCGAACCTGGAGTTGCGGGTGTAAAGACCGCCTTCCTACCACTGCTGGGTGTAGTGCACAAAGGTTGGGCCTCCAGACCCAGACAAATAACCCTGCCAGCACCTGCTAGGCGCTTCGGTCAGCAATACAACTTGAGGTGGCTGTTCCGTCTCGGTGGGGTATGTACTTAGTGGTTGAGGCTCTACCATTCTGTATACCGGGGTATACAGAATGGGTGGCCGTCGAAAGATGAGGTTGTGTGTGTTGCGATGGACAGGCTCCTGAAGGGGGTCTGTCGTCCTACTCTTGAGTTCACAATAATAAATAACCTGGTCCCTTGCTTACCCCTTCTGAAGTCAGAATTCAGTGGAAGAAAGGTTTTACCTCTAGGACAAAAGTACTGTCAGATAAGGTAACAGAACTAATATTTATTGTGGTAATAAATACTGGGTGACTTGTACTAAAACCAAGCTGAGCATGTACGAAAGTAATGCTGTGCAAATTAATAGGTGGAGGTGACCCGCTCCTAAAGCTACTTAAGATACAAGGGCTAGTTAAAACTAGATACTATGCAACTAAACTGATTGGGTTGTCTAGAAGAGACACTAGCTTATGGAGGCCACTACCAGCAAGTAGTGGTGGTTGTCGACCCAGGAGGATTGGCAATGGAAGTGCTAAGTAGTGATCAATGTTTTCTGGTAGACGAAAGTTTCTGGAAGCTGGTGATTCCAGAAGGTGTTGAAGCCTCTGGTTGGTGGTGGCCGTGGGCACTGATGGTTTGTTGAAGAACTGGAAGTTCTTGGAGAGGACCGTGAGGTCCTAAGTCAGTAGAGAGCCGCAGGATACAAAGTGTTTAGGTGAACTACTGGTGACGATAACTCCTGACCTCGGCCGCACACTGCCTTGTATATGGCTCAATGACAGGTGCCTGCCGGGCCGGGGTGGGAGGCGTGACATGTGTCTGTGACATCTGCCTGGAGCGAGTAGGGTGGGAGAACCACCCTCGTGGCCTCATGCGCTCGGCAGCACTCGGCCATCTTCAGCAGGTGTGGCCACACACTCTCTGCCGGGTGCTTAGGGGAGGCTGAGGTGTTATATGGCCGCTTAAAATACTCTTGGTTTTACTTGAAATTGTCCGCTTGGGTTGAAATGATTCTCTGTGCACTCGTAAAACGATGTGCTGGGTTGGACCCTTCCTCTGGTTCCAATACTATGTAGTAGAGGGAGAAGGCAGGTCAGGAACAGTCTGGAAACCAAGTAGCATTAATGTCCCTCCACTGGATCACATCTTGTAGAGATCTTGGAGTCGTTTCCTTAGGTTGGCAAAGCACATTAGGATGATAGGATGAGTTGTAGTCAATAAGTAATAGTTCAATAGGCAGCACACGTCAATTCGCCTGTCCCCCTTTGCGATGGAGACTCATCCAGTAAAGGGGGAGAAATGGACAACAGAGCTCATCCCCCCTCTCTGGAAGGTCTAAACATGGTGGAGCCATGGTTAAAAAAAATTTCAGGCAAGCTTCTTAAGTTCATGGTTGTTGGCATCTGTACGAACGGTCACTCTGTGTGCTAGGGCGGCGGAAAACACGTCGGGCCATGCAAGAAGCCAGGCATAGTTCTGTCTCTCTCTTGGCATGCTGGTTCTTTCCTTCTACCCCTCGCCCGGCTGGTTGGTGCAGCATGCTACTTATGTGTTTGCCCCCATGTGGTGTGGGCTTACTGTCAAGGGTGACACGGTGTACCAGATGTCACACGACCTCCATGATTAAATGTGCCGTAACAAATGCAGCATAGACGTTGTGGATACATAGTATAAAATGTATACAACCAGAACATGAAAAAGAAAATTACACAAGAAAAACGGTTCATGAAAATGAGGGAAAATCACTGCATGTACAAAGCTTTACTTGCGGAAGGCAGGGAGGAAAGAGAACTACCATGTTGCTTGTGGTGGTGTATTAGGTTGGAGGAAAACCTGGCTATCTCTTTGGGGTAACCTGTGGGTCTCACCGCAAGCACAACAGTTACGTTTGACATAATAGGGGTTGCCAACCTCAGGCCTTCCGTCACGTGGGGCTGACTGATTAGTCACCGATTCAAGGCAAGTACACTAGAAAGAATATTATTATGAAACAAAACATGTGTACGCATACTTATATTTACTGGTTTACCTAACTACTAGGGGGGTGCAAATACTGGTTTTAGTGTTTTGAATAGTTTTCGGATGAATACTAATTTTTTCGAATACTGCTTTTTATTTTCAAATTGCAAAGATTGCATAATCTTGCATAAACAGAAACAGAAACCTACTTTTCATTCATAAATAAATGCATCAAAAGTTATTTTAATAACATGAAAACCCTGAAGAGTCTCGAAAACCAGCATAATGTTACTTTGTACCAATACTTACAACTAAATGCTTTCTTCTTCTTTTATGTTGATGTTTATGAAAAAACAAAAAAATATGCTTTTATGTTACAGATGGTACAGGTGATAAAGTTTAGTTCTTAGCTCACATTTCTTAAAGTACAAAAAAAGTACTTTACACTAGTAGTTACAATGTAAGGCACAACATATAAATAATTAGTTCTTTGTTAACACATGTAAAAAAAATCCCTTTGCACTATGACTACAGAATGCACCACTGATAAATATTCAGCCATTTGCTGATGTTTTTAGGAAAGCTAAAGAGAAAATATATTAATTTTTACTAGTACTTATTACATAAGAATCGAGAAACCTTAAATTGTTTTTGGTATGGATGGTATAAATTGATGGTAGGCCTACATGTAAAAAAAATTGTTTTTGCATTAAGCCTACTACATAAGATACCACTAGTAAATAAATATTTGCTGAAAGTTGTGTAAAACAAAATATTTTGAGTTATTTTAAATTTTCATGTAAATAAAAAACTGCTCGACATGAGCAGGGAGAAGGGCTTCTCGACAAGCTGTGGCTACATTGCCACATGTTGAGAAAATTCTCTCACTTGTAACCTGTGTTGCAGGAATGGGTAGGTAATGCATAATGCCTTGCAACCTTGACAAGTTGAGGGAATTGTTCACTGTGACTCCTCCACCATTCTAAAGGGTCGTCATGTCATGCCTGGAAATTATGGCAACTCTTTTTATGTGCAAAAATAAATTTTGGTCTTATGATTAACTGAGGTGTTAAAAAATGTTGTGAGGCTCATACACATATAAACTGAGTATAGGTAGAGATATATGTAACAAGTTGGTTAAAAATCAGTATTCAAAATTGCTTGAGTGCTTTGAAATTTCAACATCTGGTATTCGTATATCGAATACGAATAATAATAATTTATTATTCTAAAATATTTGAATTTTCAATTATTCACACACCCCTACTAACTACATATACTTGAATTTATTTGCAAAAGCTAAGCTAATCTTATTCTCTCCGTTGAGGGAGTCCATTTGATATATTATAACTAACTGTACATGGTGAAGTCTCTATCTTCGTGTTATCACTGGCACTGTGGTGAGTATCTATAGATGATGCAGTTTATCGAAGTGAACTGTTGGCCGTTTAACTTGATTATGGCGAGACATGGTGAGAATAAAATACATATATCACTGGTGTCTAAGAATTTCTACATAACTGCTAATCCTAAGTAAGAGTCTATCTCATTTTGCTGATTGTTTATGTAAACGTATTTTTGCACCATTTTACGTACCTAGCAATGTCTGACTGTTGCCAAATTGTCTTGTTATTTGTGTACTGGTATTTTGGTTCATTAAGAATAGCCAAACTACTGCTAGACTGTAAGCACTGTTTGTTCATTTTAACTTATGGGTGTGTTAAAACTGTGTATGCACTATAGTTTTTCTTACATGCTATTACTTGGCAATGAATAAGTGATGCCTAAAATGTCTGTTCATAGTGAAGGCTATTGACATGCCCTTGGTATAACATATAAACTGTTTATACTATAGAGTGCTAAATTACTGCTACTAGTACCTAACTGTTCGTTCTTTCACGGGCAAAATGTAGGCAATAGCTGATGGGAGTGTCTCTAAATGTTAATGCATTGTACTAGTCTCACTGGCCATAGTCTGCTACTATTGTTAACTGAGGCTTTACGAAATAGGGCTATAACGAGTCCTATGAGTTTCTGTTTATCACCATCACTACATCACAGCCTTGGTTTACGGAGCACTGACTTACTTGTTGTCTGTCTTGTTCTTCACCGGTCTTCTCCTCCGCCATAGTTCGTGATGCACTGGGTATGACTATGTGAATAGTGATGTGGGTTGCCACTGCAATTCCTTGTACCGGCCAGGCATTGACTCAGTTTTGGCAGCAAGGAGCATCAGTCGTCTGGGTTCAGTATGTGGTGCTGAGGCATCATCATCTGCTGCAACTGTTTGTAAATGCAACATTATGCTCAAACCACCTAATCCTGAACAGAGGGTAAGCCTCGCTACCTACGTCCACCTGACAGAAACACCGCTCCCGAAATTTAGTGGTCAACCTCGTGAAGACCCAATAATCTTCCTGAACGACTGCAAACAGATATTTAACGAACAACATATCTCAACCAAACAGTGGGTAGGTAGGGCATGTCACTAACTGTTTGAAAAAGCAAAACAATGGTGAGATAAATATGAAGAACTTATCCTAGAGTGGGGTCAGCGGAGATCCCGACTCTCCGCTCATTTTACTGGTGACGATGTAGTTTCGAATCTGATCACAGGTTTTTACACTCAAACCCAGTACCCTGAGGAAGAGGTCAAGATCTTTATCTGCAGGAAGGAACAAATCCACAAGAGGATACACAGAGGGAAAACGAACAGCAAATGGTAAGAGTTATTGAACGCACCCTCCTCCCCTCATTTTATAACCTCCTGGTAACCCTCGACCACAGACCATTGACGAATTACAGAGAGGATGAGAGAAATAGAACAGAACAACAGGGCGCTGTCTCGGTTAAACACCCTGGCACGTGCCGCCAAGACCACAGACCCATCCTCCTCTTTCAGACCGCCTACTGTGTGCGGCATTCCTTCTCCTCAACCCGCTGCCCCCTTGCTACGCTGCTGGCATTGCCCGGGCCGGCATCTCAACAGGGACTGCCCAACCCTCTGAACTCAAGGAAGGAGAACCCCACTCCCTCAACCGCCAGGTATACCCCCTCGCCGGAGAGAAGCAAGTATCCCTCCTCGATCGGGAAACGTTCCCGTCAAGACACGAACAGGACTATCATCCCAAGCCCACGAAAAACCCCTTGATATTAGGCAAATACACCTAAGTATCAACTCAACGGAGACTGCAGCCAAACAACCAAGATTCGAACCCCAGATTTCAGGGAATGCGGCTTGATTGCTCTAACGTGGGTGAACAGTCCAATACCGGCACCCAAAGTTGGTACCAGAAACCTAACAAAATGAACTCAACAAGGCCCACGTTTTCCGGTGGAATGTCCTATAGGACACTACCTTCAACACCTACCTCGTACCTCCCCTACTCCCCCAGGCGCCAGGCTGGGAGAATATGCATAGGTTCAGAAATCTCAGGGCAGAGCCTGTCCATTAGAGCACCAAGTATAAGGCCCCCTATGGACAGTACGATCATTGAGGTCAGTGAACCTCAGGCGAGCCCTACAACAGAGACTGTAACACATCCTACTCCCACAGCTCCCCTCCTTGTCAACCCTATTACCAAAAACAGTCAGGAACAGCCAGAGACAACATCGCTGGATGGCATAACCGTCTCCCCTGCCTTCTATCCCCCAGCGGAAGAGGTGCTAGAACAGGAACTTGAACTGGATGAGGCATTATATCCACTGTCACCATGTTCCATTCCATCCATGCCACCTCCCGAGGGCATGGAACTTACCCAGGATAAGGACGCGCAGTCACGCTACTTGCTACCCCTCCTTTCCTATCCACAAAGCCTCGGCAACAGGAGCTTGACAACTCCACATGGAGTACACATCACATCTGCTGATGAGGCCACTACAACTTTGGTCAACTCGGAGTCCGAGTCTACGGAGATACCACCAACAACCAAGATGTCAATCATCCTGCCAAGTTCCAAGGGCGTAACCAGTGCTACCCGGACGCTTGGAAGTGTTGACGCTGGGGAAGCAGCCCCTCCCACATCCAGAGTGGAAGGACACCACGAGTGTCACATTGGGGATTCCGAAGAGCCCGGCAACCAGCTGAACCAGAGAGAGATGTCAACCCAGGCTGATGTCGGTGACACTATTCAAGCAGATGATAGCTTCAATCAGGCCTACCCCACCCCACTGTCCACCATAAACGAGAGGCACCAGTTCGTGCCAGATGCACGATTCATGTCCCAGGACGCTACCAAGAAGCTCCTTGGTGACTTCTATCAAAGTTTCACTGGCCGTCAACATCGTCCTCACCCAAGAAGCGAGGGCATCCATAAAAATGCTGATGGACGAAGCCCGGCATGAGGAAGACATCGAGTGAGTACCAGACCACCATCATATTCTCTTTTCCCCTGTTGTTTAAAGTATGAGTGGAATAGAAAAAGTGATAGGGAGTGATAGTGGTAGGTCAAACATGTGAGAATGAGAGTGCAAGAACTTATTCAGGATAGCTAGTATAAAGGAAGAATAGGTTTAGAAATGCCATGAGAGACACTCCTAATCAAGCTTTAGCATAGCTAACTTTTGCAAGAAAGAGATATAGTCTTGGTGGTTATGTACATTCGTAAACTAACCCCTGTTCATAGATGAGAAAAAAGGAGCATTTTTCAAATAAATTTTAAGGCGTAGGAATTAGTGAAGACGTATTGCCAGGAACCGAGGTCCTACACTAATGAGTGCCCTGTCACAGTGTAGCTTTTCTTCCCTCGACAATGGGCATCAAGTAATGTAAATAAGTGTGATTAATAAGTTTATTTTACTCCCTGGTTTGTAAGAGAGCACTGGAGGAAATAATGTAGTGTCAACCTCTTAACAAGCTGAAACATTAATGCTTGGTTTGACCTTTGACCCTATACGTGTTTGCACTAGTAGTAAGTTGTCCTAAATTGTAGAGTGATTGAAATCCAGAGGAAGTAAAGTAGAACCCCTGAGAATAAGTGAGCAAAATTAGGGAGTTATGAGCTGTGTGGTAACCTGACCTCGAAGCGGGTCTGAATACGCTGAAATGAATACCTTCAACTTTCCTAACAATGCATCACTGGGCAACTGAGACTTTGGAAATGTGTGGTAATTGTAAAAGTATGAGTGATGATGCACTGTAAGCGTGCTGCTATACGCCACCCAGAAAAACTCCACTCCTTACCTAAATATTGCTATACTAATGTTTAAAGGAAACTGTACAAGTGTGTGTTAGGTTAGGTTTTAAGAAAGATTAGTTATTAACGGTTGTATTTATTTAACTATAAGCAGATTGTACCGCATACATAATTGCGCAACCGTATGTAAGAAAATAGAGTTGAAAATATGTTAGAAATAAGGTCTGTATTAATTTCCATGTTACAAATATCATTAAAGTGTTCAAAGATGTTGAGTACAATGTTGATGTGTGTCGCCCTAGATAACTACAGACACTGTCAATGTTGTTTATGTTCACTAGGTCAGGCACGCTCGGTTTAGAACTGTAGTTATGCTTTTGGGTTAGGTTTTTTGCATCCTACTCATACTGGTTGTGTCGGTTAGCCACTGGGTACAATGTTAACCACCGCTGGAACTACAATACGTCTGGTTGAGATGCTAGCTTGCTTTGGTATACCTGTCTTACCAAGGACTGCTTTGGTCACTGCAGCTGCAGGTGTTGCTGGCTGACCATAACTGGTGACTCTTGGAGAGGAGTGATGTGTGGTTGTACTGTGTTGACCAACACAGTACCGTTGGTTCCATTCTGCTGCTGCTCGGCTCCAGAACAAGGGGTTGGCTGCCCCGTATCTGACTTCTGTGCCCACTAACAGAGCATGGACAATGGGATGGTAATCGTCGGCTAGGCGAATGTGTGCAGGGAAATAAACAAACATGAATACTGGAGAGGAAGGCTTCTCCATTTGGCGGGCGACTTGAGCTCTCTCCCATTCGGCTTGTCTGCTAAGTGCAGAGAGGTTGGATATACACACTCGCTTGGCGGCGGTATAGGCCGCCTTTTGCTCCTCACTCTGTGAGCTGTATCTTTTCCCAAAAGGCATAGAGGTCTTGTCGACACTTAAATACACTCTCGATCGACATGAACTCGAAACAGATCCCTTGCTAAGTGTAAAGCCAATAGTGGTTGATGGCGCAAACTCAGTGCTCTATTAGTTCCCCGCCACTGGCATGCAAACCCAGAACGGTGAGCCGTTTGGCCTATCTTCCTACCACTGTTGGGTGAGGTCGCAACAGGAATTAGGCCTTCAGTCCCAGGCAAATACTCTTTTCAGTACCGTAAGTGTTCCTGTAGCAGTACAACCTGAGGTGACTGTCTCGCCCCTCTTAGATGTGTTACTAGTGATGTGCGCTCTACCTTTCTATCCACTGAAATGTCTAGAATGTGTGGCCGTCGAATGGTGTGTGTGTGTATAACGCACAAATTCCTAAAGGGAATCTGAAATCCTACTCTATGGTTCATACTTCTGTAGCAACACCCGGTCTCGGTTGACGTCGTACGGTAGTATAATTTCTATTGATCGTAGGAAATACCTCTAGAATAGAAATCCTCAGTGAAACGAACAAAATGTATTTATTAGAATAATAAATACAGTGACGCATGCTACCTCCTAACCAAGTAAAGTGTGATATGGAATTAACGTACGATAAACATGTGTAGACGACCTGCTCCTAGACTAACCAAGATGGCGAATGAATTTGATAGCTATGAAAATAACTCGGTCGCAGCCACTCTAACCAGGGGATGTCTAGAAGATACTTTACAAAAAGGGGACCACTACTTTTAAGGGCAGTGGGTGTAGTTGCCTCTACCAGCAAGTAGAGGTGGCTGCTGAACCAGGAGGAACAGCAGTGGAAAGTGTGATGTCGTGCAGGCTTTATTGAGGAGAGTGTCTGGAAGATACTGATGGTGATAGACATCAGTGGAGCTTCTGGTAGCTAGTGGTAGAGGCTGCAGAAGCCTCTGGTAAATGACAATGGAGCTTCTGGTAGCTAGTGATGCCAGCCACTCGTGGCTGCTGAAGATTTGGTAGCAGTAGAGAGCCCCAGCACAGAAGTGTTGATGCGAGCTACTGGAGAGGGAAATAACTCCCAAGCCCGAAATAACTCCCAAGCCCGGGCGTGTACGGCCTTATATAGTCCGCTGTGGACAGGTGCACACCGGGCCAGGGTGGGAGGTGTGATGTCGTATCATGACGTATCTCTAGTGTGAGGCTGGGGTGGGAGTAGCTACCATTTGCCCGGCGCTTGACTTCGTGCATTCTTGGGTGCGCTCGGCTTGCCCCGAGCTTGTTTGCTCTGATGGGGGAGGGGGGATGCTTCTTGGCGGCTTTTGCAACCTTATATTCACGTGTTTATAATCGCTCTCCAAGGTACTGGCACTCGAAGGGCACTTGTGAAAGAAGTTGCCAGGTTTGACCCTTCCTCGGGTTACGTAGAACTACGTGAGGTTGACAAGTTGTAATTGTTTAGTAAATAAATGGAAAAGCGGCACGCGTCAATGTTTATGTTGTGGTTTTCGATCATCGGACAACGTATAGTAAAAACTTAAAATTCCTTATAAGTGACAGAGCATCGCTAAAAGAATATAAGGAATTACTGATCCCGTTAAGCACTATTGAACGCTATGTATATCCATGCATTGATTATCTAGTGGATGTGTAAATAATTTTCTATTTTGCCAAAGCGAAAGTATTGCTAAAATATCCAGGATCCACTAGCATGGATAATATTTTCACTAAAATTAGTCAAAGCCAGTTCAAGGATTAAATTAACTGTGTGAAGATAGTAAATAGAGAAATGATTAAGGATTAACTATGAGGTATAAGCATGAAGTTCGTAGATAAAGAAGTCAGTTGGTATGTTTAGATCTTATTGTAGAGAATGAGTAAGCATTAGCTATCATGTTGAAAGAGTATCTCCAAAATATTAGTCAATAATAAGCAACTACTGAATAATACTCAAAATATATGTTTAATCAAAAAAAATTCAGAGTATTGATAAAGTGTTGAAAGAATGTTGTTATTATGTTACATAGTATTTTCAAAGAGTGAACAATGTGTCCTTAGGAAATTAAGAAGTAAGAAGATACTACCAGGCCTTGGCCTATCGCAAATAATGTTTTAATACAATCATGAAAACTGTAAGCCACAAATTTACTTAACTCTTGTAAAAACCAATTAAGAATGATACAACTTTGTGTCTATGAAAGTGACTTGTGTTCTCTTCTATTACTACATCAATGTACGGGATGCTAGCATCAACTTATTATTAAGGTTTCTCTTAATGATAAATAACTCACTTTTTTTTTGTAATCTCTATACACGTAGAGTCAGTTTTACAGTATGTTAGCATTGGCATAGAAAATTTCCATTTAACTCGCTCCCAGCAGAGGCTTTGGTAAACGACCCCTCTCCTGTCCTTTGCGAGTGGGACAATTGCCCAGAAAACATTTCTTTTTCTTCGTTTTTCGAGGCCAGAAATTTAACAAAATATATAATAATCTTTAATAATTCATTTGTAATAATATCAACAAAACATTTCACTACCTATGTGAGCGGGCACTCGAACCATGAAGACTAGGGTTCGTTCAGTGGAAAAGAGTAGATTTTATAAAAATGTGTGACCTGCTCCCATCTTCCTGACCCCGCTTTTTCCTCCCTGCTGAGAAGCAGAGAACCAGCCAGCCAGCTGATGCGAGCTGACACTCCCGTTGCCTCTGGACACAGTGGAGAGGAAGAGACTGAAAAACGAAGAAGGGGAAGGCTATTAACCCAGAGATGAATGCCAGATGTCATGTGAGCCAACTAATAGAGGGTCTCACTTACTGAACTGGCCGTGCAGCACAGAAGAGGCACTAGATCAAAGTTCCAACCAGAAATGATAGCCCGAAGCCTGACTTAGAGGGAGTCTACCAGATCTGAAGCCAGAATTATTTTCTTGCTCGAAGATGGGACTACATTGTTCCAGAGGGTGGGCGATTGACGCATGTCACTTTCCTGCTCATTGAGCATGCACACACTACTTGTCAACTTCACCGAATCATCAAGCAAAGAAACTCATATGGGCAAGTCACACGCCGGCAGATAGTAAATGCCGTGCCTACAGGGTTGCTCCCAGCCTAGTGAGCAATTACAGACACATGATGATTTAATTTAAATTGTACTGCTCACTCAAAAGTCGCCATGCGGTCGCCTTTTCCCTCCTCAGAAGTTGAATTATTCAATGAGTCACCGACATGCCGGATCCCTCATGGAAAGGTGATAAATATGTCAACAGCCTCGTGCCGAAGAGATAAGGAATGTAGGCACGGCCCACAACCATAATTTAAACTACCCCTGTGATGCAAGGCTAGCCATCCCTGCATCCCTCTGTCAGCCTACAAGTGAAAATATTTAATATATAATGAGGTGCCAAACCTCAGCTCAGTGCAGTCTTCGGCCTTCTAGCTTGGATAAAGTTGAGGGCACCAGCACGGGAAGTGGCGGTCACCCTGACCTCGCAGTCTGTAAAAGACTTGCAGAGCAGATCATAACTGGGGTTGTGTGTGCTCACTACGCCTTCCTCTTCAGCAGAAGCACTTAGAGAAAGTTCCTGGAGGAAGACTGCAAAGGTCTCCTACGACTCCGCCAACACCGTCCACAGCCAGGACGCCATTGCTAGCCAGAGCTATGTCAAGGTCTCCACCTGTTCCTTTACCTGCAAGCTAATTCCTTCAGCCTCCGCAGTAGCAGGTTGTGCCGACGTCCCTTCTGGACTCTCACCTCCCCACCCCCTCCTATTAGAATCAAGAGAAATTTGGATTAATTAATTCTTTTTGCAATTGCTTTTAAGCAGGTTCACCTTCACCTGCCTTTAACTTAACTTAATTTTTAAATTGTTTGTAAACAGCTGCACATCCCTATGTACTTTCCAACATATGAATAAAATAAGTAACTGTATAAAATTGGAAATCTCTTGTTGCTCATTTACCCTAGAAACATTGTTACATAAATTTTATATTTGTTTTAATTGGCTCTTTTAGCTAGCTACTGATCACTGATAGGAAATGATGGTTCGAACATGATTGGATACCCTATAGTCTGCATAAGACATAGGAATATCCAAGTATTGTCTGGGGTGCTTGCACCTCCAATGGTGTTCACGTTTTCTAGAATCTCTAACTCTCATTACCTCAGTCCCAGTCTGCAGTAAGACTGGACTCAGGATAAAGTGAGAGTGCACACTAGGCAAGCTCCTTATAAGTATTGCGTAAAGTCAGAGGAAGCCAAATAATTCATAGCTGGGTTTCCTTTCATTTGGATTTTATTTTTTTAATTTTTTCCCCTTTTTCTAGTCACAGGTAGTGTCACAAATTTTGACAGTCTTTACGGTAGGCTGGACCAGACTCCCGGGTAGGGAGATATTTGTGGTCAAGCTTACCCTGGGGTTTGATTCCCCTCCTCCTATTAAGGTGCCCCCACCTAAATAGTGTCATCCCGGATCTTCCAACGTGGAAAAATACACGACCCCACCAGGCAAACAAATTAGTAAATCTACAGACACTTCAGGAGAGATCCATAGCTAACATTAAAGGGGGGAATCAGCACTTGTCCTTTTTGTTTACTATCCCTCATGGAACATGTAATATTTTCTTGTGGAGCGTCATATTAAATTAAGTTGATTGTGGGTACAACCTCTGTTTACCAGACTTATTGGGGGGAGGTATATTCAGTAAACCTGAAAGTTTGGTAGATGGCAAAATACCAAAAAAAATGTGGTTTTATAAATATTTAAGTGACTCTCTCTGTGTGTGTGCACGTGTGTGTGTGTGTGTGTGTGTGTGTGTGTGTGTGTGTGTGTATATATATATATATATATAGAAGGATGAACCATAAGTATTTCTGATAATTTATGACCGACTGTTAGCTGTCCAAGCGAAAGGAAGGAACCACATAAGCTTGTGTAGTTGACAGATTTTCTGGGTTTCAGCTGAATAGTATTTGTGGCGAGCAAGTTAACTTGCAGAGCATGTTAGTTTGCACTGTAATATTCTTTTTTTTTTATTTTTGTAACTTTCTCTATCTTAGATGATAATCTGGAAATGGAAGCAAGCTGCATACCCTCCCTACCCCCTGCTGTGGATGTGAGAGTGTGGCAGTTAAATTCCGTATTTATCCATGTAATACTTGCACATTTTTTCCCTCATAAATGAGAAAAGTACAGGTCCTGGTTGCCCATTAGCAGTAAGAATACAACAATGGCCATGATGTGACAGACATATTGAGCGGGGCACATTCATGAGTGAGGCACACACTCTTATAAAGCAGATCTTACACAGCAAAGAATGCATACTATTCGTGCTTGAATAGCATTCACATTTTCATCTGTTTATGTATTCAAAAATAATCATTTCAAACACAAACCCTGGCAATCAACATCAAGCTACAAGGAAATGTTACATGTGTCATGAATTATGGTTATGGCTACAGTAGACACCTTCAGCATGTATAAAAAAATTACTTTCACCCACTTGCCTAATGTGGCTGTTTACACGTGTGCATATCTCGCGATTGAACAATGCTTTTCATGTCCTACAAGCGGCAAATGGACATAATAATAAAAATAATGGGGCTTTAGATTTTGTTAGGTAAATACAAAGTCTGCTGGTTAGAGGTCTGGTATACAGAAGCATTACTGTACTGCCTTAACCATCACAAATTTTGAGCAACAGTGTATTTATGTGCTGAAGTTTAAGTTTGTTCGTTTCTGGAAACAGCTAAGTGATATAAATTACTTTGTATGAGTAGCAGATAAAAGTGATTTTAGTGAAGTAATCCTCCAAAGAATGACTTTGAACAACATGTGTTTAGGATTGCATTTAAGAATTACCACGTTAACAGTAAATTTGTGTGTTTTGTAAACAAATTTTTTCAAAACGGTTACTAGAGTGTTTGATGGAAATGTAAATGCTGTAAAAATTAAATTTTTTATCATAGTTCATTATATTGTAGTTATTGATGTTCATGCAGTTAATGCACTTTACACAGCTGAGAAATGAAACAGTTGCAGTACAATCAGCCAGATAGACTACAAGAATACCATCGCAGAATCCGCATTACTGTTATTCATTTGCAAACGTGGCAACCATGATCCTGTGTCCGTTCATAGTGACAGCCGGTTTATGACTTGTTTGCCCTTCGGCAATCGAAAATGTACTGTGAGGTGGCAGTGGGTGCCACTAATAATAGCATAACAGCACTTCACCCCCATCTGTCACATACATTGTGCCACAAGCATTCCCAAATTAAGGTATTGTGCAATGCTACTGTTATTGTCTTCAGATTACTACCTAATAAGACCATCGCGTGGTACGAAACCACTCTTTCGACACTGGTGTGAATCTCATCGCAACGACTTTACTACGCAAATGAAACTGCACCGAAATAATAACGAACTGTGTTTCTAGAGCTGGCTGGAAAAGAATGAAGACCACTGAACATATTAACAATCCTTATTGCTGATTCTTGATGCATATTCAAATTTCAACTTCAGAAAAAACTAATTAACAGATAATACACAAAAATTAACAGCCAAAACACGTAAAATACTGAAAAACAATATTCCTTTCCTCAAAAACAACAAAAAGAAAGTTAAATATTCCCTTAAAATCAGTATTATTTGCATTGTTACATTGAGACACAGTTGCCATTCATACTAGCCCAAATAAACTTTTGCAAACTGTGTAGTGCTACGCCTATGCCACCACATATGCTTGTAAAGATTAATTATATAATATTGTTGTGTGTTACATTGCCTTTTAAGTTTTAGTTTTTGCAATGAATGAGGATGATCCATCATTTTCCCCATTGTCACAACTTCTGTTATTCAGAAACAACTTGGAAGCAAGTGATGTTGTGCCAATATATGCAAACCACAAAATTGTCATGTCCCCATGATGACAGCTGCAGTGGTTACCAAAATGTTGAAATAACTTTGGCCATTAATGTAGCTTAATGGGCACAGCTGCCTCATAGAACATGTAATGTGTATGTTGTAACCACTCTGTTTTTCCAACAGGGTCAGCTCGAAACTTGCCAATCTCTGGCAGCCCTGAGCCACCGCCACCACCACCACGCAACCACGATCCTAACAACTCTTCATCATACAACGACTCAAAGGAGAGTAATGAGATTTCAGAGGCCGAGTGTGACAGAGATCAGCTTGTAAACAGAAATTATGGAGGTAAGTTACTTTGTTACTGTAAATGGATGGTGAACCTTTGTAGCTTGGAATACATTAAGTATTTATTTATTTATTTATATTTTAATAGTTTGTTATTATGCAATGTTGAATTTGGTATGCTGTTGTTTTGAATTAAATATGATGGTCAGGTCTGCTAGTTTTATCATTTATTATTTTACTGTCTCAATTTATGTTGCTTAAGTGGTTAAAAATTGTTATGGTAATTGAACAGATAGTCCTGTACAAGGTGGACTTCAATTTAATTTTTCTATGATTCCAATAAAACTCCATTCTTGAGTTGAGAAAATAGAGTTGTTCAAATATTCAAAACTTTTCATTCCTAATAAATATTTTTGAGTGCAGTTTAACTTTGCAAATGGGATTTACTTTCTCAGAAAAATCAAAATGTGAAAAATACTGTTTTTATTATTATGTAAGACCATCATGAAAATAACATGCCTTAATAAGACAACTTTAAACATAAGACACTCTTGTTAGACATGTATTACAGCTTCACTTCAGTCTATAGTAAAAGTATGTTTCCTGGCAAATTATTTGTACATGTACATTATTTCAGCAAG
The DNA here is from genome assembly GCA_029891345.1 of Dryococelus australis. Classification (NCBI taxonomy): domain Eukaryota; kingdom Metazoa; phylum Arthropoda; class Insecta; order Phasmatodea; family Phasmatidae; genus Dryococelus; species Dryococelus australis. The sequence goes on from CM056993.1 coordinate 87,092,535, forward strand.
ATTTATATCTTTAGACTTTAATGTTTACTGTGTCCAGTAATACTGAAGACAAAATCAAAACAAATTTTAAGTAAAGCAGAAACTTGAAATTGATGTTTACTTTAAAATTAATGTTCTGTACTCAAAAACATTTAGACAAAACTTCTTGAAATAAATGAACTAGAAGAAATATGCTGCATGAACTATATATTCTAACTGCTTTGAAACTGAGGGAAGTAATACTTACTTTGTGCACACCTTTATGTTCTAAATCTTATGATTATAAACCTTATTCTGTTCCTTTTTATAACTGGCTGGAATTATTAAAAACAATTGTGCCCACTTGAAAAATACTGATCTTCACACCACTATTTATGCAAAAATTATGGACTTGAATATCAAAATATTGTTCTTTTAAGAATTGACTAGCATGTTGCTTAACAAAAATGCTAAACAATAAACATTTAATACACATGAACACATATAAGTGAAGTTTTCTTATGGAAAGAAGTGCAGCCACAACGTTGAACATTTTTAACTTAAATGCATATTTCAATGGCAGCTGTACAGTTCTTGTAGCCTACTTTAAGTTATGATTGGCTCATTGTGTTCCATGATAAAATTAAAAAATAAAAAATACATAATTTTAATTTGGATTGTGCTTTCCCTTTTCTCAATTTTTAGAGAAATGATCTGTATAACATAAAACTTCTCAGAAAACTTTTTTTTCCTCCTTGTTTTTCCCACGTAGCCCTATACTAATTAGTTTTAATGAAAGCTCATAGCAGATAAGCATGTAATATTTTTTTATGAAAATATTATCAAAGAAGTTCAATGCACCTATAATATTGAGGTGAGGTATCGTTGTTTGAAGTACTATAGGTGAACTGAGTCATACTCCAAAACACATGCCATATTCCTGGATGTTGAACTGGCTCTCCACAATGGCACAATTTAAATTTCTGTATACACCAAACTCACCAACAAACTCCAGTACTTACATTTCGACAGCTACCATCCATACCTTGCCAAAAAATCCCTACCCTACAGTCTTGCTACAAGAGACAAACATATCTGCTCCACCAACAGTGATCTCAACAAACATATGGACAAATAGCCAGAGCATTCCTTGACAGGGGCTACCCCAGGCCCCTTCATCCACAAACAGATTCAGCAAGCCATCTTAAATACTAGAACACAAATCAAGGTCAACAACTCAGATACACACCTGGTGGTCCCATATCATGGAGGCCTAAGTAAACTCAACCATTCTCTACTTTGGATACAAAATTCTGCCTTCCTCACCACAAACACAAGACCTGCTCTCCAAACCACCCAGTTTGGTCTTTAAAAGATCTCCTAACCTCTGCAAAAAAATGTTCTTCCCAGAGCTGCAGCCTATCACAACTGCCAATCAGACTATCGCTCCCAAAGGATCCCACCCTTGCAATAGCCCACACTGTGGCTCCTGTGCCATCCAACAACCCTCAACTTCTTCCAATATCAGACTCACTAGCTGTATATACCACATCCAAAGTAACTACGAATAACTGTGTAACAGAAAATCTGATTTATCAGCTAGTGCCACCACTGCAATGCAGAATACATTGGCATCACCACCAACACACTCAGGCAGAGAATGAATGGCCACAGAGCAGATACTAAACAAGCCATAGCTGATTACATCCACAATCTACAAGGCAAACCAGTTGCAGCACATGCACAACAAAGATTTTGATTCATACCACAATACTAGAGTTGTGAAAGCCCTACCTCCTTCAAGTAATATCTCAGGGTTAGAACTCAGATGCTGGGAATTAGCTCATCAGTTTATAAGAAAGTCCAGGCAGTAACCGGTCCTCAACATAAGAAAATCACAGCTCCAAACCATACTCATCAGCTATACTGGCAAATTTTAAATTTTCCCGCCACACCCTACTTTGCCCTCTGCCCACTAGGTTTACTACCAACAATACCCTTCCATCATATTGCAGTGGTCTACAACTCGCTGCCTAATGAACGTTGTGATCGCACAACCCTGTGAAATATGTGTTGTCTGTTTGTGTGCCTGTTGCAAGTACTAGACTGTGAGTACTTGAATTTCTGTCGTTTTATATATTTTTGAAATGCTGAATAGGTAGGTAACTCTGTTGACTGCAGGTTTCTGGGCTCCCGTGCCCCTAAATGACAATAGGCAATGCCCAAAATAAGACCCAAGTTTCTTTAACTGTCATATATTTCTCTTTCATAAGTAACATGCTGCTGCTCTGTGAAGCACACGGAGAAAAACAAAGAACATGACCCTCAACCTAAGTCCACCAGAGAATGCTGCACAGCTCAAAGGTTGACTCCACGGATGCAAATACATTAATTTTCTTTGAAATTTGTGCATCCCTGGTCAATGCTATTCTTGAGGAAGATAAGTTGAGTTCTCCAGGCACGAGAAATTAAAAGGATACTGTAAACTTACACGATTGCGTGTTAATTGTTGGTAACAAACAGTGAGGGTGCCCAAAGTGTACTGATGTGTGCCTGTCTCCATGAGATGAGAACTCAGACTGGCATGCTCTTGGCATGTGGCTGGGTGAGTGCTGCCAGCCTCGTGCCAAAACTAGTGAACTTGTTTGAATAACATATATAAACACTTGCACTGAGAAATACAACAGCAATAATAATTTTTTATTTATTTTTTTGAGTGTAGTGTGCCACCCAACAGTATATACTATTGACAGGGTGGCACATACAAAGAAACATTTAATACATCACAACATATACATTACAAAACAAGACTAAACAGTACTAAACACAAACAGATTAACTTTGGATATCCAGAAATACAGAAAGATAATACCAATAATTGACAATAAACTTCAAAGATGATGGCAAGTTGGGAAGGGGCATCACACATGCAAAAAGCATATTCTTTAGTATATTTAATTATTATGTATTTTATTCCACAATTGTGCCCCGCAAAAACAGTGTTGTGTAAACAATATTTTCATACCACCTCACTGGAAAGGTTCAACCTGCTGGGAGGGGTAGAGGGTATACTGATCACAACACATGCTTACACTCACACACCATACTGTTCACTTGCATATTTGTAGCACTGCATGACAGATGGTCTGGAGTGCAGGACATCATCCTGCATCAAAATAGTAATTCAAAAACATACGACCAATGATCTAAAATGCTTCCTAAGGGCTGTGCACCACTTTGAAGTTGGAACTAAAATACATCTTTAATTTAAATATTACACAAAGTATTCAAAACAGAACAATGATCTTCAGGATAATGTGTACTTGAATTGATATCTACAACCAGCAACTCTCTTCACTGTCATAAAATGTCACAGAAAATATAGGGGTTGCACCCCTTTGATGCATACAATTTTGTGATTCTGAAGCAAAATTGGTTTTTCAATTATATATTATAAATCAGTGCATTAAAATTCATAAAAAAATTTTATTTTGTGTTATTACCCTAAATCCCACTGTTTTTGAGTTCAAGCATCAATTTTGAAACTATTAAATGATTGCACCTGGCAAGTGAGCAACACACAAGACACTTGATGTGGGTAGGTGTAGATTGGCAGGTTTATATTAACATACGTCTGCAGAACACATGTTGGTGGTCTCCAAATGAAGTACCATATATGAAACAAACATAGTTTTGATTACAGATAGGAAAATTGATTCCATAATCGATCAATACCCACTGGTTCTGTCCAAATAATCATTAATCAATAATAGGAAAAAAAATTGATTCTTGCATTCAATAATGTAATTCACACCATGAAGAAATAAATATAGTAGTGAAGTATTCAGTTTTGCAAAATACGTAGTAAAATTTGGCAATTTTTGTTTTTTGATTATATTATAGCGAAACCTCATTAAAAAAATATTGCTAAGTACGAAACTCCTGTTTGTAGGAAGCATCTTGGTCTTCTGAATTAAAAGCATCATATGTAATTATGTCTGGTAAGAAGTCCAGCTAAACAGTTGAATGTTGATAGTAAGTATAGTAAGTTGATGTTAGGTTTTTGTCATACAATCTACCATGCTATTGTGTGTATATGTGTGTGTGAACATAAAAGTGCCATCTATGCTGTGAATGTTAATGTGTTAACTAAATGGTAAAAATGGTAGTTATAATACTTATTATTAATGTTTGTTTTGCTTACTAAATGCTTTGGATAGTTTTTAACATTCTTGCTTATTGTGAAATCATGCAATATTACATTTTTTTCCCTTTATTTTACTTACATGTTAAATTTTAGTCTCAGAGGAACACATTCCGTGTAAGTAAAATGTGTTTATTGTCAATATGCATGCATGACTTATAAAGTCCACAAAAATTTTTACCAAGGGGAAGCTGTAGCAATTGATGTAATACATTACAAATTGTCAATTGGCTTTTGCTTCTAAGAAGTTGAGGTATAATAAATAATATCAAATCTTTCCATCTTCATTTTGTAACTTACATACCACCAACTGGATGAAACCACTTAGGATATTCGCTATAGTTAACTATATTTATGACTAACTGTTACACGCGGCTCCACCCTTGTACAAAATATAAAAAAAAACAGACCACCGACCAGTGACTGCTCAAATGGTTGGTGGCATATTTTATATATTCCCCAAGAAACTGTTCGTTTTTCTGGGATGGAAAGTACCCTATGTGCTAATCCAGAATATATTCTACCCCTGTACCAAATTTCATTCAAATCTGTTGAGCCGTTATGACGTGTTTGAGTAACAAACAAACATACAAACTTTCGCATTTATAATATTATTTAGTGGAACAATAATCCTAAATAAATAAAATAAAATAAAAATAACATTTTTTCAAGTGACCGGAGAATTGATAATTTTTTGTGTCAGAGAAAGTTACCAGTTGTGTTTATTTTCTTGTACAACTTTATTATCAGCATCAAAATATGTGTTTATTTTCTTGTACGAGTTTACTATCAGCATCAAAACATCACGTAATACTTCAAAACCCTGCCAAATTTATTCTGTCTGCCCAATTTTTCTTCTCCACTCTAAAATTGTTAAGTAATTAAGTATCTTAGCATAACAGCAATGTTTAAGCTAGTGTGTCTAAGAAAAAAAGAAAGTAATCTCCATTATAGGCTGTTCACTGTAAAGTGAGCACTTTTTAAAGCCCTCTAAATTTTTACTTGCCCCCAATTTCTATCTTCCTGCTGCTATTTAATATAAACATTGCAATGTGACCAATAAACACAGTGTATACATTTCACCACACTCACAAGTTAACACCTGAGAATGCAATTAAATATTTTATTATTGGTTAATGCCTGTTAGGAGAGCCTTAAAAAGTGATCACTTTACTGTAAATAGCCTATACCACTAATATCAAAATTAAATTTCTAATAAATTGTTATTTTTCAAATTTGCTGCAGAAGCACTCTAGTCAGTGTTTATGTTGAAACGTATATATAGTAGTTATAAAGTGATTGACAAATATTGAACTAGCTATGGCTAAGTGATTGAAGTTTCCTGCCTATCACAACATTCTCCAAAGAATTATAATTAGTATGCATGAGGTTTCTGTACTGACGCATGTCACTTGAACTGCCTGTGTGCAAGTGGCTATTGGAATTGAGCTAGGTCAGTCGCGCATTTATACTAAGTCATTTACTGGTCACTAGGGTAAGCCGCGTGGGCTGTCAGCTCGGCACAAAGTCCGGTTCTGCCGGTCTGGTGATATGTCGGACCGGAACACTGGCACTCTGGGGCAATGTCGACTTACCAGAGTGTGGCATGCTTGGCTTTGGCGAGGCAGTAGTTATGCTGCAGGATGGCCAGGTGGTCTCCATTGTCTTCCTGTCCTTGGCAGGTGTGGAACTGCTGTAGTGTTCTGCCAGGTGCCGGCAATTCCATTGGGTTCCTTCCTAGCTGCCGAAATGAAGGTTGGCATGCCCAAGCATGGTGTCACTCCCTGTAACCAGGGCCCGGACCACCGGATGATACCCGTGGCCTGTCTTAATAGGTTTGGAGTGGAATACAACTCCCGACGGGAGAAGCCGGTCTCCCCGTGTGTTGAGCAGCTTGGGCCTGCCCCCGTGGGGTCTCGATACCCAAAGCAGTCTTCTTCACCACTCTCTTGAGTCCCGTGCCTGACGTGGACTGGCATAGAAGTACAACACATTCAGTATCCCTCGGAAGCAGCAAGCAATCAACGAAGTCCTGGCTAGCATGTATGCCGACAATGGCTGACCGTGCATTCCTTGGCTCCAAACAATGCGAGCACCTGGAGTTGTGGGTTGTATACTGCCTTCCTGCCACTTCCGGATGTGATCCACAAAGGTAGGGCCTCCAGTCCCAAGCAAATACCTCTGCCAGCATCTTAGCTAGGTGCTCCGGTCAGCAATAGAACTTGAGGTGGCTGTCCCACCACTGTGGTGTGTATACCTAGCAGTAGAGGCTGTACCGTTCTGTATACAGGGATATATAGAATGGGTAGCCATTGAAAGATGAGGTGTATGTTGTGACAGGCAGGTCCCTGAAGGGTGTCTGACATCTTGCTCTAGGTTCGTTGTAACAATCAACCCGGTCCCTTGCTTGCCCCTTTGGAAGTCTATAGTCAGTGTCAGTGACTCCTAGTCCAAAGTACTCTCAGATATGATAAAGAATTAGTATTTATTGAAGCAATAAATACTACATGACTCCTATGTAAACCAAGCAGGTTGTGCGGCGGAAGTAAAGTTATGCAAGATAACAGATGGAGATGACCCACTCCTAAGACTACTTAAGATGCAAGTGGATAATTAAACTACAACTTACGCAGCTATACCTACGGGGTTGTCTAGAAGAGACACTAGCAAGTAGTGGTTGTCGTCGACCCAGGAGGATCGGCAATGGAAGTGTTAAGTAACTGGTCTGTGTCTTCTGCAGACGAAGGTTTCTGGTGGTAACGAATACCAGAAGATGTTGAAGCCTCTGGAAGGTGGTGGCAGCAGCCACTGGTGGTTGTTGAAGAACTAGAAGCTCTTGGAGAGGACCATGAGGGCCTAGATCAGTAGAGAGCCCCAGCACACAAAGTGTTAAGGCAAGCTACAGGAGACTATAACTCCCAACCTCAGCCACGCACGACCGTATATCTGTCTCATGGACAGGTGCGCACCGAGTCGAGGTGGGAGGGGGGCCCCTGTGACGTCTGCCTGGAACAAGCTGGGTGGGAGAACTACCCTTGTGTGCTCGGTATATGGCCTCTGGCACTTGGTGGCGCGCTGCCATCTTCACACTGTCTGCCGGGTGCTTCAGGGAGGCTGATGTGTCACGCGGCCTCTTTGAATACTCTTAATTTTACATGCAGGAATAGTCTGTTTGAGGTGAAACTATTCTCTGTGCACTTGTAAAACTCCATGCTTGGTTTGACCCTTCCTCAGGATTTAAGACTCCTTAGTAGAGAAAGAAGGGCAGGTCAGGAACAGTCCAGAAACCAAGTAGTATCAATGTTCCTTCTTGGGATCACATCCTGTTAGCAGCTTGGAGTAATTACCTTAGGTTGTTGAAGCACATTAGTATGAGTCATAGTCGTGATTGGCATATTGGTATAAGCTGCATGCGTCAGTATATGAAGACATAGTGCTTGTGTATAATACAGATATATTACCATCAGTAATAGAAAGAAAAACTCAGTCACACAATTCATTTCATTCTAATTATCACTCCCAGAAATCACAAAAATAATGTACAACTGGTCGTTGCCAAGTACTTTTTGTACACTAGTATACAGCTTATTGTTTAAAATATCCCATTTCATAATATACTTATAAAAAACATACTTTGAAAAATGATTTTTTAAATATTTGCAAATGAGCAATACTTAAGAAAAAATTATGGTTGTGGTTGAAATTTTTATCAATTTTTTAGACAAATTAAATAATGTTGCATGCATGCAGTTTGCATTATAGTGAATGAATCCTTCATGCATAACTAAGTGCAAGAAATGGTAGTTAATAATTGTCTATTTGTAATGCTTGAAACTCAATGAAAAATAATTGCAAGGCAAAAGTATGTTACAAGTTCAAAACTAAATGTAATAGGTGTATATATAATACAAAAAAAATAAATATTTTTATGTTTTACATGTAATTTTTTATGCTCAAAATTATAAGTTTTGAAGTATTACTGTAATAGCGAAAAAAATATATAACCATGATAAAACACAGTGTTGCTTTTTAGCTCACATTTATATAGGGTTACATATAGTTATGGTAGGCCTTTATAAATTTCATCTTTAAGTAAGGTAGGTTGGCCAAACTGGGAGCATGTCAGTGCTGTGATATTTGATTTTGCTTGCAAATGTTGTAATGCACTGCAATATAACCCAATTTTAAAGTGCATTTTCCACCTGACTCTGTACCATTAGGTTCTTATATTGTTCATCCCAGAAAATATTTTTGTCTCTATTAACAAATAATTAAATTGATGTTTCAAATCCTAATGTAAATGCTTAATTCATACTATTAATGTGCACTCAATGCAGAAAAATGGTGTATACATACAGTATATAGTTATTGCGATGTGAAAACTGTGTACAGACCTGGGCTTATTTGGAAATGTTTGTTTATGACATAAAATACTTTTACTTCTTTCATTGGTCCAGTAAATTCTCCAAAAAGAAACATTTCTTATACATTCACACATAACAAAGTTCTATAATATATTTTCCAAAATATAATTACAAATAGCCACTAGAAATTTTTTTTTGTTCAGGTCCAATGTTTTCAAAACACACTATTTATTCACAGCAGTCTAACACCGTTGGGTAAGACATGGGACAAACGATGACACAAATTACTTACTGATGAGGGCGCCAGAGGTGTTTCCCAATCACCGCACTGTTGAGACTTAGGGTTCTCAGGGATGTTATGGGTTCTGTGTGTCCGTCTCACCCGAGCGTACTTACAAATACTTTGCCAATACTAAACATTGTCATATTATACTGAGAGGTTATAACTGGGCTGGTTACTGACTCTACATAAACACTTACAATTTGCACTGATAAAAGGGGGTTTATTGTACCAACATATAATACGTGCCTTTATTATTTAGTGATTACTTTGGGCGTGTGTAGCTAGTTCTGGCGAGTGAACCCTCGGCACATAACCTAGCGACACGACTCCTACAGGATGATTTCCCCGCGGTGTCAGAAGACACAGCCTCTTCTAGGTGAGGGTCCTGTAGCCACTATGATGGACTGCAGGGTTCGCCCAGAGGCGGGATAGGGGAGTGAAATGGACACGACATAGTAACAAATGAATACATAACACTGACAAATCAACGGTACACTACAGACTTTACCCTCAACTATTGCCACCCGTCGGGACTCGTCTCCTAGGTACGAGAAGTGGGGCGACTGTCTAAACACAAAGCGCAAACTAGTATCAATAAATAATCGCCATACAAAATACCCTTGACAAATAACACATCACAACTTGGAAGAGATTCCACCGCAGCTAACTGCAACTCATCAGGATGGAGCGGCCTAGTGCATGACCTACACATTACGATACAAAACAATTAGGACAATGAAAGAGATGAAAAGTGGGCACGACATGAAATTGGTAAATAAACACACAACTGTGTGAAGCTACTCTTAAATGGCATGGCAGCCAGATGGTGGTTGGCCGACCACGTGGCCAAAACAAAACAAATGATTCAGAACTCTTCATAAATATTCCCATAAAAATACTGGTGAAACAACAGCATAGCAGAGATGGGCATAAATAGCTCTTAAAACGTGATAATTACAGAGTTACGGGCCTATTGGTACGTGACCACGTGGCTGGACATGAAATTGGAGCCAAACACATTAACATTAATAAAATACTTTAAATCTTGATAAATAAATCTTGCCCTTAATATTTCATGTCAGAATAAATCCGCAGTTACATAAATTCACTCATCACATAGCTAGATGGTATCAGATACAGTCTCGTATGGCCGCGTGGTCTCATGGTCGGAACACACATTCTCTTGTCGTTTATAATAACAAAACCAACAAGGGCTGCAAATAATTATGTTACGTGGACTAGCGTTATGCTGGGGACAAATTAACAAGACGTACACGGACAAAGATGAATTGGTATGCTAATGAAAACTATGGTAACCTACATCAGTGTGATAAAAATGTGAGTGCATATGGACAGCATCTTACCTCTACAACACCACTTGGACAACTGTAATGAGGTAAGCTCACTACCTACGGATTTCACACGAGCGGAAATGCTATGCACGCCTCATAAAATTTTAAATTATTAAATTCAATGGCACAAAATTAATAGTAAACAATATTACATGTACCATTTAAATTAGCATTTTTCTGTTAACTTTATAATGTCTTTTAAAGGCGTCTTTATGTGAATTACTATCTTGAAATTTTTCGGCCCACATTTCAAATTAAAAACATAAACACAGACATAACCCTTACGTTAAAAAGACGTTTATACAAAACTTGACTCTTGAAAAATAAATAATTTAGACAAAACACTAATTATGACTGCACTGGAAGTCAGGGCTGTTCTCTTATTAAACACGTTATACCACTACGTGTGTTTAATTGGTGAGCGCAGTCATGGGCTGTTGGTCACCGGCTTTTTGGCTGGCGTCAAGTCTAGTTAAAAAAAAAACTTATGCAGTGTTGGTGAACATACCCTATTTGTTAAAGATGTGGAACTAGTTGTAAATATCTGTTGCAATGTCAGATTTGGTTGGTGTTGAACATGAATACAGAAATTTCACACACAAGAAACAGATAAAAACAAAAAATATAACATGGCTGTGATGAACGTATATCTGGGAAGAAAATGAATTATTATCTCATATCACTTAAACTATTTGCAATGTTTTTTAGGAATGAACTTATGCAGTCATAGTGAAAATAGTACAGTTCATACCAAAGTTACACTGCATATTTAAGTTTGTGTCCCTCTGTGCCAAATGTACACAAAAAGAGTACATTTTCAATTAATTTGTGAACTGTTAACTAGTTATTTTTATTGTCAAACTTTGATAAATAATCAATAGCATTTTTTTGTGGCTATGTTCAATACTGTTCCTATGAAACAAGAAAAAGGTGATTATATAATATCTTTCTGTCCAGGTAAGTGTATGTTTATTTTACCAGGGTAGTGCAGAGGTACCAAGAATCTTATCTTGTAAAAGTAATTAACATTCACACTTCATTTGGTGCAGAATTGCACATGTATTTAGTCAGTATAAGTAGCAGTCCTGTAACTCGGACGTACACAGATATTGTGTTTAAAATTTAAGGGTTCACTGTACTGCACATTAAACACAGATATTTATAAAAGCTATATATCTAAGTGTAATAATTAGTTTATCTGACTTTACTGTGTTTAACAGTGAAGTTATATGAAGGCAAGTGTTATTTGTTCTTTCATGTACTGTGGTCTGGCTAGTATGTAATGTATGCAATATGTAGCTAGTCTGCTTTCATAACTAATTTTGTTTTGTGTTTTTGTGTTTTGTGTAAATCCCAGGGCTGGCACTGATTGCTACTTGGGAAGTACTGTACATTGCAAAACAATATATGTACTGTATACTGCCTAGGTGTATACTTTAAATGCATATTTATAATTTTATTCATATTATAGTAGTAATGAATAGTGTTATTCTTAAAAGTGTTTGTAGGATATTTTAAAATACATTAATTAAAACATAAAAAAAATTAAACAAAGGAAATAAAAAAGGAACAAAATTTAATGACTGGCGTTCTTTCTACTTGACCTTTCCACTCTATAACATTATCAGTAGCAGAATAATTTGATAAAGAAGATAGTTGAGATGCTAGAAATAATCTAACCTCTTCTATCAAAATTCTAAAGCAAGTGTATATGATCCACTTGTAAAGGAAATTAATCTTAAACATTTTTAAACTGACAAACTTAATAAAAATAAAATTATTCCAAACCTGAGCAGCAAATTATTTATAGTAAGTCCTGTTAAGTGTTGTCAAACTGTGGTAATAAAAGTTTTTCGGTAATTTAAACCACTTTCTAAGAAAATCTCATGTGAAAATAAGGCGGTTGCGAAGTTCCCTTTGTATGATTATTTCAGTACAATGCAATATGTTAGGCTGTTCACCATTACTTCCAACTTTTCTGAAGCCCTCCTACAGTTCTACTTCCATGATATTCCTCTGCCTCATGAGTGAAGTAGCATTATGTGAGTGGTATTTAGTATTAGGCAATTCCCAACTTATGATTGTATAATTAATATCTTGGGACATGTCACTCATTTTGAAACAATAACAAAATGAAAATGTTTTGTACTGCACACAAAACATGACTTGAATGATAAGGAATATGTTTAAACAGTTTTATTATGTCTTTTTGAATGGTTTAATTGTATGAGTAGATATATCAGGCAGTAAATGCTTGCATCGACTAAACTTCTAGGTAAGTACTGACACGTGCCGCTTACACCATTACATTATAAATTACTACAGCTCATCCACGTGCAACTACCAACCACAGGAACCAACTATCAGATGTCTTAACAGGAAGTGTTCTTGCCAGAGACATGAAAGATACTTGGTTTCCTAGACTGTTCCTGAACTGCCCTTTTCCATCTACTCAGAGTGTTTACACACGTGAAGGAGCAAACCAAGCATGGTGTGTTACGAAGGCGTAGAGAGTGGGTTCAACTCAAACGTACTTTGGAATCACGATACAAAAGATATTTGAAGCGGCTGCGCAATGCACCAGCCTCCCCTGATGCACCCGGCAGACAGAGTTTTGCCACACTGCCAAAGGTAGCCGAGCACCTGAGGTGATACAACGAGCATGAGAGGGTAGTTCTCCCACCCTACGCACTCCAGGCAGGCGTCACAGGGGCACCTCCCACTTTGGGCTTGCCTCACATGCCAGAGGAACAGTATATAAGGAAGTGCACAACCAAGGTCAGGAGTTCATCTCCAGTAGCTCGCCTCAACACTTCTTATGCTGGAGCTCTCTGCCGACCACTAGGCCCTCACAGTCCTTTCCAAGAACTTCCCATTCTCCAGTGGCTGCAGCTACCACCTACCAGAGGCTTCCACCACCTCTTGGTATTGACGTCACCAGAAGCTTCTTCTACCTGAAGACATTGAACACGACTTAACACTTGAATTGTTGTGGCGTGGTTCTTCAGCTGCCACTACTTGCTTGCAGTGGCCCCTCAGTTAAAGTTAGGCCCTCTTCTAGGCAATCCCAGTTAGTGCTAGTTGCGACAGTAAAGTTAATTATTTCCCTTGTACTTCAGTAGCCTAGGAGGGGGTCACCATCGCCCATTAATGCGTAGGTTAAATACTTCCGCAGCACTGACTTATTGGTAGCGCGTACAAGTCAACTAGGTGTTTATTGTCTAAATAAATACCTAATCTTAAACGTATCCACGAATTCCTTGTTGTAGTACAATAGCCTATTTCCACCAGGATTGATCGACGAGTGGTAAGCAATCGACAGGAGTTTAACCTAGCATAGAACGTCAGTTCCCCTTCAGTGGTCTGTCAGTTATACACACACTTCATTTTTCGACGGCCACCCATTCTGTTCACCCCGGTGTTCAGAACGGTAGAGCACCAACCACTAGGACACACCCCACAGAGGCGGGACAGCCAACCCCAGCTGTATCTCTCACCGGAGCATGTAGCCAAGGTGCTGGCAGAGATATATGAGGGAGATTGGAGGCCCTGTGTTTGTGAGGCCCTGTGTTTCCTGCCAGTGGCAGGAAGGCACCAAAGTCAGGGACTGTCAATTGCTTGTCACTAACAGGAAATCGGTATGCTGTCAGTCTATGCCATTCCACAGCAGGCACGGAGCTCAAAGAGCAGTTAAGAAGGCAGAGTTCCGTGCTACCCAGCAGGTCTGTGCAGTAAACCTAGTTACTCCAGGAATCAACACTCCTAGGGAGCAGGCCCAAGCCGCCCGCCGTGCAGCGACACCAACCATGCCTGTTGGAACCTATGTGTTTCACTCTAACCTGGTACGAACCAGCTACGATGTGCATCCGGTAATCAGGGCCCTAGTGAGCGAGAGCGGCACCTGGCTCGGGAGAGCCAACCTGCACATCGGCAGCTGGGACAGCACAGAGTGGAACAGCCGCCATCACACAGACCACTACCACAACCTGACTTCCACCACGTCCAGTGGAACCAAGGACTCCATATGCTCCACCTACACTATGGTAACACCACCAATGAAGAACATCCTGCCAAGCTCTGGTAAGTTAACCTTGCCCCAGAGGGCCACAGTTTTGTAAGGCACATTGCCAGACCTAGTGTGACAGAAAATATTCCTAGTAGACAGCCTACAAGGTCAACACTAGTATCTAGTAAGAAGGGCAACTAGTAACACTAGTAGCGCGACTGATCTAGCGCATAATAAATGGCTTTTGCCAACTAAAGATAAAGCAACACGCGTCAAGGACTTTTCTGGCGCCCATCGTGGGGCATCTTTGTAAATCTGTTAACCAGTAAGCGTGGGGCCATATCTGTACGGCCCGAGAATAAGAGTAAATCAACCGGGACGATAAGCCAGACTTCGAGGATTCTTGTAAACACCTCGTGGCGCTCAAAGCAATTACATGACTGAATCAACAACCCGACAGAGCTACGGGCCAGCAACATGGCCAACATGGTCCCGAAGAATCACAGTCAAGCCACAAGCTAGAGACATGGCTGATGTGGTCCCAGAGATGGGTAAGCATACCACTTGTCAGAGTACCGAGAGCCACAGTATGTTATGCAAACAACCTCCGAAACCAAACCCAGGCCCACCAGCAGGCCTGAGGCGCAGACCTCAGAGACCGCCAGGGAACAACGCTACCCTGGATCTACACTGGTAAATTTTCTGAAGTGCAGAGGAGTAGTCTCCGTAAGAACCCTACCCTCGATGCTGACGAGCTATGCCCGCAAGCAACGTTTCACGAGTTAGCAGGCCACCCTGGTAATAAGCTCCCTGGACCAAGAAACCAGGCGAGAACCTCAACGGACCAGCCGCATATCAGGGCAATGTGAAACCATCCAGGCGAAGGAGGCAGAAAAACCCGACAACCCTTCCCCCAAGCCTACCGCTACTCCAGAACTGGGGATCAACATTATAATCACGGCAATAGAGTCAAACGTGGACCCGGAGGAAGCTCCAATGGCAGAACTTAGGCCGCCCAGCCACACCGAGACCGGCAGGCCACCTTCACAAGCTGTACATGACGCTCACCCCGATGTCAACAAGGTCAGGGAATCCTCCCAGCGGCCTCAGACATCCTCTAGAGTGATTGGTTAGGTGGAACACCATCCCACCAGCGGCCTTCACACACCCGCTGAAGGTATCAGTGAACAACCCTCCGACCTCCCAGAGGATGAAGGGCCCAACAATGCCCTTGCTCACGGGACTGCCAGAACAACACTAGGGATGGCTAGCGCCAGCAGAGCAGACGCGCTACAACCGCAGTCTGACAACGTCCCTTGCACTGCCTCATCGTCCTTGGTAGTTGTGCCCTCCCCAACGGTTGCCACAGAAGACGATGCCTCAGTGCCCCCTGCTGAACCCCGAAGGCTGATGCCCCCTTATGCAGTAAAAGCTGGGTCAACGCCTGGCTGGTACAAAGAATTGCCATGGTGACCCATGGCACGTTTCACATGGCCATATCCGACACATACTGCCCTACGGCAGAGGGGAAGATCGGCGAAGAGCCAGGCGACTAACAAGTAAGTCAGTGCTCTGTAACCTGAGGCAGTGAACCAGTGAAATAAGCAAACTATAAGGACTCGTTATAGCCCTACTTCTTGCTAAGCCTCAGTTTCCGATAGCCACAGAACAAACACTTAGTTGATTAGCGTACCATAATTAGCCACATTACCGCTAGCTATCAACGACAGGGTAGGAGTAGCCAGAACAGACAGTGTATTGAAAAGCAGTTATGTTGCTCTTAATTACAATCACGTTATAATATTACGGGTACGTCAAATGTCCTTCTTTAAAGACAGTCAATTTAAAGCATCCATAAACAATTGCCAATACCACGTGTATAAACAGTGATAATGCATAGCAGTCAGTAACTATGCCAATCACCAGTAAACTCAGTAGACATTTATCAACAGTAGACGTTGCTAAAATGCGCAGGTGAAACTACGAACAGACAGACAGTGTTACGAAAGAGACATATGTGGAACTGGCAGCTACGCCGCCAGTCCCTACACAGTGCTACACTTAGTTATCACCTAGTAAATGTATATAAACAGTGGTGGACAGCCCACGTAAGGACACCAACAAACACCCACCACAGTGACAGTGTTACACGAAGATAAAGACTTCATAATGTACCTTAGCTTTGAGAAATCAAAA
This sequence comes from Dryococelus australis, assembly GCA_029891345.1. NCBI lineage: Eukaryota > Metazoa > Arthropoda > Insecta > Phasmatodea > Phasmatidae > Dryococelus > Dryococelus australis. The sequence goes on from CM056993.1 coordinate 87,108,898, forward strand.
TGGGCTCCTTCCAAGGAAAGAATAAGTTGATTTAGTTTTGTACTAATTAATCAATCACGCTTATGTAAATTAGGTACTTCTATAAATATCACAATACGTTTTCAATGCAATGTGTTTCATCTATTGATTTTTATATCAAGGTAATTGTTCATTTATGTCATTTTGCAACTTTAATCATGTGTAACTTCGACCGAGAGTTGAACCCAAAAGATTAAGCCAGAGGGCATCATTGTACTCCAGTACAAAGAACTGCTAAAGTACATGATTTGAGTGATATGTTACTATTTCAGTGGCTTGTATATTTTGTAGGGTGATTTCGTTTAACATGTTTCATTCGTAAATATATTTGTGTACTCTCTTTTCAATCAGTGGTTCACCAACCCTGGGTGACGGAAGGCCTGGGGTTGCCAACCTCTATTATGTCACGTGTAACTGTTGGCTTGCGTTGAGACCTACAGGTTGTCTCATAGTTTTAGCCAGGGTTTTCCTCCAACGTAATACACCACCGCAAGCACCGTGATAGTTATTCTCCTCCTGCCTTCCGCGAGTAAGGCTGTGTATATTAGTGTTTTCCCATCATTTTCACGTACCGTTTTTATTTGTGTAGTTCTCCTTTGCTGGTTTCAGATGTATATATTTTATATTATGTAACTACAGCGTGTATGCTGTATTTGTCACGCCACATCTATTGATAGTCACGTGGGAAATCCGATACACCGCGTCAACCTTGATCGTAATCTCTCCACAGGGGGGTTAAACACATTAGCAGTACGACACACCGGGTGGCCGGGCGAGAGGAAGAGCCAGTCTGCAGTAAGAGTGAGACAGAGCTACGGCTCTCTCTTCATCCGGTCCGACGTGTTTCCACGCCACCCCAGCACATCGAGCGAGCGCCAAGACAGATGCCAAATGCCTGAACCTTAAGGAACCTGCCTAGGAGTTGAAATTTTTTTTGAAATGGTTCACACTACTTTCAAATGTCTAGACCTTCCAGAGAGGAGGAATGGGCTAGCTATCCGTTACTGCAACCCTCCGTCACAACGGAGGGGCGGGGGGGGGGGGGGACGAATTGACGTATGCCACTTACACCATTCTATTATT